>JARHVA010000127.1:0-177500 GCA_037957365.1 Torreya grandis
AGAGAGTTTGGAGAATAAATATACAGACCTTGTGTGGTCTCAAGGAAATAAGGCCTCGTATGGCCTTATAAAGTTTTATATGCATTGTGAATAAATATATGAAAGGATTTTCAGTTCTTACATAATTTTATTATCCTTCATAAAGATATTTTTTTTATTATTGATGATGTTTATGATGTTTTTTTTTAATCTTCAATTGTTATTAATATTGTGTGAGATTTGTGAAGCTTAGAAAGGAGAAAATTTGTCCTTGGGAGAAGCCATGAATAAATAAAGTTAAATATTTATTTGATTTTGAAGGTTATGGCACTTGTTTACATGTTTAAATTAACACATTTTATTTGTTTAATTTTTTAAAGTGAATAAAGAGGCTTCTAATCTAAAGTTGCGGGTTTGAATTAGGAGAAAGTAGAGTATTTGCAAGGGTTTAAGGAGAAAAGATTGAAGTTTACTTGGTTTAAATGTATATTAAATAATGGGAGACTTGGAATTAATTAAAAATATCTTGAGGTAATATATTCATGATCATAAAAATATTTGGAAGGCAACTAATTAAGTTGCAACTTAGAAATAAATGACCGTATTAAGAAATAGGGTTTTGTGAAAGTGAAAATGATCAAGTTTGAAGAAAATATAAATATTTAATGAGTTTTATGAAGTTTAATATGTTTTTTAAGACTATAAAAAATATTTTAGGATTATTTAAATAAAATTTAAATCTCAAAAAGTGATTCTTATAGCTCTCGGCCTTGAGGAAACCCTCCCTATCATTTGATAAAAAAATGACTTATCTCAAAATTTAGCCATAAGAACATTATAATTTTTTTAGATAACGTTAATATAAGTATAATAATGGAGTGTGTCAAATTTAAATTCATTATGAGGCGTTTTTTTCATGTAAAACCTCAAACCACAAACCTACAATCTTACAATAAGGCTAAAACCCTCATGGGGCAACACTAAAACTAGTATATCTAAAAAAATGCTCATGGTTAAGTTATGAAAATTTTAAGAGAGTTATATGAGATATATTTATTTCATTATAAATTAATTCTTTATCATTTAGATACCTAAAAATATAAAAATTCTAAAAACTCAGTCTGGCTGTATTAAGGAAAATAGTCTTAAATCCTCAATATGAGCTTCAAGTGATTTTAAAGCAAAATAAAGGTTGTTGAATTTTGTTTATACATGGAAAATATTTAATAATCCTATTAAAATCTAATACAACCCTTTTAAAAAAAAATTAAACAAGAAAAAATTCAATAAAATAAGTGAATAAGGTTAATTAGAGCTTCTTGGCCTACTAGCCAAATTGGGATTCAAGGACATTTGCTTTTAGAAGTTGATTTATATCACTTAATATGGTTTATTATGAATTTTAAGGATAAAATAAGTTTATAAAGTTTTTTGTTTTGATTCTAAGAATTACAGTTGAGTTAATAAGACTTATAAGACTTGTAACCCCATAAACAACATTTTTGGCCAAGATTTGACATAGAAAGAGTTGTGGCAAAGTTGTAGTAGATTGAATACAACATGTATATGTAAAATATACATAATGATGAATCATCTAATTTAGATAAAAATCTATATTTTTTTAAATCCCCATATGAATTAATAATGATCACTAACCAATAATATGTGTAAACATTAAATGATCAAAATAGAAAATACACATAGGTAAAGGAAGCTTATTTATCTAATAGTATATATGTGTATATGAAAATCTCTGTCATAATTGAACATACAAAATATGACATATATCAAGAAAAAATATATACCATAACATGTACATATAGAAAATTCACCATTTAGTCATACAATGTGGGCCATATCATCATACAATGTGGGCCATATCGGCATACAAAATTGATTATGCCTACAACTAGACTCTTAGCACAACAACTAGCTCTCATGCTCCTCATTTCCTCCAAATAAATTTCACTTTGTTTCCATAGATGTAGATCTAGAGGTGTTGGATTCCTCAATATGAGGAGAGACTCCTTAGCATGTGAGTCATTAAATATTTGATCCACAACCTCTGAAAATTATTGTTTGCATAACATATGAAATATAAAATTTAATGCATTAAAATTATATATTGAAAATGATAAAGTTTTCAAGAACAATTTTTTTCAAAATGATTGTAGACTCACTGTATTCCATTTAAATGGTTGTCTAGGGCTATGAGAATGTGTATACACACATGATGGAGAATCCTATAGAGCATACATATATCATTAAATCTAGATGTGCATATATTTATGTATATATGGCATAGAATATCATTGCCTAAAGATAAAAACAATTTTACCATATTTTCTCACCAGTATCCATCCCTGAATCATGACCTACTGTGGAGAAAGTGGATCCTCAGATGTAACCCCAACATCAAGAAACCTTCTTATCATCCATGAGGGGTGCCCATATCATACCTCATCATCTATAAAACCAATAAATGACTAATGTGTGAATCCAATGAGCATGATAAAAAAATTTATGACTATAATATATATCTAAAACCATAGTTTTTGTTCAAGGGACAATAAATATACATGAATAAATATGTAATTTGAAAGTTTCCAAACCTGAGTATAGGGTACACCAGTGCTAATTATGGTCTCTACAATAGAATAAATGCTTTCTAAGCTACCTAAAATATCACTAATCATCTATACAAGTAACAAATAAAAAATTCAATCAAATAAATTAGTCTATTAAGTAAACACATACTAGAAAATAAACTTAATATTCTTTTAAAAATATAAACAAACTATAATTAAAACTAAACCTATGTTTAAAATACATATGGTGAAGTAGATAACTTCTCTACAACAGGCTAACATGTCTGGAGAGGAGTGGGTAAAGGTAATACAACTAGAAAGTGTCTAACATATTATTGTCATGCACTGCTCAAGCATCTATAGGTGTTGTATGCTCTGACATGCTAGTCTCTTGAGGTCCTAAATCAAATATAAAAGGAATACACTCAAGTGTCCTAGTTTCTTGAGGTATTGAAAGAAATTTAGATGGAATATAATGAGAAGTACTGGCATCCTGAGATGCTGAAACAACTGTATAAGACATAAATTATAGGGTACTAATACACTGCACAAAGGTAGGTTTAGTCTCCAAAAATGTAGTATGTGTATGTTGCACTTGAATAGGAGGTCCCATACACTTCCTCCCACATAATGTTCAACAATGAACATGAACTATATCATGAGTATAAGGAGGAGGGCACTAGCACAAATACCAATACCTCTAAAACCACTAGTGCCACTACCGCTATCACCAATACCACTATTAGCAAAACCATTAACACCACTACCACTAGAAACAATATTTATATTAGATGTCTCACCACCTTTATTTTGAGTAGAATTCTTCAATGCATGCATACCATGGTCAATCATAACTTGTGTCAAACTCATAACTACCTCAAGGGTGTCCATTTGTACACTATGATGTAATATTTTAGGGATAAAAGCATATGTTATCATCCTTCTATTTCTCTAAACTTAGTTAGGATGGTTTTAGTCTCATCTGGCACCAGGTATATCAAATGAAAACCCACCTCCCCTACCTTGGGAGGCCTTCATATCAAAATAATTTGGATTTATCACAACACAAACTCATAATAGAACTTTCTCAAAAAGTATATCATAACCTCATTATTGTTGCATGGAGGCTCATCAAACACCATCCACCACCTATCCAAAAAAATATTTTTTATCCCCTCATGAACACACTAATAAATACTAATATGTTTTTAATTTACTAGTTGTGGTTGGTTGGTTCTAGGCTTAACAAACAAAGCACACACATATTTTTTTATTTCTTTTCTTAACATCTTCATATGACAATTTATCAAAATAAAATTATTTAAGGACTTCTCTTCGATGCAACATTGCATCAAGTTGAAAAGTTACATTTCCCACTTCATTAAAAATAGTCTCTAGTGTATTGTAAAGTGAATTGTGTGAAGTATTAGTTGAGGAGTGATGAAAACTATTGATAATTGTTTATAATTTTTTATGTTTTGCATTGTATTATTCATAAAATTGAACTTATTATGTAAAATCAAATTGTTCATGGTGGTGTTCTACATTTTCGTCATGCAATGGGTCCATCGTTAAATTATGTATCTAGAATTATAGAAATACAAGTTTTTTAAGAAATGCAAGAGAATCTAAATCAAATTTAATTTTAAAACCCTACATACATAAATAAATATAAATATAAATGGAAAAATTAAAATTTAAAAATAAATATACTTGAGATATCAACCAAAATGTTAACCACCATTGGTGGGATACAAATCTAAAGAAAACACGTGGTTTATGGGAAAACAAAGAGAAAGATTGACTAAGAAATTGCCAAACCTATAAATACACTACATGTTTTAGAAGTTCAGTAGTAAAAATGAATAAAAATAAAAGGGCATACACCCTTTTATCTTTGTAAAGGGCATACACCCTTTTTAAACCTAAAAATGCATATGACTTTTAGGCTGGGACACATGACCAAGCCTTAAAGTTTTTTAAAAAGGGTGTACTCCATTTACAAAAAAATATAAATTTAGGGAATGTCCTTTTTTTGTCCCCCAACTTTGTGCATTGACTTGTGAGTAGTATGCATGTGTACTCAATATAAATTCCAAATTATGAGACTTTTTATATGTCCATATATAAACATCAACTTACTAAATGTGTTCCAATCATAAAGTACATTATTTTTAATTAAGTGTGAATTAAACTTGGACTACAAATTTCCTGTCTCACAATATAAACTTTTTCTAGGAGCATCTTAACAAGCCATGAAGCAATGAATCCTCCACATCTGTAATAAACATAATTGAGTCTATTCCCATATAATTATCCATAATCATAATTATATCTTATAGGTTGTGTTTTATCCTCTTATCATCACCATTATTTGCATCATCATCATTCTTCTTATTATTATAGGACTTTTAGTACTCTTAGCCTTTTTCTCAGCATAACATAAGACCTTCTTAGAAAATCTGGAGGGAACCCTCAAAAAGGTGAGAATGATAAGATGCAAAAGAAAATAAGGGTGGAAATAGAAGGTATCAAAGTCTGCAACGAAGCTCACAGTTTAATTTCTAGATTGACAACCCATGCAAACATACTCCCCATATGTTTTAGTATATATTTTTCTATTGTGTGATCAGTTTGATTTTTATTTTGACTTAGATTGCCTATACAAGATTAGATTAGATTTTAGCATGAGATAAAATCCCAAGTATTGGTTTAGATTGTAGATTACCTTCCCCCCTTCTTCTCAAATTTATATCTAACTCCCCAATTTATAATAGTTTGAATTTCTATTGAATCACACCCCATAAGATCTAAATATGAACAAAAAAAATTTCCTTATGGCACATGCCATGAAATTATATTCAGGAATATTAGTGTAAATTATTTGGTAATTGGTATAAGCAAAGTCATTTAAAGCACTATATGTAAAATTTAATCTGCTTAAACATGATTTATATTCATTTCTTTGCAAGTTTACATGCCAAATTATTTTTCTACTAGAAAATTTATTTTATTTAGTTTCAAATTTTGGTCTACTTTATGTTTTACCTTATTTTTTACTATGAAAATATAATTAGCATAAAACTATTGAGTAAATCAAAATGTTAAGGATATATAATTTACCAATAATTATGATTTCAACTTATTAAATATAACAGTATGCTATTTTTGGAAAACATTAAGAAAAAGATAGCCTAGATCCAAGTTTTTAGTTGACTGTAGTAGGTGTATAATAGTGAGAAACATAATCAAATGGGACTATGATTTTTGAAATTTAGGAACACATTTTTTGATTATGTATGAACACATCCAATCTCTTTGGACAAAAATTATTTTCTACTTCATCAGCCATGTACATTACTACATCAGCCATATATTATTTCTATACTATATCAATCATGCTTTATGACATCAACCTCCTTTACATTATATTTCATAATATAGAATATATGACATCAACCATCTTTGATATAGTTTATATGCCATCATCCACCTATTGAACTGCATCAACTAGGATATTTATTTCATGGTATCAACCATGTCATATGACATCGACCATCTTGACAATTTTCATGTACCATCAACCATCCCATATTATTTTCTACTACATCAGATATCCCATATTATTTTCTACTACATCGGCCATGTACATTACTACATCAGCGATATATTCTTTCTGTACTATATTGGTCATGAATTATGGTATCAACCTCCTTTAAATTATATTTCATCAGCTACGATATATTCCATCTACCATATTCAATATATTTTCTACACCATCGACAACCTATAAAATTACATCAACTAGGATATTTATTTGATTTCATTATCCATGTCATATGACATCAATGATATCGACAATTTTCTTATACCATTGACCACACAATATGACACTAACCAATTCTTAAGTATCAACTAGAATTATTTCCCATTAATTTTTAGCTATATTGGCCTATCTGATATCATTCAAATAATGCGATGATTTTACCTTAGCCCTAATAAATATTCTTATTCTAAATTTTAACTCTTTGTCACCTAATCATGACCAAGTTATAAATACAAACAAACCTTTCATTTCAATAAATATATTCATTTTTATTGCTATTGTTCTCACTTTAATCCTAGATATACACTTAGAGTAGTTATTGATTAGGATCTTATCTTGAAGGAAAAATTGTCTTGTGGAGTCTTGGATGCATTATGAGTCCTTTTATCTAGATATTTATCAACATTTGAGATTTTTAAAACCACAAAAATATCTTACAAAACATGATTAACCAAGGGGATATTGAGGCTTGACATGTCCTATCCAAGGTAATTATATTTTAACCCTATCTCTTTCATTTTCTAGTTATAAGTTGCATAATTATTTGGTTAATGAATATATATCTCATTGTTTAAGATTTATCTACACTTATACATAGTGTGGATATATGATTGTTTGAGCTTGCCATCAATACATTTTAGATATCATTTTCCCCCATTTTCCTACCATGTCTCCTTACCTATTTTGATATGTTTTTAACCCTTCCCATTACTTAAATTGCTTCTTTGCAATATTAGTCTACTTAAAAATATAGATATAGTTTGAAATACTTCATTGTGTTATTGGCATAAAAGCTTTGAAACCCTTTCCTTTGATATTGTATTATAGGTGCTCCTCTTGCTAGGTTTAAATATCCATTTGGTCATATCCTAAATCATTAATTATCATTGAGCTCTGTTTGATTAACCTTCTCATAATCTAGATATTTAAGAGTTAGGATAGTTGCAAGTCAATCCTAGCCTATTGCATACATTTTTCACAAATCTTTAAAACAATATTGGATTAATTATTTTAAGTAATGGAAAGGGACCAATTATTGGATGGGGTCCAATAATTATGATAAGATGTGTATAAAAGGACCAATTTTTAATCGAATAGGAAATATTAATTATTTTATAAAAATAACATTATCGTATTTATTATTAGGCAATTCAACATTTTATTTCTAATTTTAGAAATGAGACATATCATTCTCATTCAAAAGTTATAAGGTTAATTTGTATAAGTACACAAAGTTTTAACATGTATAAATAATAATATCAAATTTCAAACTTAGCTCAATTATTAATATGGCCCATGAAAATGATGTGGTAGAGAGTATTTTGATAGTAGGGAAGGCAACCTCGACTATAGATAGAATAAACCTTATATTTTTAGAGATCCCTAATGCAAAAGATCTATATCATAGCCATGGCTAATTGTTTTGGGATAAAATCCTCCAAATTCATCCACATCTTACTTTCATTTTGGTCCAACACACTCCCAAGTAATAATGGTAAGGTTGTAAAGGTTAGGGATCCTAGTGAAATTAATGAGATAGCTTTGACCTCAAATGGAGGCCTCGATGTTGAAGATATGGCTCAGACTAAAACTTTTCCAAAATTTTGAGGGATATTTGTTTATCCTTTTTTGATGTGGTACATGATTTGTTGATTTAAAAGAAATATCTATTATATCTAGAAAGAGACAGGGGCTATAAGTGTTTGTTATGTAGATTCTTCATAAAGTGCCCCTTCTTAGAAGAATTTTCCTCTTCAATAAATTAAAAATTGAACATGGTTTCTAACCCCCTTATTTCATTATTATCAAATGAGTTCTTATTCATTTAGTTATAGTCTATGATGGATAAATATTTCATTTAGTCTAATGGGCCTTAATTCTTTGAATAACAGGGTCTGTTCTTGTTCCCTTGGACCCATTTTTTTAATCCTTTGGTTGATATGATCTCTAAAGCATTTATTTATATATGTTTATACAATTTATCCCTAGCTCTAAAGGACCCTGTATTGATAAAAAAAATTATTATAAAAATTAGACTTTTTGTTAAGATCAAGGATTCATCAAGCCTAACACATAGGTCTTTTGTTAGATTTTACACCATGGTAGAACTATCCAAACCATTATACAATTATATCAAGGTAGTTTCATCCAAATACTCTTGGATCTAGTATATTAATTTTGAGGGGTTTCCTTTTAGGTTTTTTGGATACAGTGTTTTGGGTTACAAAGTGGTAGAGTGTAAGGAGAAAAGGGTGGCATGTATCAAAATGATTCATAGACAAACCTAGGTTAAGATTATAATCATCCTAATTTATAAGCAGTATAAATTCCATTAATTATGAAATTTTATGGATGGTCCCTATGGAAGGGAGTAAGATCAACATATGTTTGGATGTATTAACTTGGTAGGAAAAATGTCAGGTTTTCCATTAGGCCAAGTGGTTGACAAGGATGGAGGTAATCTCCTATAGGCTACATAATTGATATACATACCTATAAAATTATTTGATTCCCAATTTCTTTTCTAGTGGGATGGTGGATTTTTTTGGGGAGGCCAAATAGATTAGCACCTTGGCTACCTTGGTTGGCAAAAAAGAGTGACTGGATGGCCTAACTCATGATAGGTCATAGTCTGAGATAAGGGAATTTATTGTATTCAAATTGGATAAAGGGCCATTTAGGGCATTAGGATTGATAATAGAAGAGGGGTGGATATCTTTGGGTTTTAATCATTAAAATGATAATGTAGGCCAAATTTTGGCCCAAAAATTATAAAATCAATTTTCCCTGTTGAATGATGATTTAACTTTTTTGGAGTTTCAGTCCCTCACACATACGAAACCCGTATTATTTAAAGATAATTATGGCACCCCTAGATGTAGAGGAAGGAAAAAAAAATTATAATGATGATAAATGGATGCCATGAATGCCATTTATGGGATAATTCAATGGACTATGGAATCCCCTCTCTCTTGAAGCGGTAGGAAAACATTCGCTTTTCGCTATTGAGAAGGGTGCAGTTGAAGGTGGTATGTATCCTTAGTTTTTAGGTTGGAATTATGTTATTTAGAGTAAAGGATTCCTCTCCTCAGTTTCTTGGTTCTTATGTCATGGGTTTATTTTGACTGAATAAGTGTTTCTTTCTAATTCTCTTATTCGATAGGAAGTTGGTTTCTTGATCTAGGCCTCAACATCTATTATAATCAGTCACTTTTTTTATATTTTCTTTGCTTCCTTTTTAATATAAAAGGGAACCCTCCAAACCTTATTAATTAATCAATAAATATTATAATATGAATAGTATATTATAATAATTTAATATATTATTATACCACTATTATATACTATTATACTTTTAAATTATTAATAAGATAGTAAATTATAATAATATATATATAATATATTAAATATTATATATATTTAATACACAAACAAATATATATTATAATATTAATGTATGCTAATTATATAATATAATAATAATATTATATATTTTTGGTCGGTAAATGAGGGTTGATGGGTCCCTTGCCATTCATTAAAATGATATTATATAAAATCAAGTCCATATATGATAGACACTGTGATTGAACAGAAGGAGGAAAAAATCCTCAAAATATCAAGTATAAAATAACATGCTAAAATATAACTAATTTACAAGTTGACCCTATTATATAAGGCACAAAAACCACACCCCATGATGCACATCCCAAAAAATAGTTACCACAACCCTAAGAATAAGGATAAAAACAAAACAAAAACCAAAATAATAAACCATAATAAAGGGTGACCAAATCAAGGAAACACCTCCATATTATTTGAGTAGCCACCACTTGCACCAACCATCATATAACCACTTGCCCACACACCATTTTTTTATTTCCCAATTGAGGATATCCTCATTCTCTCGATAGATCCACTACCAGTTACTACAACCTCATCCTTAACCTCACCAATTATCCTCTTATGATCACACCCCTTCATGAAGTAACCCCCCAGACCTGAGCCATGATAATCACTACCATATGTTCCCTCATGTGGCTCATGGAAGCCCACAGGCACATGGTCATCCCCTCACTAGAGTACCCCACACCTTCCATGAATGCTAAAGGAGGAAACATGGGAGTGTTATTTCCATACAAACACACTACTAATTTTGAAGTAGAGACCACTGTAACTAGAATCTAGTGATCTAGAGTTAGTACCAAAGATAATAAAGGTGACTTGAGGGCCTATATATCCAAATATGGAAGAAACCTTCCCATATGAGCTACATTTTTAAGGAAGCTTTGAATGATCTCTAAAAACTCTATAAATTTTTAAAATCACTCCAATTCATAGAGGGTGGTGAGAGGGATTAACCCATTAAATTCCTTGTTGGAAAATAATAGGGAATTAGGTACTCCCACCCAAAACTCATCAAATGCATGTTCCAACCCAATTTTAAAACACAATAGGTAGATTTACTTCACCATAATTGACTTAGTAAGATATTTATCTTCAAAACCAAACCAATAAACATTGACACCACCTTATATTTCATCTTGGATAAAAATAGGGTCTTTATGTAGATCAAACCCACTATCTCTCACACCACCTGCATTACATGTCTAGACTGAATCAAAAAAACTTTCGTCATCTGAGTCTCTATCATGCTTCCCTCAAAATCTATTTTACACTTCAAGGTGGTGACACACATAAAGGGCTCACTAATTATGAGTTGCAACATATGGTCCATGTCAAAGATGAAACCACATGGTAAAATCACCAATTCCAACATCTTAACACAATGAAACAACAACCCAACCTTATATAAATCAAATGGGGGAGCCAACACCTCACACATTATGGTTGAAAGTGAATTATAAGCATGAATGTCATAACCTAGTGAGTGTGTGAACCAATCCCTTTGTATGCCTTGGGGTAAAGGCATACTGCTTCATAATATTAGGTACCACCCCTAAAAACCAATAGGAGGAATCATAATACAAGTGATCTAAATAATTAAAAACAAAAATCCCCCAACCTTTCTTTTGGCTAGGCATTTTAAGAGTTAACCACCATGAACTCCTTAACTTAGCAAATATCACTATTTGCAAGAAATGTTGTATCTAAATTAACCTCCCAATAATAATGCTTGGCCACCCAAACCAAGAGGGAGTAAAATAATCACCAAAATCACCCCAAAATATTATCAATGTTCCCTGAGATATGCCTTTAGTTTCATAACACATGAATCAAATCCATCAAATCTCCCTCAATGACAACCTTCTCAATACCACATTAAACTAATAATTTTAGACCAAGTAAAAGGGCCTACACCTTGGCCTCATTATTGGTGACATCCATTAACTTTTACGAGGCCACTCTAATCAGGGACCCTACATAATATATAATTATGTATCTCACCTGCGGCCCCTAGATTACCTCTATTCATGCTATGTAAGTTTAATTTAAACATAATAAAGGGTGAGGGATATTGAATTATCCACTCATTTATGAGCCTTAGATGATATGACTGACCCATTAATTGGGGGAACTTTCAACATGTTTCATGATGAAATGGTCTACAAATCCTAATCTGATAGCCACTCTTCAAATCTCTTGGCATACATGGACCTAATTTCAGACATCGTAACTTCAACCTTTTTATGCAAATTTTCAATTTGGTAGTCCTTGCCTTCAAAAATCATTTGATTACACTCTTTTAGATTATCTAAATCAATATAGTTAGACAAGCTTGCAATAAAAAATAAAAGGTGTCATTACGTGACCCAATAATCCATGAAGAAAACACATGGAGGAGTGACTCAGGCTTGGAAAAAATCCAACTTAATTTACCTAATAATCAATCCCAACATGTTAAATCAAAGGGAAATGAGAAAAATATATTATCCATTTCTTCTTTAGATCTGAGGCATATGTATTGTTATAACTCAAATTTTCACCCTTGAGAGGGTCATTCAAGCCCTCTCAACTTGAGCTATGAAATGGGATTAATATTAGGATATGGATGAAATTTAGGTGGAACAAGCATATATATTATATTGATATCTCCCATACCTCTTTTTACCCTTAAACCTCATACTCTAATCAAGACTCATTTTATTTCATGTGAAAATGAGACCTATAGGTCTATAGACTTATAGGTCTACATTTTCATTGAATAATATCTTTTAACTATATATCCTATCATATAAAACCTTATATGACTTATCTACTACCATTCAACCTCTTTCATGAGGTTATGAACATCATATAACACTTTTAATGCACAATTGGCACCTTTTTTGTTTACCTCTGTATAGGCAAGATTATAACATAATCCATAACCCATAATAATAATATAAATTTTTTGATGATTTGATGGTAGGATGACCAAAACTTGGTTAATTTATTCTATATTTTATATTTTACCTTCTCCTCACTCATTCATAGTTTCATTAGATACCAAACTTTCATTTGATGACTGTCATAACCTATAGGTACTTGTTCTAGCCAAGGTTATCTCTTTCTTATGAAGGAATCATATCTTCAAGAACCTTTAAGAGTCCATCTCTTTTAATCATTTTCAAACTTTAAATAATGTAAATCATCTCTCACATCCACCTTTGATAATGTAGGGTTAGACCCTTTTCAAGCCATTTTGTGTAGGCAACCTACACATAGTCCTTAAAGTTGAACCACTATATATTACTTGAAGGGGATAATAGATATATTAATGTACCTATAATTTCATGTAAAATAATTAAAATATGGTGGGAGGACCTCATTCATACTCTTTCAAATATTGAAAACCCTAAATCAATCAAGAGACCATGACATTCAACTTGAAAACTATGTAAAATAGGAGTTTTCTTGTCAACTTGAGCTCACACATGCCAAGTGAGACTTGTAAAATCATTTTTAATGTTTTAAAACCCCTATAAACCTCTAAAACTTCATTCATGCTTCCAACTAGCCTCAAACTATCATTTCAAGGAGAGAAATTGAGCATATGGGGTTTATGTAGGGTTTAAGACCACTGCCTGGTCTTAATAATTGTTCATAAAATGGGCCACCAATCTGATGACTATGGCCATGAATTTGAATTCCATTATCACCCCCTCCTCTAGTAAAGTCTTAGGTCCCAAATCCAATTGTATTCTACGGACCAAACATGTGAAATTGGTCATTATGAGCTTGCCAAGGGAGCGATGGAAGAAAGGAAACATTTTTTAGATTTTTAGGACCTATACAATATTTTTATCCATGAAAATGACTTAAGGAAGGTGGATAGACACTCTAAAGATGTTTTCACCTAAATATGGATCTTCCAACTCTATACAAGTGCCTGTAACTTCCCTGTTTGGAGTGATTCTCTCTCTTGTAGATGTTGAACCTATAAAACTGACATGATTTAACATTCATAACATATATTCATGTTAGATAACCCCTCCATATGATTTTACAAGTATTTTTTATTGATATTTCATCTTTTATAACTTTGAAATGCATTGGAATTAACTATATTCACTTTCTCTTGCATGACACTTTACCTTAAACTTCAAAAAATAACCTTAACTTCTCCAAACAAATATACAATGTTCATGAAAGGTGGTCAAATCATGATATGAATTTTAGATACACTTAATAACCTTTGACATAATTTGAATAAACCTTTTCACACTATGGTATGGATAAAATATCACAAGACAAACATAAGATATTACCTTAAAATTGTCAAAACAACCTTAAACCATGCCAGTAAGACCTTAAAAGGACCATTTAAAGACCTTATAAGGCATGTAAAGGATATGAAAAAGGTTATACAACATTACAAGTCAAGTGGTTTTTTAACCTATTCTATGATATACAAAAAATTTATAACATCTTTGGTGACCTCCTGTGGATGCTTGCTTGCTAAGCATATTAGACTGGTTGCCTAGTCCATCCACTAGGAAATAGAGTCACTACTACTCAAATTTAGACTTGATATGACCCTAACCAAGACAATATAATTGACCTAACCTCAAAACACACATAAAAATATAATAACACATAAGCAAAGGAATCAAGACAACACACACTTATGCCAAAACACTTAGGGAAAATAAATCAAAGACTACTATGTACAACTAACCTATATATCTTCTTCCTCTAGGGTCAAATGGGAAGATTCTTAGATCAGTTACCTCATGAGATGAGACATATTATTGAGAAATATACCCTTTTATTATAGCATTCGATAGATCATGCTTTTTGTTTACCAACATGATAAGTATGCTCTCAAGATCTCCATGATCAACGATCAGGCCTTTTTTCTTCATTCCCATGTCCATGAGTTGACTGTGTAATTCAAGGACAAAGTCATACTCATCCTAAGATTGGATACTTTTCCTAAACAATACCGTTCTTTCCTAATCAATAGGCTTATCTTAATTATCTATGGCTTCTTCATGACTATCAATTGATACCTTCTTGATCTCTTGCAAACCTTCATTTAAAGAGCTATCATTTTGAAGGAGAATGTTTGCCATATCATTAAGGAAATATTCAAAATCACTTTAATCTTATTTATTTGGCATATTTTCCTCTTACTCACCTTGGAGTCTCTCTCTCTATTAATCTTATCTAGTTGGAGTCTCTATTTGTGCTTGAGTTATTGCCTCCAAAGGTTGATGTATTAAAGGATAACACCAAATATTCCTTCAATTGATGTCAAACTTGTCCCACTAGGTCTTCTAAAACTTTTATAACTCAAATTTGCACCTTTGAGAGGGTGATTCAAGCCCACTCAACTTGAGATATGCAATGGGATTGATCCTATTCCATGGATGACCTTTAGGTGGATGAAACCTCTAGATTATAGGGATATCTCCCATACCTCTTTTTACCCTTAAATCTCATACTCTAAGCAAGACTCATTTTATTTCATGTGAAAATGAGACCTACAGGTCTACATACCTATAAGTCTACATTTACATTGCTTAAAGCTCTTTCAAATATTTATCCTTATCATATCAAACCTTAGATGACTTATCTACTACCATTCAACCTATTTCATTAGGTTATAAACTTCATATAACACTTTCAATGCACATTTGGCACCTTTTTGGTTTACCTCTATATAGGTAGTGTTATAACACAATCCATAACCCACAATAACAACAAACTTGTTTTTATGAATTGATCATAGGATGAATAAAACTCATTTAAGTTATTATAGATTCTATCTTTGACCTTTTTCTCACTTATTCATAACTTCATTAGATGTTAAGCTTTCATTTGATAACTATCACAACCTATAGGTACTTGTTCTAGTCAAGGTTATCTTTTTCTTCTGAAGGAATTATATATTCTATAAAATTTAAGAGTCCATATATTTTAATCATTATCAAAATTGAACAATGAAAATCATCTCTCACATACACCTTTGATAATGCAGGGTTAGATCCTTTTTAAGCCATTTTATGCACGTAGTCTACACATAGCCTTTAAAGTTGAACCACTATATATTAATTTGAGGAGATAATAAGGCCTTCAATGTAGTTGTAATTTCATTTAAAATAATTAAATATGGTGGTAGAACCTCATTCAAACTCTTTCAACTTTTAAAACCTATAAAACAATCAAGAGATGATGACATTCATCTTACAAACTGTGTAAAAGAAGAGTTTTTTTGTCAACTTGATCTCACACCTACAAAGTGAGACTTTTATAATCATGTGGAATGGTTTTAAAACCCCTATAGACCATATAAAACTTCATTCATGCTTCTAACCAACCTCAAACTATAATTTCAAGGAGATAAGTTAAGCACATGGGGTTTATATAGGGTTTAAGACCACCTCCTAGTTTTAATTATTATTCATAAAGGAGGGGACACCAATTTGATGAATATGGTCATGATTTTAAATTCCATTAGGACCCCCTCCTTTGGAAAAAATATTAGGTCCCAACCCTAATTGTACTTTATAAACCAAGCATGTGAAATTGGTCATTATGAGCTTTCTAAGAGAGCAATGGAGGAAATGAAGTATTTTTTGGATTCTCAGGACCTATATAAGATTTGTATCTATGGAAATGACTTTAGGAATGTGAAAATACACTCTTAATATGATTTCACCTGAATATGGATCCTCATGGTCTGTACAAGTGCCTTTAACAACCCTTTTTGGAGTGATTCTCTCTCATGGATGTGGAACTTACAAAAATGACATGATCTAACATTTTTGACATATATTCATGTTATATAAATCATCCATAGGATTTTACAAGTATGTTTTATGGATATTTCATCTTGTACATCTTTAACATTTATTGGACTTAACTATATGCACTTTCTCTTACATGACACTTTATCTTAAACTTCGTAAAATAACCTTAACTTCTCCAAAAAAGTACAAAGTGTTCATGCAAGGTAATCAAAGCCTAATATGAATTTGAGAGAGACTTAAGAACCTTTTTCATCATTTGAATCAACCTTTTCACTCCATGGTATGGAAAAAATATCACAAGACAAACATAAGATATTACCTTCAACTTGTTAAAACAACCTTAAACCATGCTAATAAGACCTTGAAAATACTATTTAAGGATCTTATAAGGCATGGAAAGGCTATGAACAAGGTTATAAAACATTATAAGTCAAGTTTTTTGTGAACCTGATCTATGATATCCAAGCTTTGTCTAACAAGTATCATCTAGAAGGGATTACCACACCCATATTGTGAATGTTGTCTTGGGTCAAGATCTTTCCTTGGAGAACAAGCCAAGAAAAAACCCCAACCTTGGGAAGCCCTGCCTTTCCCCAGCATAGGAATTATACCCACCTGAAGGATGGTTCTGCTTGTTCCACCATTTTATACCTTAAGTTTATTAGATATGAACCTAAATTAACCCCTATCCATTGAATGGAATCCTCTTTCTTGTTAAGGAAGACCTTCCTATTAGCTAAGATGCCTTAAAGCATGGATTTTGATTAGCTGGTATTAGAAGATCCTCAAGATATTTCCATTTATAGAAAACCATCCCTACTTAAGAACATGGTTAAAAATAATCACCTAATTTATTTCCCTAAAATTCCATCAAAAAACACACAACCTTATTCAAATATTGAAATTCCTACAATGGCCAGTGGCCATTCTAAGAGTCTCCCCAAAAATCTATAGGTTGCCCATCATTGAGCACCTAGGACACATGATCTTTCATAATATGATGACACTTTAGAATAAAGTTACAAATATGGGATCCATTTTGAGGATTGAACATAGTTATATTATTTGTGGAGAGAGTTCCCCAAAGTAATTGAATTGTAGCAATTTATTCCATAAAGCCTGTGGATGTGATAATATTCCCCAGATCAATTTTTCACCCAATGATAAATTTTGAACTAAAAACCTTCTTATACCTACTGCACCCTCAACCTAAGGAAAATAAACTCTATCCTATTTAATAAAACAAATCTTATTTTTTTCTTCGGTACCCTACCACATAAAATATTTCATAATGCAGTTATTTCACAACTTTGACTGGTTGATGGAGCACAAACATGGTATAAATCGATAGGGCACTCAAAAATGATTTTATTAGGGTAATATTATTATCAAGGGAAAACCACTTGCCATTTTAATCTATGAGTCAAGTCTATAATTCCTTGACTAGATTGTCCCACAAAATCACCTTCCTTACTCCCACAAATAGAGGGACTCCAAACTAATTAATTGGAATATTTCTAATTATATAGTTTAAGGTGCATGTAATTTTCAGCTATAGCTACCTAGAAACATTCAATAAACACACCTCTAATGTAGTGGTATTAACCAATTTCCTTGAGGTTTCCTCATAATCATTTAGAATTTGATTAAACGATCAAGCCTCACTCTCAAAGGGTGAACTAATGAAAACTATATTATTAGAGGACTACTGATGTGTGAGGTTCTCAAGATCAAGACCCCTCCCCAAGGAATCCACCATTATAATAAATAGTAATTGATAAATGTGGTCACCTTTATTTAAACCCCACAAAGCTTCAAAAAAACCAACCGATTCACTATTAACCAAGATTGATAATCTTGGGCTGGAGGTACAACAAATGACCCAATTACATCACTCACCAAAACCAACATTTTCTAGAGTCTTAACTAGGAAATACCAACTCACCTTATTATATGCTTTGTTGATGTCAAAATTTAAGATCATACTTCTGTTATGATTATATAAGAGATAAAATGATTTCATGGTTGATTATGACTATGTCTTATATATTCTTTATAGGGACAAATTGCCCTTATTCATTGAATATCAGGGAGTCAAGTAGAAGATTAACCTGAGAATAGATAAATTTTGAAATCATTTTATAGATATTATTATAGAGTGAGATTGTCATAAATCAAAAAAATATGTTTGAGTGTCACCTTTGGGTATGAGAGATGAGATTTTATTTGATGTCCAAGGAAACTTATGACTCATATGAAATTCCTCCACCACACTAACAACCTCATCACCCACAATATCCAAAAAGAGCTAATAAAATCCACAAGAAACCCACCTAGGCTAGTGATTTATATTTTCCTAAAGAGAATACCACATCCTTAATTTATTTCTTATATAAGGGTGGAATTAACTTGGTGTTATACTAATTCATGAGAATCTAAGCAATGAAATTGAGGTTTCTAGATTAGGCCTCAAGGTTTGAAACTTCAATGTTGACCAAGTGGTCCTGAAAACAATAAATACATTCTTCCCTGATTTTGGAGTTGGTATCAATCAATCAACCATTCCTTCCCCTAATGGTTGAAATTTTATTGGGCATCCTTCATTATTGGGTAGAATTATGAAATAATTGCATGTTTTTCTCCCCCTACTTAAGCCACTAATATCTAGACTTTTACCTCCAATACACCTCTTCTATGAAGAGAAGTTATTCTAACTCAACTAAAGAGATTTTTCTTTGTGAAAATTCACCAAGTCCATTCCCATAATGTACATGGATTTATTGATGATATCCAACTCAATGTCCACCTTGGAAATTTATTTTAAAAAGTTTCTTTGTTCCAAGTTCAGAGGAAAGACATATTGAAGCTTAGTTTTTTCATCATTTTAAACATCTTAGAATCAGACAAAACATGATTCATGTTACACCAATGCTTGATAAAATCATTAATATGAGGGTCTTGGAGCCTCATCAACTCAAATTTTGTGGAACCTCATCCTTATTAATCTTTAGTTCAATTAAAGCATGATCTGAGTCAAAAATTGGGATAATGTTACTTTATATCACCTAATCAATGTTTAAGTAATTAAGAGTGATCCAAAATCCATCTA
Organism: Torreya grandis; assembly: GCA_037957365.1. Taxonomy (NCBI): domain Eukaryota; kingdom Viridiplantae; phylum Streptophyta; class Pinopsida; order Cupressales; family Taxaceae; genus Torreya; species Torreya grandis. The sequence goes on from JARHVA010000127.1 coordinate 19,699, forward strand.
ACCTCTTTGAAATTCTACTAAAATCCACCTTTATATTAGTCCAAACAACAAACTATTCTTTAGGATCATGTCCAATAGATTAGATGAAGAAACAAACCTTTAGAAATATTTTTGAGATTGATTATCGCTTCCAATGATAACTCTCTTCCCCACCAAAAATACACAATTGTCCTAGCAATAACACCAACTATTGTATAATATCATCCCAACAATGAGACTTAATATCAATAGAATTTATCCCATACACATTGAAAATGAAAATATAATATCACAACCACTGTCAGATACCTTACACAAATACCTATTTATCCCTGAGTTACACTCAACTAAGACTCTAGAAGGCAACAAAAAAAAATTCAATCCTTTTGAAATTCCCACTGAATCCATCTATTCCAACCTTTACTCATTAAGGCCTTAACCTAATTCTGAATAATCTGTGTCTCCTAAAGTAGGAAAATGTCACAACCCATATTTTATAATTTTCACCTTAAACTATATTACTCATTTGAGGCATTTAAGCCCTTAACATGCCACAAAATACCTTTGTTTTGATGAAGGGACATACACAATTTACTTTACTTAAATAATAAACTTATTAAAGGAAGACTATATGTTAGCCATAAATTTTACCTCAAAGATCTCCTTAGTGGATATCCTCCCATCTTCCTTGGGGAATCATAATTAGGCTGGGAGAGATTAAAATTATTTTATGAAAGAGTGAATTTTTTTATGGAATTTAGTTCTTTGTACTCTTCCTCTTTAAAGTATTATCCCAAAGGGGACAATTGGAGGTCACCCACCATACTTGAGGTTTCCCCTCTAGTGAATATGCCTTCTAAGCAAATTATTAGAGAAGTTTCTTCAACCCAAGTGAGAATGGTTGAAAAAGTTACATTTTTTTAGAATAGAGGTGGGAGACAATGGCCTCCCCCATTTTAAATTATCTTTAATAGATATGGTGGATTTAATGATAAGGCCTTGATAATCCATAATTGATGTAAAGGGAGGGAGTTGTCTATTGTATCTAGAGAAAACTTCCAACTATGGTCCAAGTTTCACTTTCTAAACCTTCAAAGGTGACCTAAGAGAGTAGGGGATTACAAATTAAGTACAGTCCTTCCAGATATTCCCCACTTTTCAACACTTGAAATAATGGAATGTCACCTTTTCCACACCAATCCTTTGTTGCTAGAGTCTCCCTTAGATTTTTATATTAATACTGTAATCACCTAAAAGTGGTATTTGATTGTTAAGAGTGATGTTGGAGACTACCTATCCATAGCTTATCCCTATACCTATCCTAGAGCCTATTATCACACTTATCCAAACTTTGTGTGGGCCACAATGGTCTCTAGTCATCCCTAAAATAGTCTTAGATACTCATTTCTTGGTCCTATCCATTTGTACCTAGTGTTCTGCCACTTGGACACTAGCACCATAATAAGGACATAAGCACCACATGGTGCTAATGTCCAAAAAATGGTGTTAATGTCCTTTTCATCTATTTTTCACAAACATATGTATTTTCAAATATAGAAACTTATAGGTTCATCCTAAACCTCTTTTAGCACCTGCATAAGCATCATAATAATATAAATATATGAATTTTATCCCTCTAACCACTAGATAGAAATCAAATGTAAAATACACATTCAAACTAAGAACAAGTTGTGCAAAATAAAAGTTATAAATCCTTATTCTTCCCTACTTCTAAATACTACCATATACAACATCCCTAAGCTTAGATTACCCAAATTTCTAGTCTCAAGCCCATTCAAGGTGCTCAATGTCACTATCATACTAGTTTCACTTATACTTGAACAAAAACTTATGTGGGGAGAACTACATCGGGCTTGATCCTTCCTCATATTATTGGTATGTGGGAATATCTCATCACATCGGGGTGTTGAGGATGCCCAACCTACCCCACTAATAAACACATTTCTCATCCTATATCAATTGGATGCCCTAAAAATATGGAGGATTAGGGGTTTCTCACAAATTTAATAAAAATAGCTAATATACAAGGTTTTAGAACTTATGTACCTAGGAACAGACCTCAAATATCCAGACATAGGTGCACCCAGAAGCTCAAGATAATTTGACATAGAGGACACTACCACCAATATAAGGACACTACCACCACATGTACAATAATGACAATATTGTCTAATTAGTGTGGTACTATCTAGGTTGGGTTCTGACATTGGGATCCTATTTGTGACATTTAGACCAACTTCTACCTTAGTTTCTAGCCTCCAGATCATTCATCTCAATTATTTTCCAACTAATTTCTTACTTTTACTATTTATTACAATTTTTATAAAATTTAAATTTATTCAATTATTTAAAAAATCAGTGGTTGTATTTATTGCATATAATTACCTTGATTTAACATACTCAATTCTTTAACAAACATATGATGTACACTTGCTAAGTCCTAAAAGGTTAAAACATTTGGTGAACCTAACTTCAAAAATTACTAAAACCCTAATGTTAGATGCTCTTAGGGTTTGTATACCTTTTGTTCTAAAATATCAAATTTGTTTTATAATCTTTCCTAGATTAAATTTATTTAAATGTTTAAAATATACAACAATTTTTTCTCCTACTTCCCAAACTACACTGGTAGAATTCAATAATCAATTTGATGAAACCAATAAGAGACAATTGGAAGATTTTGTTTCCAAACATTCATATATGAAAGATGACCTTATCAATATTATTCACAAAGAACTTAAAAAATCAAATAATGGTTGAATCTTTAACTCCCCTAGATAAAAACATTGTTAAACCTACATTGGAGCCAACTCAGATAGCACAATAACCAATAGTAACTCAACAACCTTCAATGATAACTACACCTCCTACGAATAGTTTCTCCACTCCAGATGTATAATACCTTATGCATGAGGTTCATACTCTGAAGGCTAAGGTGTTACATCTCGAGCAAGGAGACACTATGACATCACATGCCTTGGATTCTCATGATATTTTATAGATACCTTTGGCACATCACATAATTAAAACTCATTTTCCATCTAGATTCATGACACCTAAGCTTACATTTTATGATGGTAAGGGTGACCCAAAGGACCATCTTCAAGCTTTTCACATAGTATTTTTGGACTACGTGTCCAATGATTGGCTCTTCACTAAGTTGTTTCCATGTAGTTTAAAGGATTATACCTTACATTAGTTTTATGATATACTGAATCAGTCTATCACTACATTTAATCCTTTGGCATACATGTTTTTTAAACACTTCTCCATAAACATCAGTGATAAGATCTCATATGCTTAAGTTTCATAATTGACACAAAAATCAAATGAGCTTATTTTAGAATACATCTTACGATATAAGATTATATTAGCCATTAAATAGCCCCATGGTAGATAAATAGCTTTAGGACATTTTTAAACAGAGTCTTCTACTAGCATTACATGAAGCTATCTTGTTTAAGAAGTTTCCAACCTTCACATATTTGTGCCACATAGTGAAAGAAAGAGAAGTCAAGCTTCTCTTTATGGGTAAACTAAAATATGATAGTGGATCAAAATCAAATTCTAAGAGTTATATTAATCCTCCATACAAGCTAAGGGCCACTAAAAACAAGAGTTATCCAAAGACCATAGTTAACACAGCTTTAGAGTCATTTTCTCGCTTGGTTTTATCAACTCTTCCATGTAAAGTTTTCACCAACCTTCCAGAATTGCCAACACATGTTTTAAAGTAGCTCTTGGAATGTAATGTCATATCTCTCCCTCTCATCAAATAGGTTGATACAACACAATATCTACCAAATAGTTATGATTCTAATGCATTCTATGAGTATCAAAGGGCACCATTCCATACAATAAATCGATGTATTAGTTTTAAACTTAAGATACAAGATTTGATCGAGGCTAACATTATTGATGTGGGAACACCCATAGAGGCACCCAAAGTACAAAAAACAAAAGCTAAGGCATTGAAAATATTCTTAGATATATTTCCAAAGCATTCAAAAAATTAGGTAGGGGGAACATCAAGTGTTCACTACACGTACCAGGCACATCTACCACCATCATCATATCACACTACTACAGAGGAGGCACACCCATTACATAATATCATTAGTGTGTAACACACTATAGTTCTAGTTAGACCACTCATCACTTTCTCAGAGAATGAGATTGTTGATGATGATTCAGATTTATATGTACTCTTTTTACGAGCATACATAGATCATCGTCATACCCAAAGTGTTATGGTTAATAATGGGTCAAGTATTAGCATGTGTACTATCACACTTATATAAAATTTGGGGTATTCAGAGTAAGATATATCTCCTACAAAAATAATGATCAATGGTTTCAATGGCCATATTTAGAGCTCTATCATGGAGATTGTAATTCCACTACAAGTTGGACCGGTACATGTGGTCACTAGATTCTTAGTAGTACCTAGTGCCAATGTATTTGACATGTTATTGGGTAGGCCATGGCTACAAAAACTATGAAGCATCCCATACACAGTTCATATATTCCTAAAATATATACATACAAATTAGGTAGTCATAGTTGATGGTCTTCCATATGAGTATTCTCTACCTATCCCATAGACAGTTACATCATAGTTACCAGTTACAACATAGCTACTAGTTACCACATAGTTATCAATTATAGCTCCAAGAATATTTATTATTAGTAGACCACATTGTTAAATAGAGCCACCAGTGTAGGTGAGGTATATTTCTACAATATTTCCATGTATGCATACTCTCCCACAGAGATCATTATCAAAGAGATACCTATGTTAGAGATATGTTATAAATTTTAGAGGGCATCCCTCTAATCATTTTATTCTAAGATCAGTATTATTGAGTTCTCTAGATTCTTAACATAGGGCACCTATACCACCTACAACATCTTCTACTAAATGGGTACCTAAGACCCCTACAGTTCATAAGACACCGCAGTCAGTGTCATAGATTCCTAGCATCACTTCACAGGCATGGCCAAACATAGATCCATCAGTGCAGTAGATTTTGGGACCTAATTATTGTGCATGCATGATCATAGTTCCTTTATTTGGCACAATCCATGTTGATAGTGAGTCTTCTATGAGACTCATCGGTTAGTATTGTTTCTCCCTTCTTGTACATATTTTCCTTCTCTCTTGATCCTTGTACATAGTTCATTTTCATGTTTCTTGTACATAGTTTATGTCTAGAAAATATAAAAACAATATAACATGTCAAAAACATAAAAACATTCAAATATTTACTTAGAAAACACAAAATTACATAATATATGCATTGTTATGTTTACACTTCTTATATTTTCTAGACAATATATATGATAGCTATCTTAGTATAGTCATTTTATCATACATACATGCTTTACTTGTTCTTGTCGAGTGCTTTCAGATTGATATAGGACTTTGGTCCACTACATCGATCTAGTTTTTCTATTATCTACCCATTGGGGACATACACACTGATACATGGGGTCTTCACTTGACACATTCTCCCACTTGGTGGCAACCTGTACACTATCTCAATTACCAAGTTTTATATTTATATACACTACATCACAACTTTAGCATTGTTATATATTGATATTGATCATGCTACACTTACTCCAAATTTTTGTTGGTTATTACTATTTTAGACTCAACATACATATATCTTAGATCTTACATATATTTTTACTACATATTCATGCATAATTTCATTTATAGCTTTCCTAGTTTAGATTTGATTGTATATCTATGCTTCTTCTCTTTAAGGGAATTTAAGTATGCCATTGTTATTTGGCTCTACACCAATTATATTTCACAATATGTATGCTTTGTATATGTGCCCATGTACTTGTGTGTGCCTTCCTAATTGTGTATGTAGACATTTGAGGATGTCATTTTATGTGTCTCTAAGCCAAATTTATTATTACTTGCATATGTGCACATTTAAACATGTATTTTTATGTCTTGTTTTGTCAAATTTAGTGACATGTGCATGTGTCGCTTGTAGTGTGGCCCCTTAGCCTATTTTGCATCCCTCATGGATGTTGTATGTATGGTTTATTGTATGCATCACATCTATGACACTTGTTTCTTGCTTGTTACATAATCTAATTTTAGATGCCATGAGGGATCTCATGCATCTCCCCTCCTACTTGGGTGTTGTAATGGACATCATGCTCCATCCCCCTAGGTAGCTACCTAGTTTCTACTCAAATTTGTCGTTACATACATTGTTATATCTATCTTAATACCCTTATGAATGCTAGACATGACATACATCATAAATTACAAATTTATGATCATAATATATTACATTATGATGTTATGTATACACATTATATTGGATTATTATGGATATATCATATATGCGCCAGCTAACACTCATTTTGTAGAGCTTTTTCTTTTGAAGATAGTTCTTGCACAAAATTAACAACTCCCCTTAAAAGAGGGGCATTCATAGGGGTTTGTCACAGAGATCAGGCTCCTATAATGTATTCATGATACATTTTTAGCACATAGGCTTAGATTATAGAAATTAGACTCAGGTAAACATAACAAGAAAATAGTGACACAAAGATCAACATAGTTGCATAGAAATCAAACTAGAAGGACACTACCACCCAAATTAGGACACAAGAACCACATTTCTAATAATGGTTCTAATGTCTAAGACATGACACTACTATACATTAGCCTTAGTTTTAAAAAAACCTAGATTGGCCAAAACATTATAATAGGTATAATACATATTTGCATAGGTTAAGTTACAGATTTATCAGTTTTGCCTATTTTCACTCAAATTCATACTAGTTTAGCTCAGATTCATACCAATTTATTCATATTGGGGGCATCATATGCGACATGACCATTCCCATATTCAGTTTAGATACCCAAATACAAATTATTGTAACTCAGTCCATAATCCATATACTTAAATATTAGATTTGGGGGCATGTGTGTGTCATATTATTTTCATTTGATCACTTACACACTAGTTGATTACATGGAACGAAAAATTCCATGTCATTTTATACACTATATATACCTGACATCATATTCTAGGTTACACACTAGTTTCATGCCTTACTCCATCTATAGTGGTTGGTATTCCTGAGTGGCCTAGAGTCACCTAATATACCTGAGTAGACATAGAGCTGACATATCCAATTATACATTTATAGTTACATCATATAGTTTCAGTTTCAAATGCATCTACTACACATGGGTGGGAAATGATGGAGTCATAACTTAATTAATTTATTAAGCCACCTACATGAGAGGGTTGGACACACAATCAGTCCAATCCAAACTATTCAAAGTCATGATCCACTAAGAAGGGGTGGGCAATGATGGAGTCAAAATTAGATTGAGTTATTGAGCCACCCACGCATGAGGATTGAGCAGGCTGTCAGCTTAGTCTAAGCTATTCATTGATTGATCACTATATACATGTACACACACAGGTTGTCACTAGGTTTATGCATTAGTTCACATACATAATGATGTATATTCATTCCTTTCCTCTCTCTTATTTATTTACTTGGTTTTACCTAGTTTTACTTCTTTATTCAGTTTATTCTTTTGATTTTGATACCTATTAAGGACTAATTTTTGAATGTTTCCCTTGCAAGACATAAATTGGAACATGCTTCACATACCCAGACCCAACTTCACATACTCAAAACTAGCTTCATGGGATTCACCACATATGTAAGTCTAGGTATACTTATTTTTCCTTTATCCTGGTCATTTCCTTTTACTACATTTATAGAATAAAGGGAGGGAAATTTAATCACCTAAAATTGGTATTTGAATGCTAGGAGTGATACTTGAGGTTACCTATCCCTAGCTTATCCCTAGACCTATCTTAGAGCCTAATATCACGCTTATCTAGCCTTTGTGTAGGCCACATGGGTCTCCAGTCAACCCTAAAACAATCTTATATCCTCATTTCTTGATCCTAGCCCTTCGTGCCTAGTATTCTACCCCTTAGACGCTAGTGCCATAATAAATACACAATTGCCACATGGTATTAGTGTCCAAAAAATGGTGTTATTATCCTTTTTAACTCTTTTTCACAAATAGATATATTTTCAAATTTAGAACCTCTTGGGGTCAGTTTAGACCTCTTTTAGTACCTGCACATACATCAAAACAATATAAATACATGACTTTTTGCCCTCTAACCACTAGATGGAAATCAAATGCAAAATACACATTCAAACTCAAAAAAAGTTGTGCACAATAAAGGTTATCAATCCCTATTTTGACCTACTTTTGCATATTATCATCTACAATAACCTTAAGCTCAAATTACCTAGATTTCTAGTCTCAAGCATATTTAAGGCACTCAAGGCCACTATCATACTAGCTTCACTTCCAATTACATCAACACTTAGGTGGGAAGAACTACATCAGGATTGATCCCTCCTCAGAGTATTGGTATGTATAAAAATATCACCATAGTAGGGTGTTGAGGATATCTAGCTTACCCCACTAACATACACACTTTTTATCTTGTATCAATCGAATGCCCTAGCAATATGGAGGATTGGAGTTTGCTCATAAATTTAGTCAAAATAGGTAATATACAAGGTTTTATAACTCATGCATGTAGGAATAGACCTTAGATATCCAGATATAGGTGCACTCAGAAGCTTTGGATAGCCTGCATGGAGGACACTACTACTAATATAAAGACATTATCACCACATGATCAAAACCTAAGGGAACTAATGGGGAGGCCTAGTTTAAATAACTAACTAGTCAAAGTATCCACTTGTTAGCTTTAATCAAATAACATTAGAAATTAGATATGACCTGTAAAATAATATGATCTAGTAGCTAGGTGATATTTAGGATTTGACAAGGGAGAGATTTATACCACATCTGTAAATCAATCTGGCATTTACACATTATACCAAAGTCATGAAATCTAAAAAAGAGTCTTTTATTTATCTCAAGAGGTTACAAAGATAAAATACGGGAATAGTTTAGTCATACCTAAGAGAGGGATTATCAAGCTATTTTCAAGGCTTAGAAGTCTATATTTAGAGAGAGAGAGAGAGAGAGAGAGAGATGAGAGAGAGAGAGAGAGAGAGAGAGAGAGAGAGAGAGAGAGAGAGAGAGAGAGAGAGAGAGAGAGAGAGAGAGAGAGAGAGAGAACTATGGGTTAGAAAAGGACCAACCACTTATGATGGATTAACATCAATTCAAGGATGTGTTTGAGTTAAGATCTTATCAAGAAGGGACAATTTCAAAGGCATTACAAAATAATTGAATGTCCACTATCCTTATCCATCCATCCGATCATTATCTAATGACTCCATGCTAATTCCACTTGATTTGTTGACAAGGATCATGTCTTGGAACTGGCTAAAAAGTGCCACATCTATATTAGGCAGCCAACTATACTTGCATGATAAAAAATGATCAATGATCATAGTCTAGACATAGGTCCACTATAGGTGAAAACCAATCTTAGACCATTGGTTTTCACATAGTCATAATATCTATGAAAGTCTGCAAACTACTTGACTTTGCTTCATGGTCGTTGGTTTATCTTTGACTTTTGTTTTAGACCCAAAAGATCTATTATATGGAGCATTAATGGTAATGCTTGGTCTCTAAAATGTGGCCCTGGTTCAACTCTAGTTCAACTCTAAGCTCAGTTCTTTGACATTTGCTTTGCCTATGTCTATTTAAACTTCTTCAACTTTCATCAAAAATGTCTTGAGATTGTTCTCACTTATTAGCTATCGATTTCCAACTCAAACTTTCTACATCATGCTTAACTATATTTATGTTCATTGGCTCCATAAATATGCTAAATTATTGACATTACCTCACTCTGTTAATCTATCTTTGCATAGATGCCTGTGATTCATTCATTTTCTACCAACTAAATGTGATTGTGCCACATGTCCTTAACTTATTGGCTCTTTGGACATGTGGTACAATCACATTTAGTTGGTATAAAATGAATGAATCATAGGCATCTATGCAAAGATAGATTAACGGAGTGAGGTAATGTCAATAATTTAGCATATCTATGGAGCCAATGAACATAAATATAGTTAAGCATGATGTAGATAGTTTGAATTGGAAATCGATAGCCAATAAGCGAGAACAATCTCAAGACATTTTTTATGAAAGTTGAAGAAGTTTAAATAGACATAAGTAAAGCAAATGTCAAAGAATTGAGCTTAGAGTTGAACTAGAGTTGAACCAGGGCCAAAATTTAGAGACCAAGCATTACCATTAATGCTCCATATAATAGATATTTTGGGTCTAATACAAAAGTCAAAGATAAACCAACGACCATGAAGCAAAGTCAAGTAGTTTGCAAACTTTCATAGATATTATGACTATGTGAAAACCAATGGTCTAAGATTGGTTTTCACCTATAGTGGACCTATGTCTAGACTATGATCATTGATCATTTTTTATAATGCAAGTATAGTTGGCCACCTAATATAGATGTGGCACTTTTTAGCCAGTTCTAAGACATGATCCTTGTCAACAAATCAAGTGGAATTAGCATGGAGTCATTCGATAATGATCGGATGGATGGATAAGGATAGTGGACATTCAATTTATTTGTAATGCCTTTGAAATTGTCCCTTGTTGATAATATCTTGACTCAGACACATCCTTGAATTGATGTTAATCCATCATAAGTGGTTGGTACTTTTCCAATGCATAGTTCTCTCTCTCTCTCTCTCTCTCTCTCTCTCTCTCTCTCTCTCTCTCTCTCTCTCTCTCTCTCTCTCCTCTCTCTCTCTCTCTCTCTCTCTCTCTCCTTTTTATATAAATATAGGCTTCTAAGCCTTGAAAATAGCTTGATAATCCCTCTCTTAGGTATGACTAGACTATTCCCGTATTTTATCTTTGTAACCTCTTGAGATAAATAAAAGACTATTTTTCAGATTTCATGACTTTGGTATAATGTGTAAATGCCAGATTGATTTACAGATGTGGTATAAATCTCTCCCTTGTCAAATCCTAAATATCACCTAGCTACTAGATCATATTAATTTATAGGTCATGTCTAGTTTCTAATGTTATTTGATTAAAGCTAACAAGTGGATACATTGATTAGTTAGTTCTTTAAACTAGGCCTCCCCATTAGTTCTCGTAGGTTTTCAAATTTGGAACCTCTTAAGGTCAGTTTAGACCTTTTTAGTACCCACACAAACATCAAAACAATATAAATACATGGCTTTTTGCCCTTTAACCACTAGATGGAAATCAAATGCAAAATACACATTCAAACTCAAAACAAGTTGTGCACAATAAAAGTTATCAATCCCTATTTTGACCTATTTCTTCATATTATCATCTACAATAACCTTAAGCTCAGATTACCTAGATTTCCAGTCTCAAGCATATTCAAGGTACTCAAGGCCACTATCATACTAGCTTCACTTGCAGTTGCATCAGCACTTAGGTGGGAAGAACTACATCAAGATTGATCCCTCCTTAGAGTATTGGTATGTATCAAAATCTCATCATAGTAGGGTGTTGAGGATATCTAGCTTACCCCACTAACATACACACTTTTTATCTTGTATCAATCGAATGCCCTAGCAATATGGAGGATTAGGGTTTGCTCATAAATTAAGTCAAAATAGGTAATATACAATGGTTTAGAACTCATACATGTAGGAATAGACCTTAGATATCCAGATATAGGTGCACTCCAAAGCTTAGGATAGTCTTGCATGGAGGACACTACTACTAATATAAAGACACTATCACCACATTTTTAATAATGGTATTATTATCCAATTAGGGCACTACTATCCAAGAGGGTTTATAACATCAAGATCATATATATGACAGTTAGACCAACTTTTACTTTAGTTTCCAGCCTCCAGATCATCTATCTCAGTTGTTTTCTAGGTAAATTCTTACTGCATTATTTATTACTATTTTTAGAAAAGTTAAAATTAGTCAATTCTATAACAAATTAGTGTTGTATTTTTTGTATATTATTACCCTAATTTAACATACTTAGATCTTTAAAAAACATAGGATGTACACTTGTTAAGTCTTAAAAGGTTAAAATAAATACCTTAGAAAGATGTAAACATGGGTGTAGGAAGCCAAAACCCCTTCATTGTTGATTGGGTCAATATTAATAAATTCACCAAGCAACAATCCAATCTCCCTAAGGAACTATTCATTCCAATATTCTATAAACAACTTGTACATCTAGACCCATATGGGGAACCTTCCATTTTTAGATGAAACAAGGTCAAAAATAGAACACCAATTCTGAATCCAAAGTCCTGCTCCATCTATTAGCCAAAGCCCTCTTTCCAAAATTTCTATCTTCTTCTGCTAAGAAGGGAAAATGATAATAAAAAAAACCATTTGGAAATAAATAAATCCCACAATTTGGTCCCTTGTTATTTCTCATGCAGCCTTGCACTGCACTAATGGCAGGCCACCTGCCAATGAATTTTCCAATCAAATATTTATCCCTCAAACTATGGATGCTTTACTTGAAACTATCACTTTCAAAAGGCACTGATCTTGTAATGAGGCTCACATCTATTTGTGAGTCTGACATTTTTCTCATTTGGTTTGAAGGGGCCTTAGAGCAATGGGGCTCAATAGAGGGACGATAGTCCCCTTGTAAGTCTAGTCGAGACTCAAAGGCACCTTGCTTGCCTTGGTTACAAACCATAAGCAATCATGCTCTACAAGAAGGGCATTGAAATCAAAATGTTTTATTGAAAGAGAGGGGTCCTCAAAGTCCCCACCCCCGATCACTCTCCTTCTACCCTATTGCACTACACCTCTCGAATTTCATGTTGAACCTCATGCCTAAAACTCTTGTTTATTGCATTCGATTTGGAAGTGTGGATGTTGACACTTCATCCTCACTCCCTCCTTTACTCTTGTGAACATGCCATCACTCATAAGTGATATGACTACTATTATTAGTAAGACTGGCCAATCATGCATAATATATACTATATCTATAATAATATTATTATCATATCATATTAAAGAACATCACCCTACTAAACACTCTCAAACATACACTCGTCAATGATGATATATGTTTGACAAAATATTTCATAGAGACAATTGATTTCATCAAGACAAGGCCTTATTAAATCATGTATTGGGTAGTTGAAACAATTTGATGGAAGCCATTGATTGTATTGAGATATGTGACATGTCCTTGAACTTTTCATGTGTATTTAGTTTCTTTGAGTCTATCAACTGAAATATGTTGTCATTACCCCTCATCATCACTACCCAACTCACCTTAAAATCTTTCACCACATTCATTTTTTGTATGGCTTTCCCCTTTACCATTACTGAAGCTCATATTGAGACGAAATGTCTCCTTCGGCATAACTCATTGTCATGTCATATCAAAAAACACACCACATTATTTATCATTGTCAATTTTACTAAAAATATGATATTATTGTTGCTTAATGTTGTGTACACAAAAAGTGAAATAGGATTAGTGATCACAGGTTTTGTATAAAATAAAATTTCTGATTTACTCTCTTTCACTTTACACAATCTCACTTTACCAAAATATCAAGTAACACCTTTCCTTATATAACTTACATCTTTAAAACAATTACAAATTTATATTTTCTTTAAATATATATTTTATTTCTTTTCCATATTCAAAATTCATAGTATAATACCTACCATACAAAAGTTGATGTTTTGACAATTTTATTAAACATGTGGTTGTAAGTGTTTCTCACGACTCTTGAAAATAAAAGTAAGTGACTTATTTCAATAAATTAGTACTTTGACAATTTTAGGATGCATATGATTTTAAGTGTTTCTCACGATTCTTGAAAATAAAAGTGAGTGACTTATTTCAATGTTTCAAGTAAGAACTAATTATTGGATAGGTGTAATAACAAATAAAATATTAATTTTAAAATAAGAAGGGCCAGGCTTATTATAGAAACATTACATTGTAATATTTATTATTGGGCAATTCCATATTTAATTTCCAAATTTTCACAAACGACACGTATCGGTATCACTCACAAGTTGTAAGGCCAATTAGCACTAACTATATCAGAATATTAGATTGCACTCTGGACTCAATTATTGTGATTGAGATGGCTCATGCCACACTAGTCGGCTTTGGATCTGTAACAGCATCTCGTCTTTTGATACCCGGAATATCTTTGGCATCTTGGATTGGATTCTATGATGTAATGTATATCTGCGTGTTTGAAAACAATATGGTTGGAGGTGCTTCTTGCGGCTACGTCTGTGTTAAAAGAAAATATGCAGGAGAGATTTTGTTATGATAAGTTATGTTGCAAGGGTGAGGTTCGTCACCGGAGCGGGTAACACATGGTCGTGGATGTGGATTCATATCATGGCTTTCTTTTTTACTGCGCTTCTTGTAAGTTTGTGGGGATTTTTAAGAAAATATGCCCAACCGAGGCTCACTTGCTTTTCTTTCAAAAATAACACCACAGTAGAACAGATTAGCGGAGCCTTTTCCCATAGCTGTATCACTACTACATGCAGAAATATGCCCCTACTACAAGACTTTAAATACAGAGCGGCGCACGAGAATGTGCACGGCGGAAAAGTTTATATGACCTGGCCTTGCTCACTTCAAAGTCTCACTTGTAATCCCTCTCATCATTTTCTCCAAAGCAGTCAGAACTCTCTTCCTTCAATCTGCTTCTCAAATACTATTTTCTCCAATTACAATCAACACCAAGTATTTAAAGATTCCTTTACTTCTTTCTCAAATGTTTGTGCTGGCGTGGGTGGGGGATGCGGAAGGGTTTCAAACCTTTTGTTATCAAAAATACCAGAGGAGGCAGAGGGAGAGGTCAAACGGGTGGCCTCGGCCTCATTTGAAAGTCAGTATGGGTGGGACAACCTGCGCGCCTTAAAGTTAGGTGTACGGTGGAGATCAATCTATAGTCACCAGCTTGGATTGAATTTAAGCAATTTCCCAAACAGAGATCTCCGGAGGATTCAATCACTAGCAGAGGACATTGAAAAGTGTACGGACATCGGGTGGAGTAATACCATCCGTGTGTGGGACATCGAGGCTGGGAAGTGCCTGCGTTATCATAAGTTGAATGATTCCATGAGTACCGTTTTGTCAAGTAGGCGCGTTCAAAAGAGTCCCCCAGTCTTTCTTCTGAGTGGTAATATTGTGACGAGAGAGGATAAATGTTTGTTATATGTGTGGGATTTTAGAATGCCTCACAGTTTCTCATTAGGAAGCGAGATGACATTGATACACAGTGTCGATTTTATTGATAAGGTGGTTTATATTTGGGATGATTTGAATAAGAAAGTGTTTGATTTAAGGAAGGCTGGAGTTGTGGAGTGTAGAAAACGCTGCACATCATCTCTCCTTTAGTATTTTGTTGCTCCTTATATTCAATGGCGATGTCTCACTCTGAACCGCCGTCTTATTATTGTAACCTTTGTATATTGCTATTTTTAATATCTAAGGATTCTCGCTACTCTAGAAACTTTATGTCAAATCAATTTTATTGAAGGATTTCTTCTTCGTGCACCATTTTTGTTGTTTATGTATGTCAAACCATTTTTGCATTGCCTCAGGGCACTCGTCCAATCGTATTTGGGTTTTTACAAAGGATTTCAGTTATTTATATTAAATTAAATTTATTTTATATTGATTTAAAATAAAAAACACTTACCAAAATAAAAGTGGCTGTATTATTATTATTATTATTATTATTATTATTATTATTATTATTATTATGGTTGGTGGGTCAGGGGTCTTCTTTTAATTTTAATATTGAATTTATTTGAAGAAAAAAATAAATTAAGATCGTGTGGAAAAAAATGTTATAGAATCGTTTGCGGGGATCTCGCAAGTATATAATTTGTAATGACAGTGAATCCTTAAAAAAATAGGAATCGTAATTATGATAAAATTCTAAAAATGTTTAAATTTATTTATTAGATAAAAAGATGAATTTTAATAAATTGTAATCTTAGAAAATAATTAAGCTAGAGGTTTATATGGTGGAGTGAAGTCTCTAGATTCGTCTTTTAAAGAGACAAAATGGCATATTTTAATGTAAATAGTTTGGTTTTGAATAGTGGTGGTTTGGGAGAAGAAGTGATGCAGAGTGGTTTGGTATTGCATGACGCCATTTATGTCAGCGAACAAGTAGAGTTTTATCGACCATGTGGTTATTGCTATTTCAACAAATTGCCCATCATAAATAAAATATTTTGCCTCTTTATGGATGCTTTGCAAGGGACGGTCGCCATAGGGATGATCCTCCGTGTTGCAAAACTGGTATTTCTGAAGGAGCGAAGCATAAGAAGGCACTAATTGAGGCACAAGTGCAGCGCTTAAAATGTTTCCCCTGAGATTCAAACAAGCGAACTGCTGCAAACCAAACATATTCACTTTGTAACATTTATGTGTCAAGTTTTATTTATTCAAAGCATACTTTAGACTTTTATTCACTATAATATGTAATAAAAATAGTTTATTATTATGATAAAATTATTCGTAGATGCAACCGTTGTTGCCATTACCATATCTTTTTGTAGTTGCTTCTTTTGCTCCTGCAATCTCAGCGTTTCAAGCTACGCCACGCCAAGCCCTCTCTGCGGTTACCTCTTCTATGTCACGTCGTTGATCTTCACCTTCTTCATTGCCTTTACACAATCCTTGTTATCACCATGTCCAGGGTTCGAACCCCCTGAAGCAACATTTTCGTCCAACAACATTAACATTGTTGCCATATCAAGTTATTTTCTTTTGTTTTCTTTAACTCAAAGCAAGAGCAACATTGCCACCATTCTTTTTATCTCAGTTGTTTCAACTCAAGTGGAACCGCATTCCATTTCAATCAAGGATTTCAACGGACTTAGAAAGCCCATATGCACTTTCAACAGACTAAAAATATGTGTTTATCTCCATGTTTGGACATGACTTATATATATGTGTTGTCAGGGAACTCTAGAACAATAAACATGCTCTGATCCCTACTTTGTCAGGTTCTTGCTCTACCAATTAGAGCACATATGATTACTTCTTGTATTAGCAACTAAACACGGAATTTAACCAGAATCAATAAGTAACTAGAAATATGAAACAACACAGGAATTGAGAGACAATACATAATTGTATTAATAATCACTTAGAAGAATATACAATAAAGAAGATGCCACTTCTTCTTCCACCTCAAAGGTTCGCGACACCTCAAGACCTTCTTCCCTCTCTCTCTTGGTCACAACAATCAACTCCAATACAAAATTGATGTTCACCTCTCCAACCAGTCAGTAACACGCTGCCAGTTCACCAAGTACACAACTGTACTTCAAGTAGATTTTCTGCTCTCTGCTGCTACCTGCAAATCACTATACCTTACTCACCATTGTAGACCTCCTATAGAAAGTCATGCTCACATGCTGACCAAGATCATACACACACGAAGAACCCTTCTGATTCTCCAAACCAGTACCCACCTTGGTACTGCGGCACTAGGAGGAACGCACCATTGCTCTCTTCTCTTTGAAGGAGCTTATTGCTCTATTACTCACTAGCTACAAGTTTACAATACAGCCCATGAGTCCATATATAGATCTCATGCTTACAATAATTAGACTAACCTAATTATAATAATTAGACTCGCAACTCAAGACTACAACTAGCCCTTGACATGCAAACAAACAGTCCAAAAATAGACTCTCCCGGATCAACATGCAAACTGCCTGTTCTCACACAGGCTGCCGACATCGGCTCCTCCATGACCGATGTCGACCGACTGGTGACCGACGCCGGTTGCTTCCTCTTTGCTATCTGATCGACGTCGGTTGATCAGATCGACGCCGATTTCCCTGCAACTGATTTTGCAACTCCCCGCAACTCTGCATCCTCCGTAACTTCTCCTGTTTGCATCCTGGTGAAGCTTTTAGCTCCACAACCTAACAATCTCCTACTTGGAGATAAATAGCTGCACCTGTACCTGTACACTATCTAAATTATTCCTTGGCTTGTATTCCTCTTCAAGATCAATCCTGAAGACCAACAACCACACAATCTGTGATGTTATACCTGTCATCAAAGTAACCTGCCATATCCGAACCTACACATCCATGTAGTGAAGAACTTGACCCTGCATAACAAGAATCCCTGCTGCTAGTCCCACTAAACTGCCCTCCAGTACTCCTTCCCCGAATTGGCTCTATACTTTCTGACAACCCCCACTGCTTGGGAAAACTCAGGTCTACACTAGACCTCATGTGATTTCGAACCCTGTTTCAAGCTAAGCTTGAACTGTCCAGCCCTTGGTGTGCTTTCTGATTCTGCATCCTGCATCATGAACCCCGCCAACACTGTCTTCACATCAGCTCCCACTGGAGATCAAATCTCCATGTCTCTTATGCCAAAGAATTTTGCTGCTTTAAATTCTTCATGACATGCCTCTGAACTAACCTTATCTTTAGCTCAGCAAATCCCTGTATGTACAAACCTGCTAGCGAATAATTCACATACAATAACTGGATAATGTTGCAATCACCATCCACCTGGTAAGACAAACACAATAGTTACACTGACATTGACTGAAGCCATGCTTAGTCATCCACCTGTCAAACCTGTACCACTGTCCTGCAGCTTTCTCAAGACCATATGCCTTGGCCTTCTGTCTCTTGTATCCATCCACTCTCTTCTTTAAAATGGGAATCCATTCCGTCTCTCAGTGCTTACTTCCAGCTGACAACTTTACCAACAAATACCTGTTTGGTTCTTCTCCAAGGACTCACACTCCTCATCCATGCCAAGCTCCCACTGTATCTGGACTCTACCTGCATTGCTTCTTCCATCTTCCTGGTTTTTGACCATCAATAAGCAATATAAAGAGGGTGAACAATGAATATGAGGTTCACTTACCCTTTCTGACCTCGGCATGAGCATTTGAGACTTGCTGTCCGCCCACTATCCGTTTCAGTGACCGATCTCGGCCATCTCCCAGTCTGTTTCCGATCGATGTCGGCTCCCTGTACTGACCCTGACTGCCGACGTCGTTTCCCTGACCGACGCCGGTGTCCCTTTTGCCGACGTCGATTTCTTTATGACCAACGTCGGTCTTCCTGTTGCTGACGTCGGTTACTGTCTGACCGACGTCGGTACCTGTGTTCGTCTGTGAGTGATAACTTTTTACCCGTGAGCTCTCCATGGATCAAAATCCTATTCAAATCAAACTTGCTCTGCTCAAAATAGTTCAGTTTCCTCACCTGATCTCTGTCTGTCATCTCCTCCATGAACACCAAGGCTTTCCAGTTCTTTAGCTTGTCAAAGACATCTAACTTCTGCTTCAAAACCTGCATTCTCCTTCTACATATGTGACCAAGCCTATGAACCCACATCTCTGCAACAGAGGGTGAATCAGTAATATAAATAGATAGATAAAGGATACCTACTTTCTTACCACCATCTAATTCAAGTGCATCCGCTATGAGAGTTACAGTGCATCTCTCATCACCCAAATTTTCTGAAGAAATTAGACTCATCTCCAAGACTGGTCCCTGCATGACTTCCTTCAACCACTGTGTGTCATCCGCCTGCAATTTCAGCTTCACTTCCCTTTCGTCAATAATCTGACAAGGCTCTCCAACCCCTAAATAAATCTCTCCAAAGTCTCCAAAGACATACCTATGAAAAGATGCTCTATTTCGGGCTGCATGGAAAGAGGTAAAAGAATCTGTAAACAAAGATTCTACTTTATCTAGAACATCCTGTGCAATATTACCTGCAACATATGCTTCCACACGCTGATCTTCTACTGACCAACAATCTCCTTTTATCTGCTCTTTCTTTCCATCAATCAGACCATTCGTGCTATTCAGTTTCTCCATTCGTAGCTTACTTTCTTCTGCCATTGTTATACTCCCACTCAATCTGAAACCACCTGTGAGTGACCTATAATAAAAAACACTACCAGATCTGAACCACCTGTTAGTCAACCCAACCAAAAGCTCTAATACCACTTGTTGGTATCAGCTCTTAAACCTACAACCAAGGCTCTGATACCACTTTGTCAGGGAACTCTAGAACAATAAACATGCTTTGATCCCTACTTTGTCAGGTTCTTGCTCTACCAATTAGAGCACATATGATTACTTCTTATATTAGCAACTAAACACGGAATTTAACCAGAATCAATAAGTAACTAGAAATATGAAACAACACAGGAATTGAGAGACAATACACAATTATATTAATAATCACTCAGAAGAATATACAATAAATAAGATGCCACTTCTTCTTCCACCTCAAAGGTTCGCAACACCTCAAGACCTTCTTCCCTCTCTCTCTTGGTCACAACAATCAACTCCAATACAAAATTGATGTTCACCTCTCCAACCAGTCAGTAACACGCTGCCAGTTCACCAAGTACACAACTGTACTTCAAGTAGATCTCTTGCTCTTTGCTGCTACCTGCAAATCACTAGACCTTACTCACCATTGTAGATCTCCTATAGAAAGTCATGCCCACATGCTGACCAAGATCATACACACACGAAGAACCCTTCTGATTCTCCAAACCAGTACCCACCTTGGTACTGCGGCACTAGGAGGAACGCACCATTGCTCTCTTCTCTTTGAAGGAGCTTATTGCTCTCTTACTCACTAGCTACAAGTTTACAATACAGCCCATGAGTCCATATATAGATCTCATGCTTACAATAATTATACTAACCTAATTACAATAATTAGACTCGCAACTCAAGACTACAACTAGCCCTTAACATGCAAACAAATAGTCCAAAAATAGACTCTCCTGGATCAACATGCAAACTGTCTGTTCTTGCACAGGCTGCCGATGTTGGCTCTTCCATGACCGATGTCGACCGACTGGTGACCGACGCCGGTTGCTTCCTCTTTGCTATTTGACCGACATCGGTTGATCAGACCGATGTCGGTTTCCTTGCAACTGATTCTGTAACTCCCCGCAACTCTGCATCCTCCGTAACTTCTCCTGTTTGCATCCTGGTGAAGCTTTTAGCTCCACAACCTAACATGTGTGTGTGTGTGTGTGTGTGTGTGTGTGTGTGTGTGTGTGTGTGTGTGTGTGTGTGTGTGTGTGTGTGTATTGTGGTCATGTTTCTTTATGAGAGTAAGAGCCATTTCACGTGTGTTTCCTATGTTTAACAATTATATCATGAAAGCAACTTTCTTCGATTCCATCACGAGTTTCATTATACGTTGGCTGACGCATATTTGATTTTACGTTATTGTGAATTGATGGAAAGGGCAAAGGGTGACCCACATTTAGTTGGTTAGTATAATTTATGATTGGTTTTGGGGGCTCTATTTGGGAATTAAATGGTAGGGTTAAAATCCTCAAAAGGGGCGACAAACGACAACATATACTGTCACTTTGACAAGTCATGGACAATCTCTTTCACCCTTCCAATTGGTTGTTGTGGGTTGTTTTGCTGGAATATTCACAACCACATTTGGTCTTTGTTTATTGATCTAATAAATATTCCATTAGCCTTTAGTTAGGATACATTGGAATTTCAGGAGGATTTTGTTTGCGTTGAATATATTTATTCTTATTTAAATTTTCTTACTTTGGAAATAAAATTTTGTTAATTGTTATGACTGTTAATTCTTGTTACATATATTTACATAATTTGAATTTTTATTTCTTCTAGAATGTAAATATTTAATAAATTTCCCTTTTTAGTGTTTTGATTAGCCGACTGACAATAATGAAGTTGGTGCTGGGTCAGGCAAAAAAAAGTCAACAGGTGTTGTGTGAACATCTCAATAATTGTGGGGTCATCACCATTCATATGATTTATATATCATATAAGATAATATTTATATATATTTGATATATTATATATTAATACATACTAAATATAATCGCAAAACAAAAATATACAATTCCTCCGGCTTTCTTTGCACCTTCCGGGTAATTGCTAGTAATTATAATGGGCAAACATCACATGTTAGGGAAAAATCATTGGTTTGAACAATCATTGCAAATTGTCACAAATTCAGAGAAGCATCATAAATATAGAAAAACATCATAAATTTGTAGAAATATCATTAAATTAGAAAAGTATCACAATTTAAAAAAAATAATTTGATTGGAAAAGCATCATGCAAGTCTATAAAATAATTGTAACTTTAGTAAAAAAATATATGAGGGTTGTAAAGACATCACGATCTTTAAAAATTATCATAGGTATAGAAAATCATCGTATGCTTGGGAACACACTGTGAAAAAGAATCACAATCCTAGAAAAGTGCTACAATTCTCGAAAATCATCGCAATCTTCTAAAATTAAATAAATATAGAAAAGTGTAGAAATTATCACAAACATGATATGTGGGATGAAATCATTAAACTTATTTATAAAATTGAGTTTTGGCTTAAAAAAATATTATAAATTATAATAAGGTACGTTTTTAAAATTAAATTAATAAATTTATTTATAGACTATAATGTATAATGTTGGGAGTATTTTAAATTAGATCAATATATTTCTTAACTAATGTTTGATTTATTTGCATGTTGAATTATATTGATTTATTCGATCTTAAATTATACTTTTTGAACAATGTTGAAGTTATAAGGATGAAAAAATAAATGTTTGATTATATGTGTATATATAAAAGCGTATATATATTTTTTTAAAATTTCAAAATTTTCCTTTAAAGTTTTGTAAATATGATTTGAAGGTCCATAGAATGTTTGGTAATTTAAATATATTTTTAAATTTCAAACAGTCAAATTGTCGAAAATCCATAAAATATAATCTATTGAGATTAGTAATTATTTGTATTTCGTGCTAGTAGCCATAATACATATGATTTTTTGGAAAAATATTGTACAACTCAACATGAACAAATTTGTCAATCATCAATTTGAAAAAACTTAAAATAAACAAAATTTCAAATATTTGCAATTAAATTTTTTCATGGTTTTATAAATCATGTGTATATATTATTAATTTTGATCTCTACCTCTTTTTAAAAAATGTCCCAAATTGTCTATCATTTAGATAAATTGTTAAGTTTTATTTACATACACATACATCTATCTTAAATTTTAAAATCTATAATGAAATTTTGGAAATTTTATTTTAAAAGCCTAGAAATCATAATAATTAAGCAACATTCTAATTTGGAAATATAATTATACAAAACATCAAGGAAAATTGATAATTACAAAACTAGTGTTTAAATGGCATGGGTACCTATTAAATTAAAAAGCCTTTTGGAATGGAAATCCACTTGAACTTAAATTGAGGACATAAGTGGCTCATATTTCATGGTTAAATTATACAAAACATGAAGGAAAATTGATAGTTACAAAAATAGTGTTTAAATGGTATGGGTACCTATTAAATTAAAAAGCCTTTGGGAATGGAAATCCACTTAACTTAAATTACGAATATGAGTGGCTCCTATTTTGTGGTTATGTTTTTTTAATTAATTGTTTTGTTTGTTAGAAGTTCAAATAGAGTGGATGAACAATCACATTACTAGTGCATCACCTCCTTTATATGTTTTCATGCTTTCTTACCCATCTCTCTCTCTTTTTTACTAGTTAGTATAATTTTAGGTGATAAATCTAGAAGGAACTTGACCTTCTTTGAAGGTTTGATCCATTAGTAGGATACCCACAGCCTAAGATCAATCCCATGTTGGACTACATTTGAGTAGGAAGATCTAAACAATCCCCTCCTCAGCTCAGGTGAAAATATACAACCCCAATAGTTTTGGCATGCCTAGTGGGACCCATTGGAGCTTGTCTTGGTGAAATTGTAGTTGCAACAATGTTCTTCATAAAACATCTGGTGATTTCAAGGTCAAATAATTACTTCTAAAGTCCAGGCAGTTTCCAAGTAAGTTCATTTTCATTGCAATATCCTGATGTTATTTTCATGGCTATGTACGAAGGAAATCCCTATGTTATACCTCCTTATCATCCCTATGATGGATCATACCAGCCTTGTCATGATCTATATGAGCCTTGTTATGAACCAAATCAACTGTACCAGGAGTTTTATCAGAGCTATGATGAGCCTCATCAAGTTTCCCATGATCTTTATTACCAAGAGCATGACTCTTACCTTCTTTATGACCCATATCAATTTCAAGCCATATTTCACCTTTCCCATATGGATATGATGTGGTACATGAGCAACCTTATCTCCAAGAGAGAATGGATGAAATAGAGCTTAAATTTATAGCATGTGAAAGAAAATTATGTTCAGATTCCTAGTATGAGGAAGTGAATGAGCAATTTTTTTAGAATGTGTCCAAAGATCTAGAAAAGAGGCTTGAGTTTTATAGCTTTGTATTAAAAAAAGCAGAGGCTTGTGAGAGATAGAAAATTCAATTGGATCAGTTGTCTCAAGAACCCTCTTGTATTCCTTACCAACCTTCTTATGTTCCTTATTCTCATAAAGTTCTCGATCATGTTCACTGTAAGCTAATGAAGATTCCTAGTTGAAATCAAAAGCCTATTCAAAAAGCTATTCGTATACCTCTTCAGGAGCCTATTCAAGAAGATATTCCTTCTTATTGTTCCCTTTCTTCACCACTTACCCCTCAAGCTCAAGTTCTCCATGAGGACAAAAAGATTTCAGACCTTGATGAAGTAATGGCCAAGTGG
Source organism: Torreya grandis (assembly GCA_037957365.1). Classification (NCBI taxonomy): domain Eukaryota; kingdom Viridiplantae; phylum Streptophyta; class Pinopsida; order Cupressales; family Taxaceae; genus Torreya; species Torreya grandis. The sequence continues at coordinate 44,368 of JARHVA010000127.1, forward strand.
AAGGAACAAAATAAAGTTCTCAAAAGTTTTTCTTTCCCTCCTCTTCAAGATCACTTATATGATTCTGTTTCCCTGAAGACCCTAGAATCTGATCCCGATCAACCTCCCATGCTTCATACTTACTCTCAAGAAAATGAATTTTATCAACCTCCCACCATCTCCCTTCTTTAAGAGGAGCATGTTCTATGGGAAATATAGAAAGAGGTTTTAGCTACTAATCAAGTTCTTGAAGAATGTGAAGAAGATGATTCAAGTGTGTATAATGAAGAGTTATTCATTGATACTCCACTTGAAATCCAAGTTGAAACTAAGATTGTAGTTGATATTGAAGAAGTTATCTCAGGTAAGCAGGAGAAAAATGGTCTTGATTTAGAATTAATCCATGAGAAATTGGTACAGGTTGATGTCACAAATGATGTTGTGATCTCTCCACTAGGGAAAGATCAAGATACCTTTCAAAATGATCTTATTTAGGTTGATCAAAGTGAAGAAAAAAAATATGATTGGCAGCTGTATTTTTAATCTTTGCAAGAGATTGAAGAATTTTGTAAAGATATCTTTCCCATTGGAGAGCATGATATTGGGAAGTTTGATCAAGAATCACCTATTCAAGATCATGATGTATCATGGTTTGAATATTTATAGATTCTTAAATAGTTGGATGAACTTGCATCAGTTGATAAGGTCATCCAAAAATCATGCATAGATGAGATGTCACTTGACAAGTTTGTAGTTGACAAGCAACATAAAGAAAATCCATAAGTACAAGATGAATTTGTTTTTTTTGGTGATTGGTTTATTATCAATGGCTCATTTTAGGAGATGTTAAGAGAAATAATTGACAAAAATAATGCCTTTTCAAAGGTCATGTTTAATAAATCCCCTAATTTGCAACTTGTACCATCTTTTGTAATGAGCAAATTCATGACTTTCCCTTTTGATCTTGGTGGATCATGTTTTGTAATGGTTAATTAGATTAGTTTTTTTATATTTTATCTCAGATAAGTGTTTTATTTGCACATTTACTTTGTTTGGATAGTTTCTCTACTTTCTTCTATTTTCTTCCCTATTTTGGTGGAGTCCATTGTCTTTGTCAATCAAGAGTTTTTCTACAGTCATGGAATATATGTGTTATCTATTATAATTCAAAGGTCATGTACATAGTCTGAATTCAAGTATAACAGACATGCTACCCAACCAAGTTGCCAAATATGTTGGCCATTTTTTTAGCTTACATATAGAGATTTCAAAGACTGAGCGATGTTCATGATTGAGAGAAGGACCCAATGATAAAAGAGGAAGATCATTTTTATTGCAAACCTTTTGAAACGCTTTAATTCTACTTAAAGTATAATTTATCATCTTCTAAGGATAGTTCCAGAAGTTGTATAGCCTCATGAGGTGTTAAGAGTGATTATAATAGATATGGAAGTACATGGAGTTCATCTGGTTCTTCATTGAGTCCATCTTGACATTTGATTCTAGTAGCAGAAAGTCTAAATAGGCAATTTGCAGAGGCCATATCTTGCACATGTAGATGAATAAAAAAAAATGGTCATATGGGTTTCTTACATTTTGTATCAAGATCCTATGTGTCAAATCTCAAGTCCTCTACCAAAGCACATCAAAAAATATTGAGGTCCAAAGTTTCCTCCCTAGGCATTTTTACTAGGTTTTCCATAGTTAGCCAAATAAGCTAGAACGTCGCCAGGATGTCATGCAAACTAGATATGGACCTGTCAACTTGAAAATTTTATATCTTTACTTAGAATTAATTTGAGACCAATGGGTCAATTGGGTTTGTTCCTTTTGACCTCAAAAACATCTCTAGCAAATTTGGCCCCTCCATGATTCTTATGTTTCAAGATATAAATTATCAAATTTGATCAAATAATGAATGATAGTCGCATGAGAGTCAAAATAAAGATGCTAAAAAAATCCATATGAGCTTAAATTTGATGGTTTATGGAACATCAAATACATCCGTGCAAACGTCAAATGACTTGAGTGTAAACATCAATTTTAATCAAGGCAAGTAACCATTTGGGTTCAAAAGGTCCTTAAAAGGCTTGAAGTTGGTCGAGATCTAATGGTCTATAGGAGCCCTCACATTGACACATAAGATCTAATGATCTCCCTTGGAGTCAACTAAGTCAAAATGTCCCCAAGTTAAAGCCTTTAAATATCTACAAGTTGGACATAATCTAATAGTGTAGGATAATCAAGCCAAGATCCAATGGTACGTGTTTGCTGATAAAAAGATGGGTCTAAGCTAAATCAAGGGCTCACATTCAATTGTACCAATGATCTGATAAAGTGAAATAATTGACAAGAAAATGGGACCATGAAGATCTATGGTTAATGTGGACTCATACATCTTGATTGAATGATGATCATGATTCCAATAAGTCAACAAATCCAAAGAGCCAATGAGTTAAGGACATGTGGCACAATCACATTCAGTTGGTAGAAAATGAATGAATCACAGGCATATATGCAAAGATAGATTAACGGAGTGAGGTAATGTCAATAATATAGCATATCTATGGAGCCAATGAACATAAATATAGTTGAGCATGATGTAGATAGTTTGAGTTGGAAATCGATAGCCAATAAGCGAGAACAATCTCAAGACATTTTTGATGAAAGTTGAAGAAGTTTAAATAGACATGGGAAAAGCAAATGTCAAAGAACTGAGCTTATAGTTAAATTGGAGTTGAACCAGGGCCATAGTTTAGAGACCAAGCATTACCATTAATGCTCCATATAATAGATCTTTTGGGTTTAATACAAAAGTCAAAGATAAACTACTGACCATGAAGCAAAGTCAGGTAGTTTGCACACTTTCATAGATATTATGACTATGTGAAAACCAATGGTCTAAGATTGGTTTTCACCTATAGTGGACCTATGTCTAGACTATGATCATTGATCATTTTTGATAATGCAAGTATAGTTGGCTACCTAATATAGATGTGGCACTTTTTAGCCAATTCCAAGACATGATCCTTGTCAACAAATCAAGTGGAATGAGCATGGAGTCATTAGATAATGATCGGGTGGATGTATAAGGATAGTGGACATTCAATTATTTTGTAATGCCTTTGAAATTGTCCCTTCTTGATAAGATCTTAACTCAGACACATCCTCAAATTGATGCTAATCCATCATAAGTGGTTGGTCCTTTTCCAATGCATAGTTCTCTCTCTCTCTCTCTCTCTCTCTCTCTCTCTCTCTCTCTCTCTCTCTCTCTCTCTCTCTCTCTCTCTCTCTCTCTCTCTCTCTCTCCTTTTTCTATAAATATAAGCTTCTAAGCCTTGAAAATAACTTCATAATCCCTCTCTTAGGTATTAAATAAAAGACTCTTTTTCAGATTTCATGACTTTGGTGTAATGTGTAAATGCTAGATTGATTTACAGATGTGGTATAAATCTCTCCCTTGTCAAATCCTAAATATCACCTAGCTACTAGATCATATTATTTTATAGGTCATGTCTAGTCTCTAATGTTATTTGATTAAAGCTAGCAAGTGCATACATTGACTGGTTAGAGCCTTGAACTAGGCCTCTCCGTTATTTCCCTTAGGTTTTGATCATTTGGTGAACCTTTTCATGAAATAAAAATGTATAAACAACCATTTGGAGTTGTATATATGTTCTCATTAGTGTTTGTTAGAAGTTCAAATAGAGTGGATGAACAATTACATTACTGGTGCATCACCTCTTTTACATGTTTCCATACTTTGTTACCCATTTACCTCTCCCTTTTCCTAGTCAGTTTTAGTTTAGGTGATAAATCTAGAAGGAAATTGGCCTTCTCTAAAGATCTGATCCATTATTAGAATACCCACAACCTAGGATTAGTCCCATGTTGATCTAGTTTGAGTAGGAAGATCTAAACAATCCCTTCCTTAGCTAGAGTACAAATATATAACCCTAATAATAAATTCACACCGTAATTCGTCTTTGTAATTTTTTCCTATGGACAACTTGATTAAGCACCTTTTATCTACTATAAATTCATTTCTTTTCTTAACTATGAAATTCTATAAGGATATAGATGTTTTTTCATATTGCAGTCTTAGATGCTCTACGATTTATTTAGAAACCATATTTTCACAACTACCACCATTAATAATTGTTGACCATTTTTTGCCCAACTAGCCAAAAATAGGTCCCCTTCTTCCCTTGTTGTTTTATGCCAATTCATTTTTTGATTTTGCACAAGTCCAGGAATTTCTACAGACTCTGTAGGTCTATTTCTATGAACTCTACAGGTGAAGTTTCTACAGATTCTGCAAAGAAGATTTTTCTACGAACTCTGCAGGTTAGTCTTTTGGCGCATGAGGAATTAGTTCAGAGAGTGCTGGGTTTTACAAGGCTTCTTCGGGCTCTTTTCTGAAAAAATTTCACAAGGAAGGTTGGCATCTTTGAACCATTGAAACGATTTAATGCCTTGGTTCAATGCCTTGGTTTAATCAGCAAGTTCATCGCTTCAATTCATCGGCCTTGGTTCATCATTTGGTTCATCACTTTGGTTCAACAGTTGAGTTCAACAGATTCAATTAAACACCTCAGTTCATCGCTTGGTTCAATCACTTGGTTCAACACCTTGGTTCATCGTGGAAGGTTCTAAGGGGCTTGGTTTTAATCAACAAAGTTAAACAAATGGCATGAAGCATTAAACCATTGAACCATTGAACCTTTCTGGGTTCAAGTGTTTGGTTCAAGTGGCAGGTTCGAAGGCTCAGTTCAATGAATGAGTGGCGCGCAATGTTGAACCGTTGAACCATTTTTGGTTCAATCAGTCGATTCAACGGCTTAGTTCAAGGGAGTGTCCTAAAGCCAAAAGATGAGTGCCCTTGTGGAGGGCAGAGAACCCTTGCAAAGTGGACCCAAAGAAAAGGCCAAAGGGATTGATCAAGTAAATGAAAGGTGCATAGAAATTCACAAGGAAAAGAGAAAGCAGAAGCGACCACATGTCAACTTCTATGGGTCTCTCCTTTTGGCTTCGTTATTCAAGAGAAGACTGTGGTGGGCCTAGGTAAGCTGCTAAAGGCTATGCAGAGTATGCCAAGTGTCACTATCTGTGAGAATCAAATGAGTCCCGAATATTTCTAAGGTAACTAGAGAGTCTCTACAAGCTATCAGATACTGCCACGTGTCCCATCATAAACTTAGTAGAAGCTGCCACATGTCGACATCTGTGTTTCAAAGTGCCTTATGAGTTTCAAAGCAACGGGCACACAGATGTCAAAATTTGTAGCAGAGGAATCATCAAGGAAAGGAGTAAGTAGAGTGCGTCAAGCGTCACCTTCTATGGAGCCCTTGAGAGACATCTCAAGCTAAACGGATGCTGCTATGTGTCCCGTTCTAACTCAACAGAGTGTGACAAGTGGTTGCATCTGCATTCCAAGGTACCTTATGAGTTTTGAAATGATGGGCACATAGATGTCAACTTTGCAAGAATGAATAACCATTGTTTTTCAAATAAATGGTATGAACCTGAAGGAATTCAAAGGCTAAAGTCTAGAGAGCTGAAGAACTAGCAGAGGTAACTTGAGAGACGAAGGAGCAGAATTTGAGAAGGCATCCCAGGTGGCAAAAAGGAGGCAAGTTGTGAAATATCTTAAAGGAGCAGTCTTTTGCAGATAAACGGTGGCCCATAATTTCACCTTGAAGCAAGGGGCTGACACAACATTACCTTTGAGTAGTTTTCCTCTTCCCAATGCCCAAAGCGCACATGGGTCACTTGTAAAAGGGGTGCCAAAAGGCCCTTTATTCCTCTATTTATTGTAGACTTGTCATTTGGAAAAGTATCTGTCACCTTTGTAAGGCGAAGCCCTGGCAAATTTTCACCTAAAATCAATAAATGCATTTTTACCTCTATTCTAGTTAGATATCTGTGTGTGTGTTTGAGTGTTAGTTTTATGTTTAGTCATTGCTTTCTAATGCTTTCACAGGGTTAACATAAATTTACCTAGTGTTTATAAGGTGCCATTACTGCAAGTGTCAAGGAGAGCTGTACCTGAAAGCACAGAGATAGAAGAAGCTACTATACAGTGTGCCCTTTCCATAACACCTATGGTGAGTCCTTATTTTCTGTGTGTTCCATTGAAGCCTCCTTGTTATGTTCCTACAGCCTAGTCCTTTTGTCAGTTTAAAGTGTACGTATGTGTTTGTATGGTTTCAAGTGTGAGTGTGAGTAGGTCAAATCATTTGGTGCATCACCTCTTTTAGAGTAGTTTTGTTTTCCTACAGTCTTTCTCCCTTTTCATCCCCCCCATTATATATCTATGTATATGTATTAGAACTCATTGGAATAACTCAAATGCATCAAAGGGAGCTAGCCCTTACCTAAAGACTCTCCCCTCCAGCTTTGCCAGTCCCATAGGTGAGAGGGGAGCTTCCATTTTTACATGTGGAAGGTAGGAGCTCAACCTCCTACCCTAGGTGCAATCCACTACGTCAATAGTTTTTTGCACGCCCAGTGGGACTCAATTTTTTACACTCAATAAAGTTTCAGGATTGATTCTAGTCCTGTTATAGCAAAATCAATCATTTTTAGCATCTGGCAACTCCACTGGTAAGAACATCAGTCTCTCATCAGGGATCAGTCTGATATCCTTGCCTAAAATCACCACATGATCTACTAATAAGGGTGTCCCTTTTGAATTCATTGAACTACCTCTCAACTCAGCAAAGTGACTAAGGTTCAAAAGGACTCATCCTTATTCAGTGAGTCATCTTCCCAGTCTGGTTACAAGTGTTTCCTTCATAGGAGAAGTACCCCATTTGAATCCCCTTATAGCTACGACATTACCCTTTGTGACTTTTCGTGGTCAGAGTCCATTGAACCTTCAACGTTATGACCCAATTCTAGGAGCGGTCCTCAAAAGTGTGCCTCCCTTTAATAGAGAAGGGCCCATTGTAGCTATTGAACACATCAAAAATATTGCTAACCTCTACAATATTCACAATGTCACTAAGGAGAATATTGCAATCAGATTGCTGGCATTGTCTTTCAAGGGCAAAGTTCTAGACTGGTATGGGACTTTACCCATGAATTCAGTTGATTCTTGGAATGGATTAGGCATCCTCTTGATGAGCCGATTTGGGTAGAAGAGCAACCACCTCTCACTTTTCGAGCAGCTGACTACAATGAAAAGAGCTCCACATGAATACATGCAGGATTTCGACACTCGATTTCAAAAAACATGGGATAGAATTCCCATTTCGGTAAGGCCAACTCTAAGCTATGCTTTCCTCTATTACTTAAGAGCATTGAACAATGATATCACTATTATGATATAGTCCATGGGAGGACATGTGCTACCTACTGCCTATCACATAGCTATAACGGCTGAGAATTGCCTACTGCAGGCTGGGAAGATAGCTCCTAGACCCCATATACCACTTTTCCCTAAAATGCTACCTCTAATTCAGACCACTACTCCCACATTAGCTCTTCTACCTAGCATAGAAAAACTAGCTGCTACTCCATCTAATGAGCTTCATGAAGTTAAGAGTCTATTGCAAAGTATGTCAAATGAACTTGTGGCTCTTAAAAGGTAGTAAGCTCAAAGCAATTGACCAAACCAAGGATACCAGCAGTATGGTCAAGCTCCTAAACCCCCTTTCCAAAATTACAATCAAGGATAGGGTCAGCTTACTCAAACCAGACCCTTTTAAGGCTACAACCCAGGCGCCCCTTCATCATCTAAGGTTATGGTGCCCATTCAAAACAATCTGGTGTAAGAACAACCAAGTTGTTCAACCATGGGATATGGTTAGGAGTAGGCTATTTATACAAATGAAATGCCAGGTCACTACACCAATGTACAAGATGATCAGGTAGCCACCCATTCCCAAGGATTTGAGGCTTCAATACAACCCAGCACGAGTAGCAGTTAGATTCAACCTGATTCTACTCTTATGAATCACCTGGAAGGTGAGTTCTGTGTAATCAATTATGCAAGCACTGTGGGCAATTAGGGAGAATGTGTCGCAACCAACACAAGATCCACAGGGAGAGCTATGGAAGAAGCTCAAGTAGCTATTAAAACATCCACACCATCTCTTCCACCATAGGTGAACTAGAAATTCCAAAATTTTAGGCCACCAGTCATACCTTTAGCTCCCCAGCCTACGCCTCAAAAGGCTACAAGTGACCCCAAATAAAATATGGAAGGAAGCAATCCTCAAATCAACATGGTAGACTAGGTGAAGAAGTTGCACATAAATATTTCCTTGTGGGATCCATTATCAATACTAGGTATGTTAGATGAAGGAAACTTTAGAAGCTTTCCCTTTGATCTAGGAGGGAATCAAAAATACCTAGTTAGCTGTATATAGTAGTTTGATTTTAGTTTTCTTTCCCTATTTTCCCTAAGTGTTGTTTGCACAATTAGCTTTCTTAGTCTTGTGTGTGTTTTCATTTTCCTTTTTGAGCTAAAATATTCGTGATTGATTCTCAGATATCTTGGGGCTATTGCTAATCTTTTCAAGCTGCATCTTGACTCTGTGCCCAATGGATTTTAAGGAAACTGGTCTTTAAGTATAGCAGGCATGCTTCCCCTAGGAGTCACCAATTTGTTGACCATTTTTTGCCCAACCATCCAAAAATCTGTCCCCTTCTTCCCCTACTATTCTAAGCCAATTCATTTTTTGATTTTGCACAAGTCTAGGAATTTCTATGAACTCTGCAGGTTAGTCTTTCAGTGCATGAAGAATCAGTTCAGAGAGTGCTAGGTTTTACAAGGCTTCTTCAGGCTCTTATCTGAAGAAATTTCACAAGGAAGGTTGGCATCTTTGAACCATTGAACCATTAAACTAGTTCAATGCCTTGGTTCAATGCCTTGGATCAATCGGCAAGTTCATCACTTCAGTTCATCGGCCTTGGTTCATCGCTTTGGTTCAACAGTTTTAGTTCAATGCCTCGGTTCATCACTTGGTTCAATCACTTGGTTCAACACCTTGGTTCATCGTGAAAGGTTTAAAGGGGCTTGGTTTTAATCAGCAAAGTTCAACAAATGGCGTGAAGCATTGAACCATTGAACCGTTGAACCTTTCTGGGTTCAAGCGTTTGGTTCAAATGACAGGTTTGAAGGCTCGATTCAACGAGTGAGTGGCGCGTAGTGTTGAACCGTTGAACCATTTTTGGTTCAATCAGTCAGTTCAATGGCTTGGTTCAAGGGAGCATCCTAAAGCCAAAAGATGAGTGCCCTTGCAAAGGGTAGATAACCCTTACAAAGTGGACCCAAAGAAAAGGTTGAAGGGATTGATCAAGTAAATGACAGGTGCATATAAATTTGCAAGGAAAAGATCAAGTAGAAGCGGCCACTTGTCAACTTCTGTGGATCTCTCCTTTTGGCTTCATTATTCAAGAGAAGACTATGGTGGGCCCGGGTAGGCTACTAAAGGCTATGTGGAGTATGCCAAGTGTCACTATTTGTGAGAATCAAATGAGTCTCAAATATTTCTAAGGTAACTAGAGAGTCTCTACAAGCTAGCAGATATTTCCACATGTCCCATCATAAACTCAGTAGAAGCCACCATGCATCAGCATCCATATTTCAAAGTGCCTTATGAGTTTCAAAGTGATGGGCACGTAGACGTCAAAATTTGCAGTAGATGAATCATTGAGGAAAGGAGTAAGCAGAGCATGCCAAGTGTCACCTTTTGTGGAGCCCTTGAGATACATCTCAAGCTAAATGGATGCTGCCATGTGTCCCGTTCTAACTCAATGGAGCACTACAAGTGGCTGCATCCATGTTCTAAGGTGCCTTATGAGTTTTGAAATGATAGGCACATAGACGTCAACTTTGTAGGAATGAATAACCATTGGTTTTCAAACAAATGGCATAAACTTGAAGGAATTCAAAGACTAAAGTTTAGAGAGCTAAAGAACTAGCAGAGGTAACTCGAGAGACAAAGTAGAAGAAACCGAGAAGGTAGCCTAGGTGGCAAAAAGGAGGCAAGCTACAAAATTCCTTAAAGGAGTAGTCTTTTGTAGACAAACGGTGGTCCATAATTTCACCTTGAAGCAAGGGGCCAACACAACATTACCTTTGAGCAATTTTCCTCTTCCCAATGCCTAGAGCGCACATGGGTCACTTGTAACAAGGGTGCCAAAAGGCCCTTTCTTCCTCTATTTATTGTATACTTGTCATTTGGAAAAGTATTTGTCACATTTATAAGGCAAATCCCTGGCAAATTTTCACATAAAATCAATAAACGCATTTTTACCTCTATTCTGGTTAGATATCTTTGTGTGTGTCTGAGTGTTAGTTTTGTGTTTAGTCATTGCTTTCTAATGCTTTCATAGGGTTAACACCAACGTACCTAGTGTCTATAAGGTGCCATTCTTGCAAGTGACAAGGAGAGCTACACCTGGAAGTGTAGAGATAGAAGAAGCTACTATACAGTGTGCCCTTTTCACAACACCTATGGTGAGACCCTATTTTCTGTGTGTTCCATTAAAGCCTCCATATTAAGTTCCTACAGCTTGGTCCTTTTGCCAGTTTAAAGTGTACGTATGTGTTTTTATGGTTTCAAGTGTGAGTGTGAGTAGGTTTAGTCATTTGGTACATCACCTCTTTTAGAGTAATTTTGTTTTCCTGTAGTCTTTCTCCCTTTTCATCCCCCCATTATATATCTATGTATATGTATTAGAACTCATTGGAACAACTCAGATGCATCAAATGGAGCTAGCCCTTACCTAGAGACTCTCCCCTCCAACTTTTCCAGTCCCATAAGTGAGAGGGGAGTTTCCATTTTGACGTGTGGAAGGTAGGAGCTCGACCTCCTGCCCTAGGTGCAATCCACTACGTCAACAGTTTTTGGCATGCCCAGTGGGACTCAATTTTTTACACTCAATAAAGTTTCAATATTGATGCTAGTCCTATTACAGTAAAATCAATCATTTTCAGCATTTGGCGACTCCACTGGTAAGAACATCAATCTCTGGTTAGGGATCAGTCTGATATCCTATGCTTAAAATCACCACACAATCCACTAATAAGGGTGTCCCTTTTGAATTCATTGAACTAACTCTCAACTCAGAAAAGCGACTGAGGTTCAAAAGGACTCATCCTTATTATGTGAGTCATCTTCCCAGTCTGGCTACAAGTGTTTCCTTCATAGGAGAAGTACCCTATTTGAATCCCCTTATAGTTACAACATTACCCTTTGTGACTTTTCATGGTCAGAGTCCCTTGAACCTTCAGTGTTATGACCCAATTCTAGGAGTGGTCCTCAAAAGTGTGCCTCCCTTTAATGGAGAAGGGCGTGTTGCAGCTATTAAACACATCATAAATATTGCTAACCTCTACAATATTCACAATGTCACTAAGGAGAATATTACAATCAGATTGCTAGTATTATCTTTCAAGGGCAAAGTTTTGGATTGGTATGGGACTTTACCCATGAATTCAGTCGATTCCTAGAATGGATTGGGCATCCTCTTGATGAGCCAATTTGGGGAGAAGAACAACCACCTCTCACTTGCCGAGCAACTGACTATGATGAAAAGAGCTCCACATGAATACATGCATGATTTCAACACTCAGTTTCAGAAAACATGGGATAGAATTCCCATTTCGGTAAGGCCAACTCTGAGCTATGCTTTCCTCTATTACTTAAGAGCATTGAACAGTGATGTTGCTGTTATGATATAGTCCATGGGAGGACATGTGCTACTTTCTGCCTATGACATAGCTATAGCGGCTGAGAATTGCCTAGTGTAGGCTGGGAAGATAGCTCGTAGACCCCATATGCCACTTTTCCTTGAAATTCTGCCTCTAATTCAAACCACTGCTCCCACATTAGCTCTTCTACCTAGCATAGAAAAACTAGCTGCTACTCCATCCAATGAGCTTCATGAAGTTAAGAGTCTATTACAAAGTATGTCAAATGAACTTGTGGCTCTTAAAAGGTAGCAAGCTCAAAGCAACTGACAAAACCAAGGATACTAGCAATATGGTCAAGCTCTTAGACCCCCTTTCCAAAATTACAATCAAGGACAGGGTCAAATTACTCAGACCAGACCCTTTCAAGGCTATAACCCAGGTGCCCCTTCATCATCTAATGTTATGGTGCCCATTCAAAACGGTTTGGTGCAAGAACAACCAAGTTGTTCAACCATGGGATATGGTCAAGAGCAGGCTATTTATACAAATGAAATGCCAGGTCACTACACCAATGTACAAGATGATCAGGCAGCTGCCCATTCCCAAGGATTTGAGGCTTCAATGCAACCCAGCATGAGCAACTATCAGATTCAGCCTAATTTTACTCTTATGAATCACCTAAAAGGTGAGTTCTATGCAATCAATTATGTGGGCACTACGGGCAATCAGGGCGACTATGTCGCAACCAACACAAGATCTAAAGGGAGAGCTATGGAAGAAGCTCAAGTAACTATTCAAAATTCCACACCATCTCTTCCACCACATGCAAACCAAAAATTCCCAAATTATAGGCTGCTAGTCGTACCTTCAGCTCCCTAACTTATGCCTCAGAAGGCTGCAAGCAACCCCAAAGAAAATATGGAAGGGAACAATCCTCAGATCAACATAGTAGACCAGGTGAAGAAGCTGCACATAAATATTTCCTTGTGGGATCCATTATCAATACTTTAGAAGCTTTCCCTTTGATCCAGGAGGGAATAAAAAATACCTGGTTAGCTGTATATAGTAGTTTGCTTTCAATTTTCTTTCCTTATTTTCCCCAAGTGTTGTTTGCACAAGTAGATTTCTTAGTCTTGTGTGTGTTTTCATTTTCCTTTTTGAGGTAAAATCTTTGTGATTGATTCTCGAATATCTCAAGTCTGTTGCTAATCTTTTCAAGCTACATCTTAACTCTGTGCCAATGGATTTTAAGGCAACTGGTCTTTAAGCATAGCAGACATGCTTCCCCTGGGAGTCGCTAATTTGTTGACCATTTTTTGCCCAACCAACCAAAAATCGGTCCCCTTCTTCCCCTGCTATTTTAGGCCAATTCATTTTTTGATTTTGCATAAGTCCTAGAATTTCTATGGAATCTACAGGTCTATTTCTATAGACTCTATAGGTGAAGTTTCTACGGATTCTGTAAAGAAGATTTTTCTATGAACTCTATAGGTTAGTCTTTTGGCACATGAGGAATCAGTTCAGAGAGTGATGGGTTTTACAAGGCTTCTTCAGGCTCTTGTCTAAAGAAATTTCACAAGGAAGGTTGGCTTCTTAGAACCATTGAACTAGTTCAATGCCTTGGTTCAACGCCTTGGTTCAATCGGAAAGTTCATCACTTTGGTTCAACAGCCGAGTTCAATAATTTCAGTTTAATGCCTCGGTTCATCACTTGGTTCAATGCCTTGGTTCATTGTGGAAGGTTCAAAGGGGCTTGGTTTTAATCAGCAAAGTTCAGCAAATGGTGCAAAGCATTGAACCATTGAACCTTTCTAGGTTCAAGCGTTTGGTTCAAGTGACAGGTTCGAAGGCTCGGTTCAATGAATGAGTGGTGCACAGTGTTGAACCGTTGAACCATTTTTGGTTCAATCAGTCGGTTCAATGGCTTGGTTCAAGGGAGCGTCCTAAAGCCAAAAGATGAGTGCCCTTACAGAGGGTAGAGAACCCTTGCAAAGTGGACCCAAAGAAAAGGCCAAAGGGATTGATCAAGTAAACGAAAGGTGCACAGAAATTTTCAAGGAAAAGAGCAAGCATAAGCGGCCATGTGTCAACTTTTATGGGTCTCTCCTTTCGGCTTCATTATTCAAGATAAGATTGTGGTGGGCCCAGGTAAACTGCTAAAGGCTATGCAGAGTATGCCAAGTGTCACTGTCTATGAGAATCAAATGAGTCCCAAATATTTCTAAGGCAACTAGAGAGTCTCTAAAAGCTAGTAGATACTGCCACGTGTCCCATCATAAACTTAACGGAAGCCACCACGCATTGACATCCATGTTTCAAAGTGCCTTATGAGTTTCAAAGTAATGGGTGCATAGACGTCAAAATTTGCAGTAGAGGAATCATGGAGGAAAGGAGTAAGTGGAGTGCGCCAAGTGTCACCTTTTGCGGAGCCCTCGAGAGACATCTCAAGCTAAACGGATGCTGCCATGTGTCCCGTTCTAACCCAACAGAGTGTGACAAGTGGCTACATCCGTGTTCTAAGGTGCCTTATGAGTTTCAAAATGATGGGCACACAGACATCAACTTTGCAGGAATGAATAACTGTTGGTTTTCAAACAAATGGCATGAACTTGAAGGAATTCAAAGACTAAAGTCTGGAGAGCTGAAGAACTAGCAGAGGTAACCCGAGAGATGAAGGATCAGAAATTGAGAAGGTAGCCTAGGTGGAAAAAAGGAGGAAAGCCATGAAATGCCTTAAATGAGTAGTCTTATGCAGACAAACGACAGCCCATAATTTCACCTTGAAGCAAGGGGCCGACACAACATTACCTTTGAGCGGTTTTCCTTTTCCCAATGCCCAGAGCGCACATGGATCACTTGTAATAGGGGCACCAAAAGGCCCTTTCTTTCTCTATTTATTGTATACTTGTCATTTTAAAAAGTATCTGTCACATTTGTAAGGCGAAGCCCTGGCAAATTTTCACCTAAAATCAATAAATGCATTTTTACCTCTATTCTGGTTAGATATCTCTGTGTGTGTTTGAGTGTTAGTTTTGTGTTTAACCATTGCTTTCTAATGCTTTCACAGGGTTAACACCAACATACCTAGTGTCTATAAGGTGCCATTCCTTCAAGTGACAAGGAGATCTACACTTGGAAGTGTAGAGATAGAAGAAGCTACTATACAGTGTGCCCTTTCTACATCACCTATGGTGAGTCCCTATTTTCTATGTGTTCCATTGAAGCCTCCCTGTTAAGTTCCTGCAGCCTGGTCCTTTTTCTAGTTTAAAGTGTACGTATTTGTTTGTATGGTTTCAAGTGTGAGTGTGAGTAGGTCAAATAATTTGGTGCATCACCTCTTTTAGAGTAGTTTTGTTTTCCTACAATCTTTCTCCCTTTTCATCTCTCCCCATTATATATCTATGTATATGTATTAGAAATCATTGGAACAACTCAGATGCATCAAAGGGAGCTATCCCTTACCTAGAGACTCTCCCCTCCAGCTTTTCCAGTCCCATAGGTGAGAGGGGAGTTTCCATTTTGATGTGTGAAAGGCAGGAGCTCAGCCTCTTGCCCCTGGTGCAATCCACTACGTCAACAATAATTACTTTTCATATCTTACCTCATGAAGTGTACCTTGTTCAAAAAATATTTGTACGCAGCCATGAATCTCCATCTTCTTTATTCTATACTTATTCTTTCCTTAAATCTTGCATTATTCTCCTCATCATGCTATTTTATCCTATGTCTGCTACTGAAACTTTTATTTTTTTCTTATGTTTCAACCTTAACCAAATTTATTCTTGGGAGATCCTCTTACCTCATTTATTTTTCATGATAGTGTGGACACTCAAATGATCTATGTCCTTCTCCACATTTATAACAAACATAAGGTATGTATCAACCATTTTATCCTATGCCACCACCATAGCCTTTATCTCTTTGAAATCCTCTTCCTCTTTGCACATTTCAATCACAATAGTTTTTTTATGAGTAATGCGAAGGATATTGAGTATCACTAGACTGAAACATACATCACCCATAATAGAATATGGAACCTTAAAATGGGTTCAATATAATTAATTTCATTGTTTTTGAATTCCACTAGATTTGAATGTACATTACCTATAACAAAATGAATCACCATGTTATAGATGGATCTAGATTCTATTTGCATGATTGAAAGATAATTTATAATATTCATGACTCCATCATGACCAAAATACCCATACATATTAATTTAAATGACAACCCTTTTCTTTTGAGGTTTTTAAACTATATTTTATTTGATAAGTGATGAACTGATATTATGCCTTTTGAATTAAAAAAAATGTATGTATGTGCATGATAACATATCATTACCCATGGATTAGTGACAAATGATATATAATTCCATGCATCTATATGTTCAACTCTAATTATATGCGAAAACTACAATTTTAGTTCATGTAATTTTTTGTATATGGACTCAAATACATATGAATATGTACTTCAAGTCTTTGTAAAGTGAGTGCATATTAATGTCATAATCCCCCATAACATGTATCGATGTGCCAATAATTTTTATATGTCTAATTTTGTAATTAATTTTAATATCTTAAATATGTACTCTATCATAAGAACTAAATCTTGAATTACTTTGATTCTTTGATATCTATGTTCTATCCTGAATATGAATTTGTCTATTTATGGAGGACCTTATCTCTAATACAAGACCATAGTAATGCCCCCTTTTTGAGATGATGGATGTATTCTACAAGTCACATATCTCAAAATAAGAGTTAATTATATCATGTGTTAAGGATATAATCATGTCATCATGTGGAGAGTAGGTAGAATATATGTAACATATTGAATGTGAGGAATATAAGTGTCATGTCTAGATATATATGAACATGAGGCACGTAGTAAAATAAACATATTTGAATTATAATACACAATAAAATTTCATGATATGGATCATGTCACTATAAATCAAACTCAACAAGCACAACCAAAAACACACAATGTCACACATAAGGTAAGGGATGCATCCAATGGAAATGAACATGTCATAAAAAAAAGGCCAATGGCCACACAGAAATGACATTAATAATTTCACAAACACAAGATATATTTGAATTCTACATGTGCCAAAAAAAATTCACAAATAAGGCCAAGGGAAACAATAAATGAACATGTTAAAATGTCATACATACTAAGAAAATATCGAACATATATGGCCAAGGACCAAAAGAAATTGAAATGTTAAAATTTCACATAAATAAATATTACACACATAGGGACAAATACCACATACATTAAGCAATCAATGTCTAGCCTATCATTAAAAATAGTAACAACATTGAATGAACATAAAACAAGTGAAAATTAGTCTACACTATTCATATGTATAAATGTCATATCATATAAAAATAACATATCTATATAGCATAATGTAAGATATGAGAAACTATCAACACACTTTTAAAATATGTAGCTTGACATGGTATAAAGGTTATAGATAGATATAACTTGTGATATTGTAATATATATTATATGATTCCTCCAACATAAGCATGGCTAATGGGTAGAAGGGAATCCATCATCGAAGAATAAATGAACGACATGAATATCCCTCATCACACTTATATAACTATTGAACTTTGCGTGTAGGAAAAGGAATATGTTATCTACAAAAATATGTGATAAATAATATATATAAATAAGCAAACTATCAATTCATGTCATGCTCGTGTCCTATTTTTTTATTTTTTGAGAATATTTTAAATGCTATTTTATTTTTGAAATTTTTCATTTTTATTTTTTTACATATTTTAATGGTTTTACATTTTTTTTTTTACATATTTTAAATAATCTACCATATGATCCCATTTATGGCCACACACTAAAAGGCACATAGTCAATAGTCAAATAGATACCTAAATAACCAAGTAAACATGTGCTGAAAAGAACCAGTAAATATAAGGTTAAAGAAATTTTAAAAGCATGGAAATACAAAGATGAATCCATTTTTTAATTTCTTTTACCAAAATTAGTTGCATGAGCCCAAGTCATTAAACCTATAAAATTATATAAAAAATAGGTTATACTTTTATGTCAGTGGTGTTGGGAGATTTCGATGAATTATGAATTTTTTGTATGACACTTATCTTGAAATTCATTTGCTAGTCATTAAAACTCTCCTCATATTTCAAAAGAAAATAAAAGGACAAATTAAGATCCATATGAAAATAGACTGATTAAAGACTTCATGAAATAAGAAGCAATTTAACAAATAACAACCTAAGGTTCTAAAAAAGGTCCAAAATTTGGAAGAAATAAGATGTTTTGGTCACAAAAATTACATTCATATTATTTTTTTAGAATATGGTATATTGAATATTATTAATTTGTAAAAACATTCCTCCTCATGGTCAATGTAGAAGATATTTTGTGATTATATAACACTTCAGTCTTGTACACTTGGCAAACTTAGATCTTGTTTATTCCTCTAACCTCTCTAACTTTCCCCCTTCCACAAGTCTCACATCTACTCTATCCTTATGCCTCTTGGCATATAGCTCTTAGTTTGGTAAGTCTTATGTTGATGACCCAAGTCTTATATCTTTCTCAGAATGCTTAAAATTTAATTATATTCCATCTTTGCAAGTTTTTAATTTGAACATATTCTCTTTCTCCCTAGACACTAACATCTAGTGCAGATAGTAGCATTTCCGCTATTGTCCTATCCCAACACATGTGTCTAGTGTCATAAATCCATCCAATTTTCAAATGAAACATATCCTAATGGTAAGCTTAAGTGCTTTATTGTGATTATTTACAACAAAGAGATTGATATAAATATAAGATCAACCCTCATTCATTCTTCACAAAACAACTCCTAGAAAAATATTAAAGAGACCAAGACACTTATCAAAATCACTATATCAAGTATTCAATTAAACAAATTTTACTTATTTCCATACTAGTTATAAGTACAACACATCTATAGGTTTGAAGTACCAAAGAAGCAACCCAAGATCTTGATTTTCCAAGTTATAAGCTAGGTCATTATTATACTTACTTTATACACATTGTATGATTCATACACAAGCCGACACATAAGGGATGACTATATTAGTTTGAGCCCCTCTTAAGAGTATTATATATGTAGGTAACATCCTTTTAATAGAGGGTCATTAGGGTCAGCTCGACACCATGTGCCCACTAACCCATTTTCTTCGAGGTCACATTGAAGATGGAAAGTTAGGGACTTACCATTTTATAAGAAATGAATATCTATGACCTAACTATGAATAAAATAGACCAAAGGTGAAGCAAAACCTAGAAGGCTCTAGGTAGTCACATCATATTTTAGTAGATATTCAATACAAGACACTAGAATTGAACCCAACATTAACACAACAATCCTAAGCTGAAGTTACTATTTAGAGAGCCAGATGAATCAAAACCAAAATCTTATGATTGTTTCTTCATCTACATCCTACTTGCTTTCATATTGTTCCAAGTTCATAACTACATTAACATCAGAACAAGTTATTTACTTCACTTTTTGTTATTTCTATATTTAGCATAGTTTTACTTTCCATATTTGGACCATCTTAGCTTAATAAATTTAGTGTATATTTATATCTGAGTTTAACATCTAATTATCCTATTATAGATATGAATATCAAACTTGTGCCATTTAATTTTGATATACCCCTTTAATACAATCTAGATAACACCAATCTAGACACTAGTTTAGGGTTAAATTTTTAGTGGACCTGGTATTTAAACATCAAAACCCTAGGATAAATTAGGGGTTTTTATTGCTATACTTTGTTGTAAATTTTATTTTTTTCATTTTTGAAGCAATGGAAAATGTTAGTGCAAAAACATGATTTCAAATGGAAGATAAAGAGGCATTGTTTACTCATATCAATAATAACAAGGGCTTAATAGATGTACTTTTATATGTTACAAGAGATGAAATATGTAATTTAGATAAAACCATGGCTGCCTCACCTATTAATCATGAATCCCTAGAAGGTACCTTGACTTAGCCCACACTTATCAATCCAACTACATCTTGTGGGGGCATGGGTTATGTGTTTAAACCTTTGTTCCTTGAAACTACTATTGATGTACCTATCATGAAATTATCTATTGTTTTAACATAAATGTAGGTTTTAATGCATATTACTAATATAAACATGTTTTCATCCCTTTTGGTGACTAATCAAATTACTAATCTAAATCCCACTAGGTCTACAATTCAATCATTCATTAAATTTATAAAGAGCTTAGAAGACAAGATTATAAACATCAAATAAAAAGCTTTAAAATCTCCTCATGCCATAGATTCACAAGATGTGTTGCATAACCCTCATGCACTTGAATCTCTTTTCACCCTTTTCCAACCAAATTTGTTAAACTTAAGTTCACATTTTATAATGGCAAGAGTGATTCTAAATAACATATTTGAACATTTTATGCGGCATTCCTTGACTATGCTTCCAATGATAAAATTTTGACCAAATTATTTACAAAAATACTCAAGGACTATGCTTTGAGGTGGTTCTATGATTTAACTCTCCAATCCATAAAATCATTCAAACCTCTTGATGACAAGTTATTAGCACACTTTTCCATTAAAAATTCTAAAAAGGTTTCCTACACCCAAATTTCCAAAATCAAACAAGGAAATAATGGACCTATTAAGGAATACGTCTTAATATATAAAACAATGTTAGCCAAAATGACCAATCTTATGGTAGATAAAGAGTTTTAAGATATATTCAAGAAAAGTTTGATTTCTCCTTTACATGAGTCCATTATTTTCAATAAGTCTAAATCTTTTGATGACTTATGACATGTTGTAAAAGACAATGAAATGAATCTTATGTCATTGAATAAGCTCAAGTATATAGCAAACACACCAATTACATCTACATCTAATACCAAGTTTACAATTAAACTAAGTTATAAGGTAAAAAATTTTGAACCTAAAAATGAAACACTCATAATGTCTAACACAATTTCAAAGTAGCCTAATTATCTTGTCCTATCTAATGCATCAAGGAAAAAATTTACACATTTACCTGACTCCCCAGCTTTATTACTCCTATGGTTACTAGAGAGTCATATTATATCTCTCCCTCATCCTATCAAGGTTGATATGAGTTAACCTCTACCCAAAGGATATAATGTGAATTCTTATTTTAATTAGCATAAAAGACCAATACATTCTACAAGCATATGCTTTACCTTGAAACACAAGATCTAAGATATTATCGATGACCAAAAACTTAAATTTGAGGATCCTCCAAAGGAATCAGGTTCACAACTTGGTAATCATCATAAACATAAAATGTTTAACAATACTTTACAAGAAAATTCTAGGATGGAACCAAAAGTCCAAATGGCATATAATGCACATCCTCTTCCATTACATTATGGACACCCACTAGATGGGGTTATTGGTACTTACACATGACATATACCTCCTATGGTTCAAAGACCCTCTATCACTTTTTATGATAGTGAAATTAAGGATCATAAATATGATATTTATTCTCCATTCATTCGAGCATACCTTGATAAGCACCCCATACATAGTGTTACGATTCATAATGGTGAAATTAAAAATGTTTTCACCATGACATTGCTTACACACTTGGTTATACTCATAATAATTTACACCCATCTACCATCTTAATTAGAGAATTCAATGGGACCTCCCAAAAGGTTCTAAATAAGATTGACTTACCATTATAGTTTGGTCCTACACATGTGGTTACCACATTTTTAGTTATCCCTTCTACATGAATCTTTGATATTTCATTGGAAGACCTTGGATACACACTCTTTGTGTAGTACCTTCTACAATACATGGTTGTGTTAAATACAATCATGACAATTGGGTAATTAAATTTTTTATAATTCCATATGAGCATCCTCTTGGATAAAAGAAATGTATACCCAAACAAATATCCATCAAGACTACTAAGGCTAATTCATCATAAAAGGGTAAAAAACAAATAATCCCCTTTACTAGGTGACTAGTACTTGAGAGACCATTATATCAAAGACATATAGTGGATTCCATAGAATCCCCATCTTTCACTACACACCATGACTAGATATCTAGAGCACCTTAAAATGTACATATTAGTGCTATGTCAAAGAAACCACATATCAATAAATAGTGGGTTCCTAAAACCCATACTCATGTTATGCCTACTATTAATTCATGACCACAGAGTCTTATTTTACATATGCAGAGCACCATTGATACCATAGTGATAGATACTATGTCTATGCATACTCCTCAGCAATATAACTTGGGTATTACACCAGATTCACAATAGGGAAATAGCTATGGCCATCTAGTTATGACATCATGGGATGATATTTTCTATTCAAAAAATTATACAAAATACTAAAAACATAAAAAAACATACAAAAATACAAAAACACTTTCGACACTTACATGTTATATTGGCTCTTTAACATCCATGTGTTACTTCTATATTGATGAATGACATATTCAGATACTCCCACATACATACATACATATATGTGTCACACTTCTACTTGAGTGTGATAAAGGCATATAGAGATACATTATTTTGGATGTTGGGCTTTCCCTCTACTCATGTCATATGAACATTAGGGGCATCCACTTCTTTCATTTTGATATATATGTTATATGATTTGATGATCACTCTACATTATCATGTTTGAGCTTACATATGTACTTACATATGGATATTATCCATGATTATATCTTACATATGGTAATTGATATGTTATACACTTGACATACTTTTCCTAACACATTAGATCCATGTGCTACTATGACATGTTTATGTTGGTTGCTTATGCTTTAATTTATGCATTTCCTTGAGTGTCTTGTATTCCTTTTTCAAACATTTAAATATGATTATTTACTTATTGATGTTGTAATATTAATATATAAATGTTTCCATGATATTTATCATGCATCTTAGGCCTACATGTGATCACATTGGTTCTATATGCTTCAATGATACATATACATAGACATGTTTCCTTTTATATGCTACATGGATACATTCACAAAGCATACAATTATCTTATCCTTTTGAAGTGAGGTAACTACCAATTCCTATCTTTATCTCACCTCAAAGGGGGAATATTAGTGTTGGATGTTTATCAACGATGTCTCCAAGATGACCAAGGATGTTGATGAGGTCACATGTGTTCTATAATGATAATGACAAAGTGTGCTTCAATATGCTTCAATGTTATTACATAACTCTTCAATGTTTGTCTTAGATAGGAAATTAATGGATGATATTGATGGTATCAACATGTTATAGAGACCTTATGGGGTGTAATGTGTTCTTAGAGTGCTTATATAAGTGAAAGAAATTCATCAGAGCAATCATATGAGTGTCTAGGTTTAAGTAGTCATCTTGATAGATAAAGTTGAGTGACTAGTTTGATGACATCATATTTCACACATGTGAAAGTTTTAGGATTAGTTTGATATATGAATGGATTTCCATATGTGAGGAGATCATATGGTTCAAGTTTTAGGTCTAAACATAGAGCGTAGTAAAATTTATTAAGGTGCAAAGTTGGCTTCTCAGACAGAGTTCAATAAGCTCCCATACTTAGCTAAATTTTTGATATCAAAGATCTATAGTGAGCATTTAATCAGGCATTGAATATCTATGATAAGTAATTAATCTGAATAGATAAGGATCTAATAGAGCATATGATATTTTTAGATAGAGATCAATGACACGCATGAAGTCAATTTGTCAAAAGTTCTTGAGATTGCATGCGCTAGTGACAAGTGTTTCAATCAAAATGATTTGACAAAAGATCAATGACACATGGGTATTCATACATATGGAGATCTATGGTGTGGTTTAAGTCAAATAGTCAATGTGTAAAGTAACATGGGGCTACCAAGTGGCTTGATATAAAAATCTATATCTAAGATCAATGGTTAGAAACCTAAGGTAAAGTTAAGAAGACTCCTAAGGAGATCAACAAAGTGTATGTGATCAAATTGCCAGGGGGTACAAGATGAAGACACATGGTTGATGTTTTATTATTTTTGGGAAACTAGTGTTTAGTTCCTAAATAATAAAGGGTCTGGAGTAATGGAAAAAATCTAATCTAATATGGTAAAATACAAATTTTGATCAAATTAATTACATAGGGAAGAGAAGTAACTTATTTGTAAAAGTATACTAAGATGACTATTTCAAAGCCTAAAAACTATTGCATAGGACTGGGAAGATGTCAAGAATCTATATTTTTATTTTATTTGGTGAAAGGATAGGAGCACCAAAAATATGACACTTTGAGGTCGAATGTTATAGTTCAAGTCTTGACGCTATTATCTAAACTAGTCATAGAGATCTAAGTTTTCTAGGTTTTGTCTGTTGTCCCTGTATGAGCCTACCTGTGAAATTTTGAATCCTAAATGGTGATGGTTGTAGAGATATTTTAATCTTCAAAACCCTATATCTATCTACACACACGAAACAATAAATACATCAAAAATAAAAGGGGTAAAAATTGGGTTAAGGAAAGTATGATAGCACGATCTAGAATCCCTGTTGTCTTAGTCACTACCTACATTAACCCTCAAGCTAGGGTCTTAGATCAAATTTAGTTCTCCTTTAGGGAACATGCATAATCAACGTGCATAGTAGATGAAAAAATTAACTTTCACCTAGACCCTTCCTTGATCAAGCATGCAAATCTATGTGTGATATAGAATGCTGAGCTATACTATTGACTAATTTTTAATTATGTACTATGCCAAAGTAGTAAGTGCTAGATGTAAAATGTCTTATGAAGTATTTTATATAAAAGACCTTTTATTTTGAATTTGAAAAATTTATTTCCATTATTTAATGCTCCAAAGACAAACAAAACTTAATAAAAGGGATAAGAAGGGTTTAGGACCTCTTAAGCAAAGAGAAATGATCATTGGGACTCAGAATGCAAAGGGATATGAGTGCCAAAAATGGGACACCCTAGGGTCCAATGCTATAGTTCAATCCTAGATCTCCTATCCTATAGGCTCATGACCTAGGGGGATGGAATTATAATAAGAAATAGAGTCTGGTGAGCTGAAATGACCATCTAGAAGGCTAAAGATGATTGATTATGGAAAAAAAAGTGACTCAAGCATGAAACAAGACCAAGATAAATAAAACAGAAGACATGGCTAATATGAACAAGGCTCATATTCTCTAATAAGATGTTATTATGAAAATGAATATGAAAAAACTTGATATGTGTAGTTGATTGACCAATTTAAGGTGTATAAACATGTGAAAGTTTCATGAGTATTTTGATACATGAATGGATTTCTCTATGTGAGGAGATCATATGGTTCAAGTTTTAGGTCTAAACAGTAGTAAAAGTTGTTAAGGTGTAAAGTTGGATTCTCAAACATAGTTTAATAAGTTCCCTACTTAGTCAAATTTGTGATATCAAATATATATAATGAGAATTTAATTAGTTGTTGAATATCTATGGTGATAAATTAATCTAACCAAATAAAGATCTAATGAAGCACATGATCTTGTCAGATAGAGATCAACAACACATGTGAAGTCAATTTGTCAAAGGTTCCTAAGATTACATATGTTAGTGGAAAGTGTCTCAATCATGGTGATTTGATAGAAGATCAATGAAATATGGGTATTCATATAGATGGAGATCGATCATGCGGTTTAAGTTAAATAGTCAATGCATAAAAGGCACATGGGACTACGAAGTGGCTTGATCTTGAAAGCTATATATAAGATCAATGGTAAAAAACTAAAGGTAAAGTTAGGAATAATAATAAAGAGATAAATGGAGTGTATTTAATCAAATTTACAAGGATCATGAGATGAAGACACGTGGCTGATGTTTTTGCAATATATTGTGATCGTTAGAATTTGAATTTTCAAAGTTAACAAAGGAAAACCAGTCTATAGTTTTTGAGCTGTAACTTTTGATATATGCAAAATTTGATGATGAAGTAAAAATAAAAGTTGTAAAGGAATTCAAGATGCATCCATAAAATTTTATTATAATATTTTAATATTCTTAAAGTTTTATATATTGAGATATAAAGTTGACTATGTGTTTGACCATGTTTTCTAAGTGACCCGAGAAGAATAATTGAGTTGTTCTTGATAGTATTTTGATGTTTCATGATGAAATAAATATTGAAGAGTATTTTAGACTCCATTAATACTATATATATGGATTTTTTAGGTTTTACTAATCTATATTTAGTAATAATAAAGGATTAAAAGTTGATTATGTTTATTGAATGCACTGGCAGATTGAGTGACCATGTTGCAGGAGTGAGTTGAAGGTGTTCTGAGCATAAGTGAAGAAGTAAATGAGTATGGAGATATTTTATAAGTATATGAGGATTATGAGAAAGTATCAGATGTCATGATATTACCATAATAAGATATGAGAGTCAAAATAGCTTGACTGTATTTTAACTATTTATGACTAGTCTGAGTGGTCATTTTGAGAGAGTTGTTTTTAGTGCTTAGAGCTTGTGTTGAAGTGTCTAAATCACATAAAGGTGTTAAATAGGTCATAAAGGGTTCACCCATATGAAATAATCATATAGATATGTTAAATACTTGAGTGTTTGCTTCAGAAGTTTGAGACTATGTTTTTTGTGTATGAAGACCTAAAGAACAAGGAGACCTAATTGGTAGGTTCAAGTATTGAGTTGGTGTTCAAGGTCACATGGACCCATGAGGGAGTGATAAAAGATATATTGAAGATATTTTGATGTGTTCAAAGAATTGGTAAAGGATGAAGGTGGTCCAATTAGTCTCACATGTAATGTGTGAGTATGAAGGCCTAATTGGTTTAGGTCTCACCAAGACCTAATGGTGGTTTGGGGCTAATGAGGTAATGTTCGACCTAAGGAGTGTGGGGTTATTAAATTTAATATATATGAATAAATATTTCAAAATTATAATAAATATGGTAAGAATTTTGGCTGACCAAGATGGGTTAGATGAGTGTATAGTATAAATATTAGTATAATTGGCCTATTTGGAGTATAATTGAGAGTGAAAAAAGTGTGGAGCCAAGTGAAGGAGATAAAATTTGAAAGAGAAGGTACATATAATTTAGGACCAATATAGAGTGAAGAAGATCAATCATGCTTGTCTAATTAAGGTGATGAATGTGAACACATAGGTCATTGGACCTAATGAGCCTAGATTAGGTAGATTGAGTGAGTAAGCCCTAGAGACTGAATGAGTGAGTGGGCTTAGTGGATGGATTAAAGAGTAGAGTAGGTTGAGGATTGTGTGCATGATATATAGGTCATGTTACTATTTTTTTGACATATTTTTTACAAGTTTTTTAGTGAAGAGTGATCCAAATGGGTGTTTTGGATGCATTGCTTGTGTGTGCAAGTTTGTGAGAGTGTAAAGGAAAAAAAAACAAGAGAAGTTCATCATCAGGTGTAGAATACATCATATTATAGGTGGATATCATATCAAGGTAGTTGGGTTGGTTCTTGGTTGCCTAGGTTGGTTCCTCCTTATTGGATGGGTGGCTCACTAAATTAAGGGATGGGTACTCCTTGATCAGTTGGTGTTAGTTTAAATGTTTAATCTTGTCTTTATAGGAATTCACTATATATTGTAGGTTTTAGTGGGTTTTATCTCCCAAGAGGGTTTTCCACATATATCATGTGTTATATGCTTGATCTTGCTATATATTATTTTTTCATTGCAATGGTTAATTTGTATACATCATGATTATATGTGCTAAATATTTAAGAGTTGGGAATTGAATTAAATTATTTGGAATCATTGATTTACCCCCTCTTAGTGATTATACCTCTAATTATTAGTGTAGGCATGTCATAAAAACATGTTCTCCACACTTGCCATAGTTTTCAAATTCAATGGGGGCATGTCATATGGACATGACATCCACACATTCATAGTTTTTAGATTTAGTGGGGGCATGTTTTGGAAGAATGTTCTCCACATTCATTAATTATGGTACTTATATCAATTTTTAGATTCAGTGGGAGCATGATTTGAAAGCATGTTCTCTACACCTATTCAGTGTCTCCATATTAGAGTAGGGCCATGTTTTGAAAACATATTATCCACATTAGTGATTATATCAGTTTTCATATTTCTCCATATATAGTGGGGACATGATTTGAAATCATGTCCTCCACATTTACATAGTTATCCAAATTGATCAAAGCACACACTTATATGATTCAAATTCATAGTTATGGTTGAATTCTATACAGGGGTACTATTGTTATACACAGTTTCATCATGAGACATATCTAAGGTGAATATATTATGAAACATGTGCCTAATATTACAAAATCCAAATCATTTTTGAATTTTAGAATTATTTTATGGATTGTTACCATATCATAGACTTTTTTTATATTGATACCCTATAGATATTTATGGACTTTTATTGAGTCAATCAACGGAAGTAGTTGGTTCACCTTTTGGTATAATTGAGGTGATCAAATCACTCAATCTTGCCAATTTTTTTAGGTTGGACTTGATTATCTATCCTTAAAAGGTTATAAGTATCATTGGGTTACACAGTTGATCTAATCTTAACTACTAGGTGGCAACTCCTTTTTACTCCAAAGTTGTGGGCATCTCTCTCTCTCTCTCTCTCTCTCTCTCCCCTACTTGGATATATGCACTTTAAATATTTATCTATATTTATCCTAATCTCAATTTTTAAATCCTTATAATGATACATATTTTACAAAATAAATTGCTAATAGGCAAGGTGATTACATTGACATACATGTGTACTCTTAAATATTGATCTTTCAATTTCAATATATTTTAAATACTTTCAACCCAAATTATGTGCAATGATTTTATACTGTAACATGATATTGGTTGTAGGTCAGTCACAAAAAAACACTCAAGTTGAACACATGCAAAGACAAGGTGTGCATACACACCTAGGTATGCATTCAGTTTGCTTTAAACTAGTAATTCAATTAATAAATTAAATGAAGGGCAAATGTAGATGATATTTTATGATTATATAACATCTTGAAGTCTTGTACACTTGGAAAACTGAAACTTTGGTTGTTCCTCTCAATTCTTTACTTTTTCCCTCTATCTTTATACCTCTTTACCTATATCTCTTAGTCTGAATAGTCTTATGTTGATGACCTAGGTCTTTTATCTTGCCTAGAGTGCTGAAAATGTACTTATATTCCATCTCTTCAAGTTCTGAACCTTCACCTATTTTCTTACTCCATGGACACTAACATCTAGGAAAAATAATAGTATCGACACTACTGTCATGTTCTAATGCATATATCTAGTACCCTAAAGTCATCAAAATTTTAAATGAAACATATCCTAATGGTTGGCCTAAGTGATTTTGTGTGAATTATTAATCCAAAGGGATTGATATAAATACAATATCAACTCTCATTCATTATTCATCTAAAAATACCTAGTAAAATACCAAAGAGACCAAGAAACTTATCAAAAGCACTCTATCAAGAATCCAATTGAATAAAACTTCCTTATTTACATACTAGTTATAGATACAACATATCTATAGGTCTGAAGTACTAAAGGAGCAACCCAATATCTCGATTGACCATGTTACAAGTTAGATCACTGTTATACTTGCTCTACACACATTATATGATTCACACACAAACCAACACATAGGGGAGTAATATATAAATATAAGGCCCTCTTCAGACTATTGGCTATGTAGGCAACATATTTTGACAAAGGGGTCATCAAGGTCAACTTGATACCATGTGCCCACTAACCCATTTTACCTCAAGATCACATTAAAGATGGAAATATAGGGTTTACCATTTTTTAAGCAATGAGTATCCATGACCCAAATCTAAATGCATGAGAGCAAAGACAAAGTAAAACTTAAAATCATCTAAGTGGTTGCATCCTATTTTAGCATATATTATGTACAATACATTAAGATTGAACCCAAATAGTAGCATTGATGTAACCATCCTAGGATAATGTTATTATCTAGGAGCCAAAGGCATCAAAACCAAAATTTGATGGCTATTTCAAAATCTACTTCTTGCCTACTTTTAGCCTATTCTAGATCCATAACTGCATTATTATTAGAACAAGCTAAGTACTTCATTTATTTATCATTTTTATATTTAGCATAGTTGTACTTTATATATTTATACTATCCCAACATAATAAATTTAGGGTATGCTTATATATGAGTTCAACATCTAATTGATCTCTTATAGATCTGATTATCACCCTTGTGCCATTTCATTTCTATATAATAATTTAATACAATCTAGAAAATACCAATATAGACACCATTTTAGGGTTAAACAATCATGTGCCCCCCAATAATTTTGCCTCCCCATGGTTTGTGGGATGTTTGACCACAGGAAGTCAAAATTTTAGCCTCCCCATGGTCTGGAGGGCTTATGACCATGGAGATACCAAAAATATATTTCCTTCCCAATATGTGATGCCTCTTAGCCACGGGGAGCCGAAAGTTTGGTTCAATCATCCTTTAGACCGAGAAGGTCCTAAACTGTTTAAATCACTTGCTTGACCATTTTAAGGCCAAAAATATGGCCTTCCATTATTAAGCACTTGCTTGACTATTTCAAACTTACATTTTTGAAAATTATTGTGTATAATTTTTTTTTTCAAATGATTACATTTTGAATTTTTTTATATTGTTGAATCATATTCATAAGTTTTTATCTTCTATTGATGATTATAAACAACATTTTGATCTAGTGTTTTCAAAGATATTTAAATTGGCTTCTTGTTAATATATCATACTCGTGAAGATATAAATGGCGTGTTTAGAAATTTAACTGTAACTTTAAAGCGAAGAGATGTGTGGACTCTTCCAAAAATGATGGACATCTATCCTGTGAGATGTCAAGAATTTTTATGTCATATCTTATTAAAGAGATGGTATATTTCAAATAATTTATTATAAACTATCAGGTCAAAGGTAAAGATGAGATATACGGTTTGACAAAAGTTCAATATTTATTACTAAGACTAGAGATTGGTTTCCAAATTTAATATTCAAGCACACAATTCATGATAATGAGTGGTCTGTAACTTTATAATTATGAAAGAGATTAGAAGATGATAAATGCAATATATCACATGGTTTTCCATATTATATTATTTTAAAATATTTGAAATAAATAAAGATTGAAAAAGATAATAAACAAGAAAAGAGCCAAAATAAGATTAAATCCATACTCAATGAAATTCTTTTTGAGTGAGAATAAAAAACCACTAGAGAAATTATTTTATAATAATGACCATAATAATAAATTAAACATCATTGCATCGAAGTTATCAATTAAAAAAATCATTTTGGTGTTGAATGAATGACATGTAAATGAGTTTGGCTTTTTGTTTGGTCTTGAAAAATGTTATAAGGATGACTTGGGTGATTTTTGGCTAAAAAATGAACGATATTCTAATTTAATGTGAAATTTGTACCTTCTTTGTGGAAAAAGGTACAAATTTTGAAGAGTAGACTTATCATGAAATTAAATAGTATATTGAAAATGTAAGTAAAAAAATCCAAAATTGTTATTCAATCCTAAAATGCATTTTATGGAAGAAAAAATGTGTTTTATACATTATGATAATATTTTAGGGATATAATATGTAATATAAATGAAAAATATTAAAAATAGGGTTTTTAAAGATAATTCAGCAATAATTAAATTATATGTTTTTAAATATAGAAGGAAAATTAATATATCAAAATAAATATATAAAAAGTTATTTCTGACATATTTAAGGATACTTAATCTTGTTAATATAATATCATGTTTAATTGTAAAATAAATAGGGTATTTTTTATTAATGATATAATTATTTATTCATAAATAAATGTGTAACATGTGTGAATCCGTTGACTGATTAAAGGTTTATTCCAATTCATCTTCTAATATTCGATTGACAGAAATAAAATATTCATTAGAGGGCCATGGTTCTTCAAAAATTCTTGAATTTATATTAGGTATTAGTCACGCCTCTTCAATCTTATATAAGAGTTGATATCAAAAGTCCCCCCAGTGGATTAGACTCTAAGTTTCCACCACAATTTTGGAGTGAAGATATTTTAAGGAAAGTAGTAGAAAGTGTTGGCGACCCCATATTTTTGGCACAAGTCATCAACAAGTAAATTTTTTTTAGCATACACGAGGATCTATATCGATATTAACCTGGTTGCATCTATTTTTCAATCAATCTATTCAACTCACCTCTTCTTTAAGCTCATTGAAGCAATAAATTGAATACAAATGCCTCCCATTCAAATACTCCAAATACACACAATAAAGACATAAGGTAAGTTCTTCCCTAATTTTCCCATTGGTTCTAAAAACATCTATTTCAAAGAATATGGCATATAAAATTAGGTAAGTTCAAAATGGATCCCTAAAATAAATGTATCACTAAAACTTCAAAAATATTTCAAATGGAGAAAAAAAATCCCATAACCTAAAATGTTGATAACTTTACTTATTTTAATAGAAATGTAATTCATGGTCTTAACATCTCATCTAAATGACATAAATAATAAATTGTTAAGGATAATTTACAACTCTTTTTCAATGAAATTGTAAGATATAAATCATCCTCTTATGGTTCAACCCCTATATTTATGTTAATCGATGTTTTAAATAGTCAAAAGATAATATCTTATTAAAAAAAGAGTACATCCTAAAATAAGGCCCAAAAATATCAATAAAAAATAAATTTTATGACAAAAAGCCAACTCAAAAACATTTAAACTCTGTCAGTTTGAAATAAAACCTTCCCATTGCTCTCTAAAAAAACCCTCAAGTAGGTTCTAAAATTTTGACCACTTCACTCAAAATTCAACTTAATGCATCTTCCCCAAAGACACATGCCAAAAATCCCTAGCTCAAAAACTCCATGAAAAATATTTGATGGTATTTGAAAATAGAAATAAAAACACATTAGAGACCTCCAATAATGGCGGAAGGTACTCCTGTTCCACCAAAGAATTATGAAAATATTAAAATACGATGTCGATTAAAATTTCATGACAAATGTCACTCACTAAAGTGAGTTTTGGAGGAAGAAAAACTAAAAATTATTTGTATCTAAGAAATCAAAATTGATAAAGCCACTCTCAAATCTGTAATTAAAATCATTAGAAAAAATTATTATTTGGTAATTAAAGAAGTTAGAGGAAGTGTTTGAAGACTAGAAATCCTATAGAATTTAAGTAAATCAAAAGGTAAGATTATATCTAAATAATCTCATAGTTAGAATCCATTTTTATGTATCTACTAAGGTGACTTGGACTTCATAATTTCAAATGTTTATGTTTCCATTGAAATTGAAAGAATTTTGGAAAGAGTTAGAAGTAATGTACATAACCCATAACAATATAAAGTGAATTTTATGTGGAGATTTTAATGTAGTTATCAAATCCACTGATAATTTAAGAAGAAACTCAATTCTTCTACTTAATGCATCATATTTCAATAATTTTTATACTAATGATAGATTAGTAAATGTTGAACTAAATTCTAGAATATTTATTTGGTATAATAGAATATAAGGAAACCAAAAGATAATGAAAAAAATTGAACAAATCTTACTTATCTTAAATTGAGGTTTTAATAATTATATATTCAACTTTGACATTATCCATTTTGTAGGATCATATCATTGACTAATTTCCCTAGATTTAAAATCCATCAAGAAATCATATATAATCCATCTAAAAATGGAATTTATGTGGTTTCAAGACCTACATTTTGAAACAAGTAAAAAAAATGGTGGACCACTAAGAAAAGAGGGGAAAAAATCATTTTGAATAAAAAATTACAAAATGTGAAAAAATGGGTCAAAACTTGGAATGAGAAGACATTTAGACACATAATCTCAAAAAAAAAATTTTTGATAGAAGATTTAAAACAAATTATGAAACCTATCATGAAAAATGGATTAAATGAAGAAAGACTTAATATGAAAAAAGAGTTAATGTTTCAACTTTAATAAGCCTTGCGAATGGAATAAATATTTTGAAGGAAAAGGTCAAAAGTCAATTGGCTAAAGGAATGAGATAAAAATAGCAAAAATTTCCACCTCTCAATTTAGTTGTTCAGTGGAATGTCAACATTATTGATAAAATCACATTACCATTTGTTAACATTGTGCAGGAAGAAGAGGAAATTAAAAATTAGGTGTAAAATATTATAAGAAACTATTCACTAAAAGAGATGGAGATGATAGTTTTGTCAAAGTGGATCTCTTAGATAACATCTTAATTAATATCTTCGATGAAGATAATGTTGCGTTGATGAATCCCTTCACAAAATAATAAGTTAATCAAGAAGTTAGTGACATGGGAGGAAACAAAAACCCAAACCTAAATAGTTTACAGTCATGTTTATTTCAAAATATATTATGGGACCTCATGTCTAAGAAGTGGATGAGGAATGCAAAAGGAAAAAAATATATTAAAATAATAAAAAACTACTTTTCTCACTTTCATTCGAAAGTCAAAAAATGTAGACTACTTTGATAACTTTGGACCAATCTCTTTGTGTAACATAATCTATAAAATACTCTCTAAAGTCTTAGCCAGCATAATGAAGCTCGTAATGTAAAAAACCACTTATAACTGATAGAGTGTGTTCATCATTGGAAAATTTTTTCTAGATGGAATCATTTTTTCCATGAATCCATACATTCAATAAGCAATTAAAAAATATGAAGATTTTTTATCAAATTAGATATAAATAATGCCTTTGGCCATGTCAATTGGAAATTTATAATTTAAATAATGAGGAAAATTGGATTCTTAAAGGAATAGACCACACTTATTTATAGTTGCATATTTTCTAAAAAATAATTGGTTCAGATTAATAAATCCATCATTGAGTTATTTCAAGCCTCTTGAGTGTTAAGGAAAGGATACTCCATATCACCTTCTATTTTCATAATCATGGTAAAGGTGTTAGGCAAACTCATAAAAAATGTAATAAGTAGAGGCCTCATCAAAGGACTTGAAATCTCTTGAACTTTGGTTCCATTTCACAATTTTTTTTAATTTTATAGATAACACATTTGTAAAATGTGGACCTAAAATAGAAGAGGCTCATGCCTTAAAGGATATTTTGAACAAGTACATTTTGACATATGGACAAGTAGTGATTATAATAAAATCTCAACTATACTTTTACAATATCAATATCCATCAAAAAATAATTAAATAACTCAGATTTGATATTTGGCTTTACCTAGCTCTTATTTAGAATTTTCACTTTTAGAAAGGAAATCAGGTCAACACACTTTTAAACTAGTTCTTAACAGTATGAAATTGAATTATATAATTGTAAAGGCAAGTGGTTGACCACAACTAGTAGAACCCAACTTATTAAATCCTCTCTAAAATAAATGCCAACCTACTACATATTAGTCTTTAAAATCATAAAAAACTATATAGAAAATTAAGTCCATATAGATGAACTATTTATGGAATGGAAAATAAGAACAAAATAATACCAAAATAATGGTATAGAATAAAATAATTTTCCCTAAAGTTATGAGAGACCTCAGGCTAAGAGATTATAAATTAACAAATTTGACATTGGGTTACAAGTTGATTAATGAAGAAATTAATAATTTTTTTGAGAAAAATATTTCAAAAAATAACAATTCAATGCTTCAAAAATAAATATAATATTCACTTAAGAATCACCACCAAAGGCTCTACAATTTAAAACTTCATTTAAAAAACTTCATAAAAAAAATTCATAAAAAAATTCAATAATTTCATTATTTTGAAACTTAAACTAAAAGCATCAAATGGATAAAATGTTGTCTTTTATGGAAATTCCTAGATCAATATGGAACCACTAATTAACAACAATGAATTGACCATCCCATCCTCTATCCATTGGCTTGCCAATATTATGGGAACTAAGTTGTTGATTCCATGTTTTTAAAAAATTGAATATGATAATGTAAATAATTAATCTAGTTAAATTTGGATCTTTAGGTTATATGTAATAAAGTATTCTTTCTTATATCTTGTTATCTACTAGGTAATGAAAATGATGAGGACAAACTTTTTTGTGAGGGAATTAAGGATGGGAGAGTCTATGCCAAATAAGAATATACATAAATAGTTTGTATTTTCTTAATTTTCTATAAATAACTCTCTTCTTACCAGGTTGGGACTAGATATGGTCTTCCAAAAGTTAATTATTTTCTCTAGTTAGCATTTCTAGAAAAAAGCTTTGATGTATGATTAAACAATAAAAAATTGATTTCATTGTCCTTCTATGTGTTTACTTTGTGGAGAAAATGAAGAATATGGTAATCATATTTTCATTCAATACTCCTTCACATAAGAAATTTTGTCTATTTTGACCAAAACAAATGGCACCTCGGCCATGTTTTTCCTAGAACTATCAGATATTTGATAGAACAATGGCATTTCAAAATTGACAATGAAACACTATAAAAAATATATGTGATTTCTATATAAATAATTATATATTATCTATGACTAGAAAATAACGGGATATATTTTAGGGAAAAATTTCTCTCTTCTACAAGGCTCTAGTCCAAAATTAAAATAACCATCTCAAAAGTTTTCCTTATAAACTCCAAAGGCTTATGTACAATTAAAGATCACCCATCAATCACATAAATAAAAGTTAGAGCGGGGAAGTACTCACAAAAGGTCTTATCCCTTGGTTATATAGGAGTTAAGCCCTTAGTCTCTTCCAACCCAAAAGTTCTTAAATTTTACTTCAAAAGACCTTAAGTTTTTTTGTGAGGAAATTAATTCAAAAAAATTTCAATATTTTACTCCAAGGGGATTCAAGTTTTTTTGGAGAAGTTGATTCAAAATATTTTCTACCACTATCTCTACCCAAATGTTTCATCTGAACTCAAATTTTTAAATGATTATAACTTTTGATTAGTAACTTATATTTGAGTGTCATCTTCTTCAAAAGTCCCTATTTTTTCATGATCTACATATTATTGACTTTTATGGTCCCTTTATACCTAAATATTTTTAATTTAATGTACCTTTTATATGTATTATCAAGAAAGCTTGATGTCCCTCTAGTTTTTTCATACTTACACACTAATTTCTCAAGACACATTCTTGACTATGCCCAACATCTATATGAGAGTTATTATTTTTAAAACTTTAAGGGAAGGTCACTATTTAGATTTTTAAAGGGGTATTGTGTGGTAATTTGTATTTGTTGGTGTCTCTTTTTCACATTCTCATTTTTTGCATTATGTTGATTCCTACACTTCTTATTTGGATGCATTCTCAGTTGTTCCAGATGTCCTCTTCATGAGCACATATTGTTATTATAAATAGGGGTCATTATAGTTTTTTTTTGAATTTTTACACTTATTTGGTGTCTTATCTCAATCATGTCAACTTCGTCAATCATTTCAACTTCACTTGAGAGATACCTATGGAGAAATGTTGATTTCACACCAATGGTTCTTATTAGAAAGAATAACTATGCCTCTTAGGATGCTTATATGAAACACTTGTTCATGAAAAAGGGAAAGAATCATATTCCATTCTTATATGGATAGACTTATTATCCCATTAATTTTGACTATACATTAAGTGGGCTCACACTTGTGATAAGGTTCATGGTAACTTGGTACTGCACATTTCATGGGATATGCATCACCATGTGTAGCTCACCATGTACCCCAACACTATTTGGAGCATCCTTCAGTCTCTTTTTGAAGATCTCACTAATATTTATATCATTCCTAATCCTTATCTTCCTATCATCTCTTTAGATAATTTTTCACTCTCTCCTCTTAATCCTATTTCTTGTGATGACACATCCATGGTGGACAATACTCTTCCATCTTTTTAGCCACCACTACAAGAAAATATTATGCGTGACCTTATCTATCCCATTACAGACTCTAATTCCATTCATGTTCATGATTTTTGTATTTTAGAGCCATCATAGATTGGTAATTTATAGGACTCTATTATTTCCAGTGAAAGTACACCTTGTGAGAGCAATAACTCTTCTCTTCTTGTGGATATTCAATGTAAAATTATGTGTGATTCATCTGCAGTATCTTCTTCAACTTCAAGGGTTGTTGAGTTATGCTCTCCACTTCACATTGATATTATTTCAATTAATACTCCATGACATTATTATTCATTATAATCACATGCACTTAATGAAATTTATGATCCTAAACACATCTCTAAGATTGATTACTCTTATTCTAGCATAGGTGAATATATTAATTATGGGCACACACCTCTACCATCTCCTTCTCACATTATAGACATTGAGTGATTAATTATTAATCCACATACCTATGGTCCACTTATAAGATTCCAAGGTGCGGGTTTATTGATCTAGGACTCTTCAGATATTAGGCAGTTTATTTCATAGGTATAAGGAATTCTATAATTTATTTCAGCCTTTGCTCTCATTGCACCATCATTGAATAGAATAATTGTCCCTCTTACTATGAATGAGGAGCACAATTACTTGGTTAGAGTTTCATCAGGCACTTAGTGGACATATTCACTATTCCATGGTGATCCACTCTTCACTTCACCTACTTTTGATAGGTTCACATCAGTGGAATTATATTTAGTTCTTATGCATGATCTTGTCAGACCTATGCCACACTTCTATTTTGGACCCTAATCAGAGTTATTTGTATTGTTGAATCCATATTCCATTTTGTAATGGACATACTTCTAGTAAACTATTCATGTTCTTCCTTTGGCAAAGGGAAGAAAAATTATTCAATGCATACGGAGCTTATTCAACCTTCAAACAGAGGATCTCATTAACAACATTCATCATTCCACAAGATCTATTGTAGGAATCTTCAACATATTCTATGGGGACTTGTTAGTTCTCCTCTCTATCTTCTCTATTTATCTCACTTTTGGATGAATTATCATTTTTTCATGACGTCCTCAAAGCATGCACTTTCTCGTATTTTGTTCTCTTTTGGAGAGGATTTTTGACCTACATGTTTTCTCCTTTTCTCCACCTTATTGGAGTTATATTGTGCTTGGGAACCTCATCAAGCCTCATTTTTAGGACCCAATTTTTATACCAACCTAAGCTATGATTTAAGAGGCATTAGTGTAGGATTTTTAATTTTAGTTTCACCTACACAGTTGTTATTTATCTTGCTTAGGCTTATTCTATGTCATTTAGTGAAAGATAATCCCACATGCATGAAGATGTTAAGACAT
Source organism: Torreya grandis (assembly GCA_037957365.1). NCBI lineage: Eukaryota > Viridiplantae > Streptophyta > Pinopsida > Cupressales > Taxaceae > Torreya > Torreya grandis. The sequence goes on from JARHVA010000127.1 coordinate 83,291, forward strand.
GTCTATCTTTCACATATATACATACCTTTCCTTTTTTTATGGATAATGAGATAATATTGAATGATTTTTTTATATAACCTTTCTTTTGTGAGACAAGATTCTTTCATTTCAAGGTTTTGTGATTTCATTCTATATAGGTTCTTCATGCATGATTTGTTGTTCAATTGAATGTGGTGTAATCAGACATGTAAATCACCACCAGTGGGATATATAAAATTAAATTTAAATGGTGCAACAAAAAGAAACCCAAGTTTACTTGGGTGTGGATGTGTTTTCATAAACAATTCAAGCAAACTATTATTGATAATGGCATTTGAGCTTGTCTTGGGTACCAATAATCAATCAAAAGGTTTAGTATTAATTAGAGGCCTTGGAGTTTTATTTTAACAAGATGTAAATGAATCATCATTGAAGGAGAATTGATAGTTTATATACATGGGATGATCTTAGGCAAGATTAAGTCTTGGACACTCCATGTAACTTGAATAGAATATTGATGTCTCTCAACTCAACTATAAGATATCATAATTCTCAATACTAAATGAACTAGAAATCAAGTAGTAGATAAAGTAGCTAATATGGGTATACAAATTATTTTAACATGTGATGAATTGGAAAATAACATGAACTAATAATATCCCCAATGAATTGAGAATAAATATCATTTGGAATATCAGTGACAAATTTACCTAGATATAATTTTAATATATTCCTAGATATTCCATGGAAAAGGTCTCCTATGGTGTTATTAATTTACATCCACATTATTATGTGTCCCACTTAATCATCCTACCTCCCATGCCCACATAATTTCTCATCACCATGCCCTATAATTTAAATGATTTTGTATTAACTAATTCAACTGGCACGTATGATGTAACCCCTCACCTAATTCATAACCTATATCTCAAATTTGGGATCATCTTGATCTAACAGTAAGATCAATCCATTTCAAGATAAATGGAGTTTAGGTTATTCATATAATTCAAAAAGTAAAATATTTCCCCTTCTATCATGTAGCCCAAAATCTTACACATAACCATGGTAGAATCCTTAAAATCAAGGGTGGCTATCACAGGGGAAGATATGAGTAAATATTTTACATTATTCATGGATGCAGAGATTAATAATGAAAATATGAGGGATTGGATTCTTTATGCCTAGTTTGTATTGAAATAATTCAATGGAAAAAATGACATAGAGCTAGGAAAGCATATGATAAATACTATGCTTGATCCCAATTAGTCTTTGAGTAATAAGAATGTATTTGAGATGTCTCAAACCATAATAAGAGCCAACATATCATCCAAATTAGCTATTCAATTTTATCCTCCATCAAAATCTTGTTGAATTACATTCATAGATAATGGTGCTAAATGATGAGTCTAAGGTTATGATAAAAATTTACTAAGATCAGTCAAGACAATTATTAAAGGATAGAAAGAGATAATAGGGGCCTTATGTTTCAATATTTATTTTTGTAGCTACATTCAAATTTAAGGACTGTTTCATAGATTTACATGAAGAGGGCCCTTTAGGCTATGACCATTATCCTCAATCTATGGATGAAGAAGTGACCATAGATTATAATCTTTTTGGTTTAATATATATATGGAGATTAAAGTTTGGGAGAGATGGATCAATAGATACGAATAATTTAATAAATTCTTACAAACTACTTGATAAAATGTTTGTTTGAACTCCATTTTAGATAAATGAAGAGATGAATATTAGGGATCAGATTATGATATGCACCATCAATGGAAAAATAATATGTCTTTGGATAAATCCCATGAACTCCATGATAAATATAAAATAAAAATTAGAGCATATGAAGGGATCCCAACATCCCTTCAACATCTTTAATTTGAAGTAAAACAACTTGAAGATAACTCCTTACCATTAAGATATGATATAATCCAAGATTCCACTCTCTACTTGGTGGTGAGATTAAGAGGAGGAGACGATGGAGTAGGGGTTCCATATACATCAGAATTTGGGCCTTTTAAGGATATGGTAAAAAAACCTGCTACTAAACAAAATACTCAAATGTACTCCCATTTTAAGTTACTATATTGTGGAGTAGGCAAAGGAGGTACTATTGGTGAAAATAATAGAGTAATATGTATCAAAATATAAGTAAAACCTAGTGAATGAGATAATTATCTACATATTTGATGGTTTTTGTCCAACTCCCACTACTTTATTTAAATTTATACATTCAACATGGTAAGCACGATGTGAAATCTCTCTTTGTTCAAAGGGATTTTTCATTGTTCATTTCTTTAATGAGGGTGATTATCAGAGAGTCTTAGTAGATGGTTTATGGTTCTCGGGAATGGTAGGTCTTTATCTCATTCCATGGTTTCCAAAATTTGATCTAAATTCTCACTCATTCACTAAAATTCCAAATTGGTTGAGGTTTCCCAACCTTCTTCTCTATCGTATCACTATTTTTAAAATAATAGGTGATAGCTTGGATGAGTTTATCAAATCTAATGCTGAGAGAATGCAAGAAAGATTTTTCTCTTATGCACAAATATGTGTGGAAATAGACCTAAAAAAGGGTTTACCAAATAAAATGATAATCAAGAGTGGGGAACTGTAACATATATAGACACTAGATTTTAGGAATACTACATTTTAATGTCATATTTTCAAGATGACTGGACATCTACAGGTAACTTGTCCATAGGCACGAAACTTCCCTTTCCAAAAAAAGTTGAAACCAAATTTCAAACATTAGGCATTTCCAGTGTAAGAGAAGGAAGGGGTTGAGGAAAAGGAACAAGAGGAGGAAGGCCACCACAAAATAGAGCTATAGTAGTAAAAATTTAGTGATCAAACACTCAGGTAGAGGATAGAGCCCCTTTTGAGGAGGTTCAATGAGAGGATGAGCATCTACCATTAGTAACTGAATTAAGTGGAAATTATTGAGGGGGCTAAAGAGAGCTCACAATATTAAGAGATCTAGATAAATATAATGAAATAGTGCCTTTCAAAAATCAAAATATCTTAGAATTAAATCCACATGCATAAAATTAGAATACAAAAATAGAGATTTTCGTGGTAGATCCATCATTTGGGGTATGGCAAGAGGTAAAAATAAGAAAGGAAAAAAGGGAAGAATAGAGGATTATTTGGATTTATAACCCACTAATAGTTTTGGTCTTTATTTAGTCAAAGGTTTTTTAGGTCCCCTCTATCATATAGAGGTTTGTTTTTATCTTTCTAAGGTGATGTTATTTCTCCCTATTTACCTGGCTATGGATTTTTGACTCACTTTACTATGCCATATTCTAATGGCATTATAAATGTATTTTTTCACCATAATTTGGAATAAAAGTGATTTAATATTTTAGGGTTTTACATGATATAATTCTTATGTTTGGTTAAGGGATTGAGATGTCTATATTGTTAAATATATTGTAATAATTAGCCCACTGATTTGTAAATTATTTTGACCTTGATTGACTTTATAATAATATCAATAAATAAAGTTAAATAGAGACTTAGTTGAAAATAAATTGTCATGAATGATTTGGGTTTTAAAATTGGAGATCTAAGTAGTTATGAGTGTTGCAAGCAAGTTTTTGATATTTGTATGTCCACTGGAAAGTAACACCAAGTTAGGATAGTAATGCCATCCATGTGTAATGTTAAATATGTGGCACTAATGTCCTCTTTGTGGGATTGTTCCTATTTTTAGGGAGTACCTACACCTATGTCTGTATGTTCTATTCCTCGAAGACTGAAGCCTATAGCCTTATATTATACCTATAAATCTTGATTTGATATCCAAACCTATTTATATTTTCAAATATGAGGAATATTTGAGTGTGTTTTTTATTAAGATGGACTAGACATCCTCAACACCCTGTTATGTAGAGAGTTACCTACATACTAATACTCTGAAGAGGGATCAAGTCCTATGTAGTTATCCCACCTAGTGTTTGATGTATGTGCAAGTGAATGCTAGAGTGAGAGTTGCCTTGGGTGCCTTAAATGTGCTTGAGCTTTGAAATGCTTGAAAATTGGACTTAGGGTTGTTGTATATAGTAGTATGTATAAATTAGGGTAGAATAGGGATAATGTACCTAGATTTTTCATAACTTTATCTTTGGTTTAAATAGATTTTACATTTATTTTCCATCTAGTGCACAAAGGTGGATTATACTTGTATTTATAGTGTTTTGTTGCTTATGTAGATAATAAAATGAACTTAAGATGATCTTCAGAGGGGCACATGTTTGAAAAAGTATCTATTAAGAAGTGTTGGGGTTAAGGATAATAGCACCCAGTTGGGGACACTAGTGTCATGTGGCTGTAGTGTCCCAAATTTGGTGTCAATGTCCTTTTGGAAAAATTCTAGGAAAGTTGGATTGGGGTTAGAGGTGATAGTTCTATGATTATGTCTTGACTAAATGTAAGTGAATAAGGTCTATTAAATGGATGGAAATGCAATTCTAAGTCTCTAGAATAGGTCTATAGAAATACTAAGGATAAAGTGACTCAAGTGACACTCTTAGCATCTAATTACCACTTTAGGTGATCACATTTACCCCCATTTATGTTAGTACTATATCAAAGCAAAATGACTAGTATAAATAAAAATAAGTATACTTGGACTTACCTTAGAAGTGAAGCCCCTGTAGCTAAGTTTGAATGTATGAATTTGGGTCTACATATGTGAAACATGATCCAAAGTAATGTCTTAGAATGAAACATGTAAAAATTAGTCCTTAATAATGAGATATTCAAAATCAAAAGACTATGTTGAAATGAAATAACTAAGTAAAGAGATATGAAAGGAATGAATACACCTCATTGGGTATGTGAACCAATGCATGAACTTGGTAACAACCTACATGTGTGAAAGTGCATTGTGATCATATCATTTAATAACTTGAGATAAGTTGACGGCTTGCTAAATCTTCATATGGATTGCTCAAGAAATCAATCTAGTTTTGAATCCATCATTTCCCACCCCTATTTAGTGGATCCTGATCTCTATGAATAGCTTGGATAAAATTTCATGTGTGTTGAACCCTCTCATTTATGTGGCTCAAGAACTCAATTAGCCCATGCCTCTGTCATTTCACCTTATGTGAAGTAGATGCATCTATAATTGTACTGTATGAAGTGATGAAGTATCTAACTAAGTAATCTAAATACATATTTAGCTTTGTAGCTAGTTAGGTATATAAGGTGGCTTTGGGCCACTCAAGAATGCCAACCACTATAGATGGAGTAAGACATGAATATGGTGACAACCTAGAATGTGATAGCAAGTGTATACACTGTAAATAATGACATGGAGCTTTCCATTTCATCTGATTAACCTATCTAAAGCTAAGTATATGGAAACTAAGTTTCATTCACATGCCCCCAATCTAGTATCTGAGTATACTAAATCTGAATCATGTAATATCTAAATCTAAGTACTATTTTAAATGTATGAGTGATCATATCATGTATGATGACCCTAAATATAAATAACTAGTATGAATTTTAATTTAAACAACTAAATCTAAGATGAATATGAATATAAATTCTAAACCTATGATTGTATCTATACAAATATGTACTATACCTAGTGTACTAGTTTGAATGAATTTGACCAGCTAGAAGCTAGGGCTATTTGATAGTAATACCTTGTAGTGGATAACAATTTCTTGTGGTGCTAGTGTCCCAATCTAGGTGCTATTGAACCCTTGGTCTAATCTTTGTGATGTCTAGAATGAATATTGAAAATCTATTATATTTTGTGTCTACCTTGAATCTGATCTCTATAACTGAGCCTAATTTCTAAAATGTATTTGTAAAAATCAAAGTAGGAGACTGATCTCTATGACAAACCTTGTAAATGCTCCCTCTTTTGAGGGTAGTTGTGAAATATATGGAAGAACTACCCTATAAATAAGTAGCTATAAAAAATGTGTTATCCAAATCATGATATTCTAATATAATATATAAACACAACATCAAAATGTAAATATATTTGAGCAATAGTAGGAAAGGTAAGGTTTATGTTGTAATCTAGCATTAGACAAGGGTGTAAATATAGATGTAAGCAATGTATATCCATAGTAAAATATGAGTAACTACCTAAGAGGATGGGGAATGATATCCATCAAGGCTCCCAAGTAGGATCGGTAGATGCATGAGAGTTCTCATGGCATAAAAAACTAGTGTGTGTGTGTGTGTGTGTGTGTGTGTGTGTGTGTGTGTGTGTGTAACAAGAAAATACAAGTGTCATGGTCTAAAAGCATATAAATAAGCAAACATAAAGGCACATGAGGCATGAAAGGAATAGTCTAATGGGCCATAATATAAGGGACACGGGCACATGTCACTAAATCTAAGAAGTAAGACATACAAAGACATGTTCAAATGTACACATACATAATTGAAAATAAATTTGATGTAGAGCCCCAGAGAAGGACTTGTTTAAATGTCCATATATAGAAGCATGATATATCACACACAAGGGACATGGGCACATGTCCAAGGAATACAAACAAATAATTGTCATATAAGACAAGGAACAATGTCATATTCAACTACCCTCAAACATGTAAGAACCATAATAACACAATCAATTCTAATCTAGGAACTAGAAATGAAAGCATGTATAATTATATACTAAAAATCTATGTAAATTTTAGGGTACATATATATTGAAGTTAAATAATGAAATTTGGCAAAAATATTGAGCAATTAATAATGATGATCAATATCAAGATAAATCAATGCATAAATATAATGTATAATATGTAAGATAAAACCTAGTTATATCAATAATGTAGGAGATGCTCCTGAGTGGGAAGATGTATCAATGTGTAAACCTAGATTAGTGTAAGTGTCACTAATGGGTAGATGATATCTGGTCTGGATCAATGTAATGGATTGGATTCCTATCTATAATTTTTAAGCACTCAACAAGAACAAGTGAATCATATGTGTATGATAAAACCAACTATAATAGGATAGCTATTAATATGCAATATCTAGAAATTAGTATAAATGTAAGAAAAATAATGCATACAATCTATAAAATTTTTGGATTTTTTTGAAATATTTGAACATTTTTTTATTTTGACATATTATGTATTTTTTGTGTTTTTTTGAGTATAAGCTATGTAAAAGCATATGAAAATAAACTATGTACAAAGAGCGAGAGAGAAGGAAGTATGTACAAGGGTAGAAACCATACTAACCAATGAATATCATGGGAGACTCACCATCACCATGACCTATGTCAAAGTTTTGAATACTGATCATGCATGTGGTTTGAAAGGGTGGCTATGAGCCTATGATGTGTTGCGATGTAGATTCTAAACTTGAAGCTACCTGAGTAGTGTTGCTATGATGTTGTGGTACTAGATCTGATGCCCTATAAACTGTATGGGTCTTGGGGACCCATATGGTAGATGTATAAGCTATAGGTGATGTAGGTTCCCTTTGCTAAGAACTCTTATACCCCAATATAACTAATTTTGATGTGAATTAAATAGATGGAGGTCTTATTAAATCCATAATGTATCTCAATGTAGTGGTCTCTCTATTAATTTTATTTAAATGAGATTATGTGTATGTAAACACTATAAAATTATACCTAGCCTAATCCGATGACTCTATTGAACATTGTGATGTATACATAGGAGTTTTACTCTCTGTTGAAATGGATAGCCATGCAATATCTTATAGTGGAACTGGAACTATAAATGGTGTCAGTGCTAGAAGTGTGATTGGAATCTATGTAGCAACTACTTATGGGATGGGAAGAGGATAATCATATGGGACATCCTCAATTTTAACCACCTAATTATCATGTATATAATTAACATATTAGTGTACTATAGATAGGATGGCTCTATGTTTCAATAACCATGGCCTACCCAATAATATGTTGAATACACCCACACTAGGTACTAATAGAAATTGAGTGGCTATGTGTGTTGGTCTCACCTATAATGGAAGTACTATATCCCCAATGGATCTCTGAATGTGGCCACTAAAACTAGTAATAACTATATCTATAGGGAATATATCCCACTCTATGTAGCCCAAATTCTATAAGATTGTCATGGTGCATATGCTTATGCTTGACCCATAGTCAACCATGAAACTATGAATAATATGGTGGTCTATATATGCTCATATGAAGAGTGCATATAAATATGTGTCATCATACACAATCTCCTACTCTAAAAATGTGATAAGTGGTTTAGGTGGCACTATAATGGATACATGCCAATAACATTATGTAGGGGATGTGTCTCCTTTGTAAATGTTTGATAGAAAGCTATCATTGAATGAGCCTTGTATGTATAATGAACGCCTAATGTTATTGTTTTAATGCCTCTATGTGTGTGTCCACATGAATAATGTTTACCTTAATAAGGTCTTGTATCTTGTGATTTAGGTTAATGCATCTATTTTTGGTGTGTCCTAGTGTAGTATGATACTTTTTTAATACATTTGAATCATAACTCTTTGGAAGAGGTCATGTCGTATCAACCTATTTAATGGGAGGGATAAATATGACATTGCATTACATTAGTTGTTATAGAACTTATGCTGGTGACTTTGGTAGATTAGTCAATACTCTATGCTGATGAGATGATAAGACCAATATGGGAGAAAGATATAAATATGTTGTTATAGCATAAAAATTTACCATAGATAATTAAATTAGACATTCTCAATTTTAGGATAACATGTAACTATCTCTCCTCATAAACAAGTTACTACAGGAGATAGATATCTAGGTTTGAAAGGGTTAGCTCCCTTGATCTATATTTTAGGCTCACACTAAACTAGGATAATCACTATTGGGTGTAAAAATATAATAATGAAACATAAATCTAACTAAAATAATGAAGGTGATACACCAAAGATAAGTCCGTATAGCACACTTTCATTTGCACTATGAAAGAAAACTACTAAAACTAACCTTAACTCTATGTCCTTCTAGCATAAGTATTTGTCATAGAGGAAGATTGATATGAATATATAGAGGTGGGTGAAAATAATGTCTAATAATAGACACTAATATTCCCTCTCACACTTCAAATCACATTTAACAAACACATAAACTTTATGAAACTTATTAGAAAATATATCACTCATAAAAAACATGAAAGATCATAATGGAAGCAAGGAGAGCATATTAATCACTTATCAACCAAATAAACCACTTGACATACTTGGGAAAGAGATTTTAGAGAATGAATAAAATTCTAAAACTTTATTAAAAGGTAAATGAGATTTCAAAACTAGTATTACTTCACCATACTAATTATGTATCCCTTACAAAGATAAAAAGGCTTGTATATATAGAGCATGTGAGAAGAGAGATAAGAAATTAAGATGAAGGGTCACAAGGTCAAGTGTAAAAATTTATAAACTAGTTAAAATTCCATATAATGATGTGGAGAACAAGATATGAAGGTCTTCTTGGATAAGTGCCAATCTAAGACATAACACCTTCCTAAAGTTGGCATAGAGCTCCTCATTGTCTTACTTGAAACTGCTTTGATGATGAAGATTCATTTTATTACTTAAAACTAACTTAAGAAGTATTTGACACATATGTATTAACATGGGAGGTTGGAAACAAGATTTTTAACATTCATCTATTCCCTTCAACTGATGACTTTCCCTTTGTCACTTGTCATTCACTATTTGCAGTCACTCATAAGCTTTCTAAGACTAGACCTTCATACTTATCACTTAAGTGACTTGTATTTTCTCAAATAAATTAGTATAAGGAATGAAATACATATTTTTAGAACATATTTGTAATATGGTATATCAAATAGACCTCTATGGAACTCAAAACATACTTCTCACTTCCAATCTTTGATAGTCACTTTGCGTTCTCACTGTCTTATTCAGACTGCCTACCATGAATGGTATAAAAAATAGGTTTTCATTCTTTATTGAGGTGAGATATGAGCATGTGGATTTGAAACAAGTCATTACACACCTCCCACAATGGTTATCACTTGTCCAATCTCCTAAATACCTACAACACACTTCAAATCCTGTAAAAGACAAAGAATTAGGCATGTCTATATAAGTGATGGTATGAAAAAAGTGGATGATGAAGATATTGAGAGATTTAAAAGTATGAAAAAAAATTTATAAGGTAATTTACCTCTTTTAAATTCATCTCCAATGATATTTTATCCATCAGGTTCTTGATAGGGTTTTAGAAGGGTTTTATGAGGTTTTGCTTGTTAACAATGATTCATAAAATATAGAAACTAAACCTCCAAACAAATTACAATGATAAAAATATAAGGAATCCCATAAAATATCCATAAATCCTTTAGGAACCATGCACACTATTTATACATATGTGACCATAAGAAAATGGATTCTCGAGCTCGATTGCATTCTGAGTAGATTTGAGATAATCTTAGACTAAATTGGCAAACTTGAAATATTATTATATAAATAGATGGGTCAAATTAACTCTCCAATATATTCTTAAATTTTTTATATGGAATATAAATTTCATATGATCATATAACTCAAGTTGGAGGCCATGAAGGTTTAGGCCTAGTTCTAGGCCTTGTGGATATAAATTATAATGTTGAGTGTATATCCACCAGTGAGGGTTATAAATGGTTATAAGTGTTTATAAAAACTTATTAACATCCAAATAAACCATTTATATCACAAAATGTCCATTCAATACTTTATAATTTTTATTTTCACCTTTCATGCATAAGGTCTACATGTTACCTTCACTATGGAGTGCCCTCTGTCTAAGATAAAACATAGGGAATATCCCCTATTGGTCTAAATAAAGTGAGATTATGTAAGGATATATCAGGTTATGAGGACACATTGTATCAATTTTTTAAACTTTATTATTATCATAAAAGTCTTAAACATCAAATTTCCTAAGACTAGCTTTATAGGTCTGTGTACCATGCAAGATTATATGTAGGGTTTTAAACTGACTATGTTTGAGGCTCATCACTATAGGTTGAGTCTCTTACATATTGAAAACACATGGGAGTGTGTAATTACCAATATGAGAGTGTTTTAAACATGATCCATATTTATTTCACCTCTATTCATTAACCAAACCTACAATCCCCATAAGCATGAGCTAGTCTACAAACTGTCTTCAACTGTAGGTAGCCACTCAGAATTCACAAGGTTCTTATAGATGTTGATGTTTATATTAAGACCACATGTAAGGTTGAGGTTATCCATATGAAGTGATCATTTCATATTATAAATCTATTCTATCAAATAATATTATCCTTTCACTCGCCTATCTACTCTATAGTCCAAGTGATACATTAGGTGTACATATTAGAGGAGTTAAGATGCCACTGTAGGTGATGATACATGTTTAAATATTTTACTTCATTATCTTGAGTTCCCCATAAATTCATTAATATTATTTCACACATTAAAGAGTCAAATCTTGTCTTGAGGCCATGCTCTTGTCACTTTTCTATCAATGTACTATAAGTCTACACGTTTAAGGTTCATTTTGATTAAAAGCACCATGTTTTCTTTTAGCATCTTCAGTAGAATATTAATTGAATTGAAACCATACAAACATTATCCTCTCTTGACCTATCAATATTCTTCTTATGTTTAGGTGTAACCTCTAGGTCTAGACTACAAGAGTGAAATTATCAGACCTATCTATACTTCAAAAATGTCCACTAAGAGATGATGTTATTTAGGGAAGAGAAATTTTTTAGGGAAAATAAGGTAAGACTTCCCTCTTAACAACTTATTCAACCCATGGACATGAACCTAGGGTTGACTATATGTAATAGCCTCATCACTATCATAGTGATATTATTTATGCTCTCAGTTCTAGTTAAAGGCCTCAGTTGAATCCAAATACTTCTAAAGCCTTTTCAACACTCTGTCTTGGACCTCTTACAAAATCTTGTAGGTGGCTATCATATTGAAGTTTGACTATGTATGTGAACTATCTTTAACTCGACCTGGTTTCAAAGATTTGATATTTCCATTGATCTATTGAACTTTCCTAGACCATCACCATGCTTAGGGAGGAGATAATACAAGTGCATTACCTTTGATTTGAATCCACTATGAGAGGACAAAACACTGTAATTGAAAAAAACTATCTATAAACCTCAATGGTGTTCATTTATAGCATATTGATATGTTTATGCTAATATACACACCTTCACACATGCCAAACTTATTGAAAATAACATGAATACGATGAAACAAATCTGCAAAAACACATACATCACTTGGTAACATTAGATTAATGAAAATAGGTAAGAAAACTTGAGGTGTTGGTAATATGTAGTTAGTTTTGAGATGATAATAATCTTATAGGTTGTTAATAGAGAATAGATCACCAATCCTACAACTATTTCCATGAAATGGAAGTAAAATGGGAGTAATTTTATCCACAAGTGCATTCATACCAACTCATCTTGTCCTATCTATACTAAAAGAAAATCGGTTGATTTGTTTGACTTGCCCAAGAGAGCGATGAGAAAGATGGATCAATTTTTCTCAATTTTGGAACTATCAAAGCTATATAAATATGTAGAGTACTTGTGGGGATTTTAAGGTTCACTCTTGAGGTAGTCATACATGCCAAAACTATCTTGAAGTTTATATAATCAACTAAAACTCCACTTGTTTGTCGGTGATCTTCTTATTTTAATGTTATACATATAATTTTTAGTTTCCAAACTACCATTTGACATCTAGCTGACATGTGGGACATTATTTTTTACTTTGACACATTTGTCCTTTGGTTGAAAGTTGTACAATTTCATTAGAATGGCTAAATGGTGTCTAAAAGAACATTAAGATCAAATGACAAAAGTGAAAAGGTTAAAACATATTAAGTGAGCTTCAAAACATGACTAGACATTATTTATGACCATTTTATGGCTTATCAAGAACAAACAGGAAGTTTGAATATATAGGGGGTTTGACCTAATGTGTCCTAGGGTCTAATTTTGTCAACATTTTAGTGATTTCTTAGGGGTAGCATGCCTACTATGCTAAGGATTAGTTGCCTTATCCTATTCCTTGGTTAATGGAGTCACCTATATACCATTTTTGACACTAATAAGCCTTTTAAAGGACACCAAATACACCACACACAACAAGGAAACAAGCACACAAGACAAGAAACAAAACTCACACTCATGTTCCCATGAACACTTAGGGAAAACACAAACCAAGATAATAAAAAACACACCTATCCTACTATGTAGAATACCTCAAGACACTTGAGGTGAAGAATCACTCTTCATTGCTTCAACTAGGGTCAAAGACAATAATCCTTGCATCACTGCTGCTCCATGAAAAAAGTCCATCATATGAAGCATAATTATCAATGAACACTTGCTTGTGGAGATAGTCAAGTGACTTACCATGATTAGATCTTCTGCAAGCAAAATTTTTATCATTTAGAGTTCTCAATAACACTCCATTATAATCTCTTGGAATCTTTTTTGGATTTATATATTTCCTAGACTTTGTCATGATCACTTGACAACCTTCATTCTAATAATTGGAGATCATCACAACATTATCAACTTCAAATGCATTTGAGACATGTTATGATTTATTTTGTAAGTCATCAAAACCATCTTATTGATTTACCACAGTTTTTTCTTGCTCATCCAAGACCTAAAACTCTTCCTTATTCTCATTAAACACATTTTATTATAGCAAGGTTGTTTCTTGCTTGGTAAAGACACCAATCTCTTACTTGTGTTCATTGGAAGCATAGTTGACCCTAACATTAGGTCTGAATTATTTTTAAATAAATGAAGGCATGCTCAACTCCTCAAATTCCTTCACAATGGCATTGAATTTTTACCACACGTCATTTTCTTCTTCATGATGTTCATTCTCATGAATGTTATCTTCTTTTGTAAGAAGAATGGGCTACTCACTAGGAATGTCATGTTTTGACATAGTTGGGATTTAAACATCATAACTCATGTGTAAAAGATAGTTGCCCCACGCATATTTCTCTAGAACATTATTAGGATCTACCTCAAGATTTATATCATAATATTCATGAAGTATGTAAGTGCCAAGACCAATTTCTTCAAGTCCACATTGCTTAACTCCCCACTCATCAAGATAAAAATTATGTATGACATCAAGGAGAGTTAGAGGTTATTGATCACTAGGGTGATCATCTTCTTCAATGACATTGTAGTTCATGTTAGAAGTGTAAGTCACATATGTATCTACATGAAAACTATAAAGAGGTTCTAATTTGATTGTCAGTTTTATACCATACCTGGTCTTAAATCTCATATAAGACCAATTTAAAGTCAAATAACCTCTTATTTTAATAGTGAACTCTCTTGATAAACAAAGTTAAAAATGAAGAGGTACATTTACCACTACAACATATTGAGAAATGGTGAAGGTAGGAAAATCATGAATAATAATTTTCAAACCTTTGATTATGCCAATGGTCTTGGTAGTTGACTCATCCAATTGTAGCACACCTTCATCATGAGGCTCATACTTTAATTTTTAATTTGTTAGCTACTTGATTGGGCATGACACAAGTACTATATCTATTATCAATGAGATAATTATGTACCAAGGTATCTCCAATAATGATTGATAGATATAATGTAGGAGGTTTGTCTACCTTTATAACTTTGCTTGACTTTCCTTCACTAGGCTTCATGGTATTTGCCATGGCTACCTCATTATCACTAGGTTGTTTAGATGTCAAATTGAGTTTATATATATCCTCTTAAAGTAGTTATTATTGTATAGGTATTGACAATGTATCCCACATTGACACATTCACATGAGACCTCTTCATCTACTCTACAATGTTAGTGAAAGGACCACTAACTTTTGCTTGTCCACTATGATGAATAGTAATCCATATACCTTAAAAATTTTGAGGTATGAAATCACTTATAACATTATGATATCTTATATTTAATTGTGCATTTGGAAAATTATTAGACATACCTGACCTTATGTTTGTTTGAACATTCATTAGTTGGCCATTAGTAGCCCCTTGAATTCCTCAACTGACTTTCTCTTGTTTCTTGTGTTTATAGCTATAGAACATACATCTATTCTTGACTACCCTTGATAATTAAATACACATGAATAATATTATTTCCAAATAAATAATGTAGATTCCACTAGAGGACCCTTCCCATCAATCACTCCTCTATTTGGTACTTCATCTTGAGTCATAGCTGGCGTAGTTCCCAAACTTGCCATGAAGGCTTGATTGAAGGACTCATTGACATAGGAAGATGGATCATAGGGTTAATCCAATGAAGGTTGAATATTATGATCTTAGGAAAGGTTATTTTGATTATTCACTAGTTCCTTTAAGGTGGAAGGAGCATTGGGACTGTAACCACCATTTGGCTTAGATTGGACTAGCTATCCTTGACCTTGAAGATGACCTTGAAAAGGTGTCCTATTACCTTGATAGTTAGGGTAAGATTGATTAGATTGATAGTGGATTTATAAAATATTTATTTTATGATATTGAATGATCCTATTTAGACCTAGGATATCTTGATCCATAGATCTCATCTTGTCTACCTCATTATACTTGCTTGGTTGACTAGGGGCATTAGGCTTGTGTTTAGGTACAAGAATGGGAGAAAAAATAGGTGTAAGGGTTTGAAAATTAGGAAAAAGAGGCATGATAGGTATTGGGGAAATCTTCCCATCTTAAATTAAATAATTATCTACCCTTGTGGTCATTTCTTAAGCATTAGGTAATGTTATCCCATCAACATATTGTATCATCATAACAATGTCACTATCAAAATCTTTAAGATAGTAAAGGAAATCATGGTGAGTTCTTGGTCTTACCAAGATTGAGATTCTATCTCATGTATTCTAAAACCTTGTATTGAAATATTGAATGAATTTTTGAGGTCCTCTCTTTATGCTAGTTAGTTGCTTAGTTAGTGACAAGTTGTCATATTTATCCTCAAATATTCTTCTCAATGATTCTCCTAACTCATCCCATGTGGTGATTGATTTTGGTGCCAAGGTTCCATACCAATCAAGATATTTTCCATTGAAGGAGATAATGAATAACCTGATTATAATGTTTTCTTCTATGATGTGATGGATATTCCAAAAGTTAGAAATATTTCTAATATGCTCAATAGGTGTGATGTCAGTTTCACCGATGTATGATGGAACACTTTTAAGGGTAGATATGGGAATATCATCATATTGGGAAAGTATTAGAGGACTATAGACATTGAATTAAAAAAAAAGATGGTTCCTTTCCATGGTGGATTTAAGAATTTTCAATAATGTGGAAATCAAGAACTTTATTATGGGCTTGTGAGCAAAGTATGACTTCTTTGGGTAAGGATGATTGTTTTCAAATTTACTTGATTTATAGGAATGCTGAGGAATCTCTTAAAATTCAGAAGGAATGACTTTGGGGAGAGACCTTATTTTTACCTCAGGCATGAAAGGGTGCACTAGTATGTAACCAAGATTGAAATGTTGGAGTTTCTAGATACTATAAGAAGTGGATTGTTAAAGCTCCTTTTTGTCAAATCCTACATATACCTTGAACAATCTTCCTGGACTTCATTTCCTACCGAGAGTGCTAAAAATATTATAGCCTAAAATTTCAACCTAGAGAAGTCAATTAGACCTTATCAATTTTAGGATAACATGGAACTATCTCTCCTCATAAACAAGCTACTACAGGAGATAGATCTATAGGTTTGAAAAGGCTAACTTCCTTAATCTATCTTTAGGCTCACACTAAACTAGTCTAATCACTATTAGGGGTGAAAAGAGAAGAAGGAAACATAAATCTACCTAAACTAATGAATGTGATATACCAAATATAAGTCCACATTATTTTTTATTATTTTTGGTAATCTAGTGTTTAGATCCTAAATAATAAGGGTATGGAATAATAGGAAAAATCTAGCTTAATAGGGAAAATTATAGAATTTAATAGGTAATTATGTAAGAGAAATTGAAATAAATTAATCTAGTATCAGAATGAAATAAAAGATTTTGAGGGTAGAATTTGAAGAATAAGACTAAGACACTATTAGGAATTTGAATCTAGGTTTCATTTTCTAATTAGATAGGAGAGTTGGAAATAAGACATCCTGATGTCTAGTGATATAGTCCTTCCCGATGGTGTTGTCCTGAGCATCTAAGATTTTTGGGTTTTGTTTTCTTGGTCAAAGTGAGTGTATGTACCAAATTTATAGGGCTAGAAGTCATCATAGCTCGTTGTAGGTATATTTTAATCTTTAATACCTATATTCATCTACACACATGAAAAAAATGAATACATCAAAAGCAAAAGGGGAAAAAATTAGGTTAAGGGAAAAATGATTTCATAATCAAGAACCCCTACTATTTTGATTGTTGCCTACATTAACCCTCAAGATAAGGCCTCAGATTTGATGTAGTTATCCCTTAGGGAACATGAATAATTAATGTACATGATAGATGTAAGAATGAATTTTGGCTAGGCTCTTCCTTGGTCAATCATGCAAGTCTAGTGTGATGCAGAGAAGTTGAAATATACTATTGACTAATTTTTATTATGTCTAATGTGCCAAAGTAGTAAGTGCTAGATATAAAATGTCTTGTGTAGTCCTTTATATAGGAGACTCATTATTTTGAATTTTGGAGTTTAATTCACATTTATCCAACATTGGAAAACTTAGGAACAAAGCAAAGAAAAGGGGCAAGAATCATCTTCTAGGAGAAACTGATCATTGGAATCAAATTTTCACTTGGATAATAGCGCCAAAAATTGGACACCCTAGGTTTCAGCACTGTATTCCTATTTGTGTGATATTGTCTAGACGGTCCAAGAATTAGGGGATGGAATAAGCATTGAAATAGTAACCTGGGTCAGTAAAGGTTATGTTTGGAAGGATATAAATGACTAGGAATGGTAAAAAAGGTGTCTAGGGTATAAAATAAGACCAAGGCAAATCAGACATGGCTAGATGTGAATAAGACTCATATTATCAAGTTGGAGTCTCCTATGAAAGGAATATGAAAAGATATGATATTTGTGGTTGCTTGACCAATTTAGGGTGTATACATTTACCCCCCTTTTAATCTAGTGATGTAATAAAATAAAGTACTAGAGTAAAAGAAAGAAAGAAGATCTATACCCGAACTTACCTATATGGAGATAGGTGTACTGAATAAGGATCCAACTTCTTGGCCAAGGAAGTGAAAAGAGAACTTAATAGTGCTTGGAGAAAGAAATAATCATTTTATAGATGCCCCTTGCACTGAATCTGATTAGTGCTTAGAGAAAGAAGGAATCCTTGTAATAGATGCCCCATGTAATGAATCTAAATAGTGCCTAGAGAAAGAAAGAATCCTTGTAATAGATGCCCCTATATTGAATCTAAATAGTGCCTAGAGAAAGAAAGAATCCCTGTAATAGATGCCCCCTATATTGAATCTGAATGAGAAATACTCAGAGGACCAAAACCAATGTTTACCCTAGTCCACATAAACTCATGTAATCTAGAATGTGTGTATATAATTTGTATGCTATGAAGATAAATATATATCATGTCCCCACTCTAAATAATATAAACTAGAAATGAGAAGTGCTTGGAGGTCCAAAACTAATGTTTTCCCTATATCCTACACAAACTTTTAAGTCTGAGTAATGCTATGGACCAACTGTTATAGATGATCATACGGTCTAACCTAGTGATAACCTAGGTACACCTAAGTGTAATCTAAAAATTCTATAAAATGTATAAGAATAAAATGTCATGTCCTACCATTCCAATCTATATAATATTGGATGTTGAAGAGTATGATCATCTATGTCATATCCCTAAATCTGATATGTGAGTGATGAGTTTAGATATCTTAGAAATCTATATAACCACATGTGCCATGATCTATCATGCCATGTCCCATGTGCAAAACTAGAGATCAAAATAATGAGCTCTACACTTTGCCCATAATATGCTATTGGGTCATGTAATTATGTCATGTTGTATGAAGCTGTATGTATGAGATGTGTAGTAATGTATATGCCCCTAAATTTGGTATCTGAGTTTGAGTTTGTATCAAAGTCCCTGTAAGTCCATATAATCTAAACCACTATATCTAAATAGTATGTGTATCTATAAACTAATGGTGTATCCCTCTAGATGTCCAAGTGATGCTGAGTGACTCACATAAACTAAATCATTATATAATATTGACCAATATAAGGTGAGTAATGATGATAATCTAGATTCTAGAGGTGTAAAAACCATGCTGAGTGACCCATTATAGTCTGAATCACTATATAATCTTGACCAATTTATACTGAGTTTGATAATTTTCCTATTAGAGGTGTGCGAATCAAAGTGTATTTACCTATATGAGTGGATAGGGATACTAGGTAATTTGTAGAGATAGTAGGAATGATTCCCCCATTTTGGGGAGAGGGACGAGATCTATGATAGAGGAGGTTGAGCCAAAAGTGATGAATAGTGGCTTATGAATAGGAATAAGGTTGTTATAGTTTGAATTGGATGAGAAGTTATTTGTTTAATTGGTGAGATTTGAACTATTGGGATTAGAATGTGTCTTTGATTGGTTAGGATCAAAGCTTGTATATGGGTATAGTAGAGATGTGGAAATGTTCATGTTGTGGTAGACAAATGAGGTAGTAATGGATCAAATGGATTGAAAAGTTAATTGATCAATTAATTTGGGTTTTTTGAATGTTTTACATGAATGCTTTTGATTAGTAGGTACCAATTTATATGTCAAGGTAAAAAAGAGGTATATGGAAGTATGTATGCCATAGTAGGCAAATGATGTAATGAGAGAGCAAGGGTTGTGTGATGTTGAAGGTATCATTTTCATGATTCTATTGGATCAAATAGTTTGTAAAATAAAGCCACATGGCTTTAGTCATGGGAAAAATTTTGTTTTGGTTTTTTCCATTGAAAATTTGGTTGATATAGGAATTTTGATTTGACTTTGGGCTCATTTGTGCAGTGACTAGTTTGAGATATCGGAGCTCTGGAGTGAAAAATACCTAGGAGATGAGTACTTTCTATGACTCATTTTGAGTAGTTAGTAACCCAAATTTAGGCCAATGGATAGATTAATCTGGTGAGTAAGATTAACACTTAATTCTTACCTATTTGTAAGTCTATTTTGGATATTTTTGATATGTTTTAAGTAGTCTAGGAAAGTTTTTACTATTTCTAGCGGTCCTATCCTAGAGTTAGTGCTACTATTTAGGATATAGTGCTACTGTCCAAGTTCCAGTGATGTTGTCTAGTGCTAGTGTCCTTTTGTAGTGCTATTGTCTAATGTGGATGGTTTTTTCAATTTTTGAGTTGTTCTTTCTTTTTTAATTCTTATTTATTTTTCTTGGCATGGTTATCTAACATATAGTCTATTTTATGGTGTTTTTAGGGTAAGGTATATATGAGAGAGTTTTGTAGAGGCCAGGTGATGGAGATGCTAAGGATGTTGCCCTTATCAGTTGATGAGAGAGACATGATAGATAAAGTAAGATTGGATCATGTATGTGACCTAGGTACAATGTAGTGGGATATGTATTTGATCACCACCTTATGTGAGAGGTAGAATGCAAATACTTGTACATTCTAGCCTCTTATAAAGGATATCACTATGAACCTAGAGGATGTGTATTAGATTATACATTTTCTAGTTAATGGGTGATGGGTGACATTCCAAGATGATATGGGTGCTAATGCCATTGATTGTGCATCCTTGTATTTTGTTGGTGTGCCTTTAGGTGCACATTGGAGAGGCAGTGATATCAATTTATTACTATAGGTTATTGTGTAGATGAGTGTTCCATGCCTATAGAAGTGGTTAGCCATATTGTTGGATTTTTTTCTTATAGTGGATGGTAGCAGAGTTTTTATTACTTATAGGATGCATAGGGTGGTTCGTAGTGTCAAGATGTATGGTATTATGTTCTCATGGGGTAGGAATATACTTGATCATTTATTCAAATATTTATATAGATTTACATAGGAGGCATTCAATGGTGTTGTGGGTACAACTACTTCATTACATTGCTAGGCTTATGAGCACATAGTAGTTGTGCAACTGATTGGATTTCCAAGGGTGAGCTAGGCACATCTAAAACTATTTGGTGAGTGATGGATGACTGATTTGGCTATTTGATCTCTTTGGATAGGTCACTATAGGAGGATTATAGATAGATTGGTGGCCTGAGATATCATATGGAGGCCCTATAGAGGATTTCTTAGATGGCCTAAGGATGGAGATTAGTTGTGGTACATGAGGGTTAGTTGTTGGTTACATGATCATTGGGTTGGAGTATATGAGCACTTTCAATATGATCATGTGACTAGGAAGTTTGGAGTTTGACAAGATGTACCTCCTGTGACATGGGTATGGTTGAGGAGTGCACATGCACTAGCAAGTGTAGGAGATCATGTGAGACCTACTAAGGCTGAGGTGGCACCATTACCCTTGGATGCGTGAGATGTGGATATAGATATTATTGATGTAGATGATGTGGGATGTACTAAGGCATCAGTGGGATCCATTATATCCCATTGATGGAGTGGATGTTATTACATATGAGGATCTTGAGCTGATCTAGATGATGGGAGTTAATCAATGATTGTAATTGAATTGTACCTAGGTTTATGTTGTACCAGTTTGGATTTGAATGTATATATCTAATTTAGCATTATAATTCTTGTGTATAGGTGGGGTGGGAGGTGCACATGATGAGTCACATACTAGGGTGGGGAGGGAGATGATGAGTTCTAGGAGACCATCATTAAGTTGAGACTCTGAGAGCTCACATGAAATTTTCTTGATTTTATGATGGAGGAGGGTTTGATAGAGTGAATGATGCTTATGGCTGGAATTTATACTCATTTGTTTGATAGGGATACTATAACCACAACTACATATGTTAGCATAGAAAGAGAGAGATGAGCTTAGAGCTGAGTTAGATAGGAATAGGATGCCTCCACCTAATTGTAGCATGGTGAGCACAAAGATTGTGGATGACTATAAAGATATTGAACATCAATATGTAGACTTGCATGAGCAACATGGTCAGTTGTTGGAGTGGGATAGTCAATGCAAAATTCACTTAAGATCTCAAGGAGGTGTAGGGTTATTAAGTGCTATATAGGATTATGGGACTAACACTGAAGGAGAGAGTGAGACTAGGATTATGGGAAACTTGGGGTTTGGGTTTTATATGGTTTTATAGGGTTTTTTAAAATTATGGCTATAATTTAAATTCTAAAATTAACTTGAATAAGATAATTGCACAAAAAATGATAAAAAGATCATAAATTTGTAATTGATTTTTTTGCAAAAAATATGAAAGAAAAACCCTAAGGGTATCTAGGGTTTTAAAAATAGTTGAAGTGAGTTGGGTTCACCAAATGTTTTATTATTTTGGTAATCTAGTGTTCAGATCCTAAATAATGACGGTCTAGAATAATAGAAAAAATATAGATTAATAGGGAAAAATAGATATTTTAATAGGTAATTATGTAAGAGAAATGGAAATAAACCTATCTGGTTTCAGATTGAAATAAAGGATTATGAAGCTAGAATTTGAAGAGCAAGATTGAGACACTATCAAAAATATAAATCTAGATTCCATTTTTTGATTGGATAGGAGTGCCAGAAATAGGACACCCTAGTGTTTGGTGTTGTATTCCTTCGTAACGCTATTATCCTAAGGATCTAAGCTTTATGGTTTTTGTTTGCTTGGTTAATGTGAGCTTGTGTACCAAATTTTAGGGGCTAAAATTCATCTAAGATCACTATAGGTTTATTTAAATATTCAATACCTGTATTCATCTATAGACATGAAAACAATAGATACATCAAAATCAAAAGGGGGAAAAACTAGGTTAGGGAAAGAATGATTGCAAAATCAAGAACCCCTAGTATTCATATTGTTACCTATATTAACCTTCAAGATAGGGTCTTAGATTCGATGTAGTTCTCCCTTAGGGAACGTGCATAATCAAAATGTACAATAGATGTAATAATGAATTTCTCTTAGGCCCTTCTTTGATAAAGCATGTAAGTCTATGTGTGATGTAGAGAAGCTAAGCTATACTATCGACTAATTTTTATTATGTCTAATGTGCCAAAGTAGTAAGTGTGAGATATAAAATTCCTTATGTAGTCCTTTATATAAGAGACTCATTATTTAAAATTTGGGAGTTTTATTCATATTTGGTGGATATTGGAAAAATTAGGAATGAAGCAAAGAAAAGGGGTAAGACTCATATTGTGGGAGAAACTGAATGTTAGAATCAAATTTGCACTTGGACAACAACATCAAAAACTAGACACCCTAGGTTTCAATGTTATAGTCCTATTTTGGCACTATTATTAGGAGGGTCTAAGACCTAGGGGGATGCAATAATAATCAAAAGATTAACTTGGGTCAGTAAGGGTTAAGTTTAGAAGGTTACGAATGACTGAGAATGGTCAACAAGGTGTTTAGAGTATAAAACAAGACCAAGGCAAATCAAACAAAAATCAATAGCTAGATGTGAATAAGACTCATATTCTCTAGTTGGAGTCTCCTTTGAAATGACTATGAAAAGATATGATATGTGTGGTTTCTTGACCAATTTAGGTTGTATACACATAACACACTTAAATTTTCACTAAGAAAGAAATCTACTAAAATTGGGCTTAACTCTATGTCCTTCTAGAATAAGTATTTATCATAAAGGCATATTACTAAACATATATATAGGTGGGTGAAAATAAGGTCTGATACTAAATAATACTAGTCCCTCTCACACTTAAATATACATTTAAAAAACATAAACACTTTATGAAATCTGTTATAAGAGATATCACTCACACACAACATGCAAGAGCAGAATAGAAGCAAGGAGAACATATTCATCACTTGTCAACCACATAAACCACTTAACACACTTGGGAAAGAGATTATATAGAATGAAAAAAATTCATAAAACTTTATTCAAAGGTAAATGATATGTTAAAACCAACAGGGCTTCAACATACCAATTGTGGATCTCTTACAAAGCCAAAAAGGCTTGTATATATAGAGTATAGGAGAAGAGAGAGAAAAAATGAAGATGAAGGGTCACAAGACCAAGTTAAAAAATTTATAAACTAGTTAAAATATCATATAATGAAGTATATAATATAATATGAATGTCTTCTTGGACAAGTGTCAATCTAAGACATATCACCTTCCTCAAGTTAGCATAGAGCTCCTCAATGTCTTACTTGAAACTACCTTGATGATGAAGAGTCACTTGATTACTTGAAATAGACATAGGAATTATTTTACATATATGTATTGACATGTGAGGTTGAAAAAAATATTTTTAAAATTCATCTATGTATTGTAACTAATGACTTCCCCTTTATTAGTTGTCATTCATTGTTTGCAGTCACTCATCAACTTTCTAGGACTAGACCTTCACACTTGTCACTTAAGTGACTTATAGTTACTCAATGAAATTTATTAAAGAAATGTAGGACATCTATTCAAAACATATTTTTCCTTTGGTTTATCAAATAAACCTCCATGGAACTCAAAACACACTTCTCACTTATAATCTTTGAAAGTCACTTTGCATTCTCACTATCTTATTCAGACTACCTACCATGAATGGTCTAACAAAAAGTTTTCATGCTTTACTAGGGTGAGAGATGAGAATGTGGAGTTGAAACAAGTCCCTACACACCTCCCACAATGGTTTTCACATATCCATTCTCTTATGTACTTGTAACACACTTCAAATCCTATAAAAGACAAATAATTGGGCCTATTCGTACAAGTGATGGTATGCCAAAAGTGAATGATGAAGAGATTGAGAGAGTTTCAAGTATTTCTAAAATTTTTTACAACTAAATTGACCTATTTTAGATGCATCTCCAGTGATATTTTCTCCATTGGGTTCTCGATTGGGTTTTAGGAGGTTTTTATTGTTAATAATGATTCATAAAATCAAAACATTTAACCTATAAACAAATTCCATTGAGAATAAGTTAAGGATCACCCTCAACTATCCCCAAATCCTTTAGGCACCATACACAATATTTTTACATATTTGAGCATAATAAAATGGCTTCTTGAGCTCTTGACTACATTTTGAGTAGATCTAAGATAGTTTTAGGCCAAAATGGCCAACTTGAGCTATTATTATACAAACAAATGGGTCTAATTAACTCTACACTCTCATATAAAAGTTATCACATGTATTAGAGAGGTCACATGATCATATAACTCAATTTGGAGGCCATGAGGGTTTAGGCCTAGTTTTAGGCCTAATAGATCTCGACTGTAATTCTGAGTGTATATCCACTTGTGAAGGTTTCTGTTGACCATTCTTGAGCACAAGTCAAGAATGGGTCAATCCCCTATAGTAAAAAACTTATATAGGGGTCTATTATAATTTCATAGGGTGTTTAATAGTCTATTTGATGTCATTTCATATGTTTTAGTCTTGGTCATGGTCTATTTAAGTACTTATGTCATTTTGAGTCATTTAGGGGTCATTTTAGAGTCATATTGAAAGTGACAAGTTGCCATGGTGTTTGAGCAATTAGAGACATGAAGGATGTTTACACAAAATATCAATGGTTCATTAAAGCCTTGGTAGCCCAAAAAATCATTTCCTTCATTTCCATGTACAGTCAACTAAGTGATTAAGAACCCTTTAAATGACAAGGATGGATTGTAGTAGCCTATTTCCCATATATACATAGTCATCCACCATGAATGGGCACCTATAGGTGATATGGAGAAGATCATCATGTTGAAAAAGAGAAATTACCTAGCTTAAATCACTTCATGGTTGAAAGAGATTATTTGAAGAATATGAGGATGTTCAAAATGAATCATAAGGCTAGAATGGGGAAAATCAAATTTAAGTCACAAGAACTAGTCATTTGGACTCAAAGAAATATAACTATAGAGTTCATAATCCTTTTACCTTCGAAGTTTTAAATATTTACTCAATCAAGATTAAATATTGATGGCACATGAGTGATAGTGAAGTCAATAAGTTAGATACCTTAGATCACGATGGATAATTAATATTTTTATGTATAAAATATGATTGATGATCTGTGTTGAAGATTGGGGTCAATGAGTCAAGATCCATGATCAATGGTGCACATTTAATCATGTAATTAAATATTAATGGTGAGAATGAAGTCAATAAGTCAAAGGATATTGAGAATGAATGTAATGGTGCCAAGTGTCATGATCGTGATGAATTGATAGCAGATCAATGGCCCACATTTGATCACATAGATCAAAGATCAATGATGTATATTTGATCACATATATCAAAGATCAATGGTTTGAATTTGATCACATAGATCAAAGATCAATGGTGCACATTTGATCACACAAATCAAATATCAATGGTGCACATTTGATCACATAGATAAAAAATCAATGGTGTGTATTTGATCACATAGATCAAGAATCAATGGTGCATATTTGATCACATAAATTAAAGATAAATGGTATCATAGATCAATGGTGCATGTTTTATCACACATATAAAATATAAAAAACATGTATTCAACCATGTAGATGGTGATTGATAGTGCATATGAGGTCAATAATTCAATGAGCCTAGATTACATGCATGGATGCCAACATGGTCTAAGCATGTTTGATCATATAGAGATTGGAAATAGGGTCCATAAATGGCATGTAGAGTTACCAAGTGTCATAATATATGATGGAAATCAATTATCAATAGTTGATGTTGAAAGTCAAGGCTAGGAGACTCCTGAAGAGATAAATGAAGAAAATTTGATCAGGTTCTAGGGGCATGAGATGAAGACACATGTCCAGAGTGACAATAGGCATATTTTAAAATAAGATGAATAATGTGTCAAGGAAATTACACAAGCAAAAATGTAAGATCAAAATATTTTGTGGCAAAGCAAATACTTTAGATTCATATGCTACCATTAAAACTCATTCAAGATCATCTCATAAACCTTGTAGTCTTAGGAAGGCACATATAATATATGGGTATGGAGACAACCCTGCTACACCATCCATCACATGTATTCTTGGATAGAGATTGAAGATAGACAATGATTACCAGGGCTTATTGGATGATAAATGTGAAGAACGAGGTCTAGGAGACCAATGAATGTCTACAGATGGTGAGTACAAGTGTCTGAAATATAGATAATAGTAAGGATAACATGTTATGACTATCATATCATATTTTCAACTCCTTAATACTATAATAATGTGTCAACTCTCCCTATTCCATTTTCAAAAGCTTGAGAGATGATTCTCAATGAAGGAAATTTCACAAAGGCTAGCTAAAGAGTCTCTACGCCATTTTAGAGAGTTTGTCATAGTTTATATAGACACTTGTCTAAGGAGATATTCATGGTCTATTTAAAACTCCATTATCTTATAATGTAACTATTTTTCATGTCTTGACATGTGACATTGTGACCCTTGAACTTATTTATTTTATTCTCTTCTCCTCTTTCTCCAATTCTATAAGCAACAACCATTTTAGCTCTTGTAAGCTAATTCCACTCCATGTATGGAAAATACATAATGGAATGCCATTTTATTTTTACTTTGAAAAATAAATTCAATTTTTGTTTTGAGTTTAATAACATTTGATTAAGTGTGAAAAGTGATGTATGGTGATGTAAAGTGAGAATCTTCTATCATTTCTTCCCTTATCCTCTCATGTATATGTAAGAGTTCCTATTCTAGCAAGTTATATGAAGTGTTTTAAAGTTTATGGGTCTATATTTTAAGTGTATAATGAGCCTTAGTGTTTGAAACTAGACTATGGTTAACTTAACTTGAATATCCTTCATGTATCTCACCTCCATATTGAAACACTCATGTTAGAATCCTTGAGGACTTAAAAGCTAGTTTCTATGCATTATTTCTTAGTGAAATGAGTATGATGGTCATATGGAAATAATATTGGTGTATCAAACCTTTTGATTATTTTTATTTCATGAAAATTCTATCCCTTTTCCCATAAATAATCAACTAATTTAGGTGATAAGCACTTTAAGATACATTTAGGGAGCTAACCCTTAAACCTAGAGGATCACTTCCACTATAGGTAAACCCAACTAGATGTAAAATTTCCCATGTTTCCAAAATATGGAAGAGGATTTAACACTCTCTTTTAGGGTGTAATATTTTGTGACAATGATTCTAGCATGCTTGATAGGACCCATTGTCTTCAAAACAACTTTTCAAGGTGAATGTTGGTCTTGATAACATCAACTATAAATTGGTGTGTTAATCAACATTTGGCGACTTGATAAAGTTAAGATATAGTTAAAGGACATTATTTTGTCATAAAATTTCTCTCATACTTCATGGTTCTTACTAGGTAATGATTTAATATAGTGTTCAATCCCATTAATCCACCTATTCAGCTTGAACTTCCTCTTGAAATTCAATATCCTTATCCTAATCTACCTTTTGAGGAACAAGAAGAATTTTATAACCAAGGAAGTGAAGAGAGTGAAGAGGTTGAATATATTGAACATATTGAATAAAATATGGCTAGACAACATGCATTTCTTTCTTTAAATACTGAAAATCTAACTCATCTCCCAACATATGATGCTATTCCCCTTAATGCCACAAAGAGTGTGCCTATATTCAATGGTGAGAGTCATATTATAAATAGTGAACACATAAAGGATATCTCAAAATATTTTGGTTTCCATAATGTCACTGAAGATAATATTACTATTTCCATGTCCCTTTGATGGAAATATCTTGATTGGTATAAGACTTTGTAGGTAGATGTATCACATCATGGGAATATTTTAAAATGTTTTTGACTTATATATTTGAAGATGAAAGTGACCATACCTCTCTCATACATTAGATTAATGTGATAAAAATAGGCCCTAAGGAATAAATTCATGACTTAAATGAGATATTTAAAAATACTTGGTATAGATTTCCTCCTCTCATGAGG
This sequence comes from Torreya grandis, assembly GCA_037957365.1. Lineage (NCBI taxonomy): Eukaryota > Viridiplantae > Streptophyta > Pinopsida > Cupressales > Taxaceae > Torreya > Torreya grandis. The sequence continues at coordinate 112,312 of JARHVA010000127.1, forward strand.
CCACCTTGTAGTTTTGTGTTTCCTACCTACTTGAGAGCCATTGGTACTAAAATTTCTATCATGTTTCAATCCATGTTTGGTTATGCTCTTCCTAAAGCATATAAACTTGAAATCAAAGCTGAAAATGGTCTCATTCAAGTTAGAAGGTTACCTCCTAAGGTTTCCATGCCTCCATTGTCTCATAATTTTTCTAATACTTCAAGTGTGGCCCAAGTTTCCAATGCTAATACCAAGCCTAGAGTTGCTCTCAAGAAATAAGATAATGTCACAGATAAAGATGTAAAAATTTAGATGTTAAGGGCTAAAATTAGGAAAGATATAATTCAAAAAGGTTCCAATCAAAATCCTTATCCTTATCAATAAAAATATGGTCAACAATATGGGAGAGGAAGAGGTCAAGGGAAACCTAACTTCAATAAGCCTGCTAATGTGTACAATCCCAATTATACTACCAATGTAAGGGAGATAGTAATGGTGCACATCAACTTGGTGTAATGAGAATATTATCAACAACGATAATTTATGGATGAAAATTAGAATGAAAAGAATTTTATTGTTCATCAAGGAGGATTCAATCCTCTTCTATTAGCTGAAGATGAAGTCATGATGCAGATAAATGAAGGTGGATAGCTTCAAGGAGAGATATTAATCAAATTCCTAGTTGAGGACACTTTTTTTCTCCATCAAATTTTTTTTATTGTAGACAACATTATATCCAAGAGAAAGGTTCTCATTTTAAGCCAACAAAGCATGGATGCAAGCAAGGTAGTTCCAAACACACCTACAATTCTATCAAGTCAAAATATAGCAAGGTCGACTTAAGATGATTCTATTCCTCAAGTTTAAACAACTTATTTACCTATAAGGATTCAATAAAAGGTGAGTACTAATTCCCTAAACATAGTGTATTATTTGAAAAGTTCCAAAGCATAAACATCTTTGTGGGATGTCCTCTACATGCTTGGCCAAAAAAATTATTACAAAAGCAACTGTTCACTATTCCCACTAGTCCCTCACTTACAAGTCAAAGTCATATTAATGTTTTAATTTAAATTCCACCAAAACCATTATTAAACCATCTAATATAGCTAATAAACATCCATAATTATATCTCATTCTCATTATGGGTGATAAGTTGGTACATAATTGCATATTTGATAGTGGATATTCTACTTCAGTTGTGCCTAAAGTTGTAGTTGATAAGTTGGGCCTAAAATATGAGCCTCATATAAAAGGAGTAATCCAACTAGATGGTACACATAAAAATATATTAGGTATGGTCAAAAACTTGAAGGTCTTCTTTCATGATTGTCCTAGTTTTCCTATCCTTCAAGACATAGTTGTTGTTGACCTCCCAACCCACTTTGCAATCTACCTTTCAAGAGACTTTACAGCCAAGATAAAGGCTATATATAAACTAACTAGTATTTCTTGGCATTTAGGACAAGGTATGGAACCAAGGTTACCATTATAAGTCAACCCTTGCAAGGTTTCACATTGATCCTTACATTGAAACAAGTTCTAAATTGAAGTGTGTTGTTCATGAGGAGGAGCCTAATGTGGATGATGGATATTATAAACTTGAGTGATTTTATGATTTATTATTGAATGAGTATGGTACATAAAATTATGATCTTTATCATTATTATTTAATGAAAGAAACTGATTTATGAGTTTATTTTATACATGAAGAAGGAATACCGACACCTCTACTTGTCAAGAAAGGAGGTGAGGATGACGAGATGTGGAAAATGTTTTTTAATGGTTTAAAAAGTAAAATTGGTGTAGTATCTAGAGTCATGTTTGTATCCCCATCCAAACAAAAATAATATGCTTCATATAGGTTCCATTTTAGTTTCACTTACAATGTGGTTGAGTATGAAGGTTTGATTTATGGCCTTCAATGGGTAGAGAAAAAAGGAATCAATAACTTGCAAGTATATGGAGATAGTGAATTCATTGTGCATCAAGTTAGGAATGTGTTTTATTCCAAAAACTCTTTTATAAAATAATATAAACATAGAGTATGGTATTTTATTGAAAAATTTAATGCATTCAACATCTAAGTAGTTACAAGGGAGTAAAATGATCATGCTAATAGACTAGCTACCATAGGAGCTCAGTTTGATACACCAACCATCATAAAAGAGGAGGGAATTTAATATCACATTAAGAAATTTTTTATACATTACATACCTAATAATTAGTTTTCTTGGTAACTGTTTGATAGTGAAAAACACATTTCATACTTCTTGAAAAATGAGGTTCAGTTTTCCTTAAGAAATCAAAAGAGACTTTAACAAAAATTTGCTGATCAGATTGTGAAAATAAGAACAAATAAGATACCCAAGAGTTTGGTTACATTAGAAATTATCTTCAATAAATATTATCAAAAAAATAATTCAAAGGTGAGTATGTTTAAAAAATAGGATAACTATGAAAGACTCTTTATTTTCAAAGACAAACTTCTCAAACTAGGCAAGGTATGTTCTACATTAGAGAAGTAGGCATTCATTGATTTGTTAGAGAGTTTCATGATATATTTTCTTGGGAATATAAGGAACTAAAATTATTTTATACTATCATATCACACCATACCATTGATTTTTAACCTAGCTTTAAACCGGTTAGGTAAAAATAAAGGCCCATCAAAGGCCCATCAACCCCAAGGTTGAACAACTCATGAGGATGGAGCTTACCAAAGTCCTTGCATCTGAAATTATCTTTCCTATAAAAAATTTAACATGGGTGGATAACCTTGTACCTATTATAAATAATAATGGGGATATAAGAATTTGTGTGGACTTTATAGATCTTAATAGAGTGTCACTCAAGGATCACTATTTTTTACCCTCACTAGAGCAGATTTTGAATATAGTTTGAGGTTCTCAACATTTTCTCTTATATATGGATATTAAAGATATAATAAGATTATAGTGAATGGGGATGATTAGTTTAATACAAAATTCAACACAAAATGGGGGACTTTTGCTTACATGAAGATGCCCTTTGGTTTGTCAAATGTTGGTGCCACATTTCAAAGAGCAATGGACATGGCCTTCAAAGGTTTGATTAATGAGATGTTGTTAGTTTATCTAGATGATATAATAGTGTTTTATAAATATTTCAATAAACATATAAAACACTTAAATAAAGTGTTTGAAATATGTAGGCAATATGGAGTATCTCTCAATTCAAAGAAATGCATATTTTCTATCCACAAAGATAATCTATTAAGACATATTATTTCCAAAGATGGTTTGAATATTGATCCTAAAAGGATAGAGGATACTCTAGGCCTATAATTTCCATTACATAAGAAAAGTATCCAAATTTTATTAGGTAATATAATTTTTTTAAGGAGATTCATACCTAATTTTTCATCTTTGGTGAAACCTGTCACAACCATGCTCAATAAAAAACAAGTATTTTCTTGGACTAAGGAAGGTAATATGAGTTTTTAAGCCATTAATAAAGTAATTACTCAATATCCTAATCTTTTGAACCCTAATTTTTCTAAATATTTCATGTTTTATTCATTTTCTAACCTTGATACTATGTCAGCCATGCTAATGCAAAATAATGATGAAGGTGTGGAGAAACCAATTGCTTCTTTAGTCAAGGTTTGGAATATTATGAAGTCAATTACACATTTGTGGAGAAGAAAGTCCTTTATATTTTAATATGACTAAATAAGTTTATGCATATGTTTTCAAACAATAATATTCATGTTATGGTTTCTCATCCTAATATCAAAAAGTTTCTCTTGAGTAAAGACCTTAGTGAAAAGAGGGTAGGGTGGATTACTAAGGTAATGGAATATGATGTTGATGTCAAAGTGATAAATTTGATAAAGAGTAAATTAATTTATGAATATATAGCTTCATATCTCCATGAGTCATAGGAAGAGTCTCTAGTCAATCATGATTGCTCCAAACTAACAGGTTCTTTGCCTCTATAAAGTTGGACACAAGATGTTATCAGATTTATTCAAAGTGGTGAGTATCTTAATGTTATGAATATATCATAAATGAGATATTTTAAATTGTAAGCTATTACATTTTGTCTTATGGATGGTTTAATTTTTAGGAAACATATTAATGGTGTGCTATTGAGATGCATTGATAATGACTAGTTTGGAGTGTTACTTGAGAAGTTCCATGATGGGATAGCAAGAGGTAATTTTTATCTAAGAACCATAAATACTAAGATCATGAGAGAAATATATTACTAGCCTATCCTCTTCAAGGGTTTATATGTTTGGGTAAGAAGGTGTGTAAAATTTATTTTCTTTATAGGAAAATAGAAGCTTACATCCCTTCTTTTTAGGCCTATCCAAGTAGCTCAACCTTTCATGTAATGGGGTCTTGATTTCATTGGAATGATAAACCCCCATCAAGTTCTGGTCACAAAGGGATACTTACATCAACTGAATAATTTACAATATGAGTTGAAGTGGTGGCATTGAAATAAGCTAATGAGAATGTTACCTTGGAGTTCTATGGGAGTATCAAAGTAAGGTTTGGTACCCCATCTACCATTATTTCAAAAAATGCACTTGATTTTATGAGTGTTATGACAACTAATTGGGAAAATTGTAATGGCATATACTTAAGCACCTCATCCAATTATTACCCTCAAGGTAATGGGTTGGCTGAGTTTACTAACAATAATCTGATTAGAATCAACAAGAAGACTTTAGAAGATAATCAAAGGGATTGGCACACCAAATTGAAGATAAAGCTATGGGTTGATATGATAAATCCCAAGAGGTCAATATGGAATTTACCTTTTTTATTGTCTATGGAAGGGAATCTGCATTGTCTATATCTCAAGATCTGCCTACCTTAGAGTTGACACATTAGTTATAATTGCTTGAGAACACTCCACTAGAGGCAAGGTTAGAAAAATTAGTGGAGTTGTGAGAAACTAGAGATAAATATCATCAAAATATAGAACATAATAAAATAATAATGAAGAGGTCTTTTTATAATAATGAAAATCTAAAAATATTTCAAGAAGGTGACATAGTGTTGAAATGGGATGAAGATAGAGCAAAACCAAGGAAACATACAAAATTTGACACTCTATAGAGTGGACCATATGTAATCATCAAGTGTAAACAAAGTAATTATTTCCTATTATAAAGGATGAATGGAGAGGAGCTACCTATCCCTATGAATGGGAAACATTTGAAATCTTACTATTGAGGAATCGAAGGTTAGTCTTGTAAATATTAAGCTAGGTGTGATTTTTATTTTAGTTGTGTTGTGTTCTGTAAGTGTTCTAGTTGAACACATGTGTGTTTATTTTGAGTGTGTCTTATCTTGTGTGTCTTTATTTTGGTTTTTTATGTTTTCAAAGGCAATTTGTGTGGCAATATGGTGTACAAGTTACTCCATATCCCAATGGACAAGATTAGGTAAATGGTCATGGCATAACAAGCATACTACCCCTAGGAAATCACCAAAAAATTTCATATGTTTTATCCTTGGTCATGGTGTATTTAAGTCCTTATGTCATTTTGAGTCATTTAGGGGTCATTTTAGAGTCATATATGAAAGTGATAGGTTTCTATGGTATTTGAGAATTCAGAGACATGAAGGAGGTTTACACAAATTCTTAGTGGTTGATCAAAGCCTTAATAGGCCAAACAATCATTTCGTAAATTTTTTAGATGAGTGATCAAGAGCCCTTTAAATGACAAAGATGGACTGTAATAACTTATTTCCCATGTATGCACAATTATCTTCCATGAATAGGCACCTATAGGTGATATGGAGAAGAACATCATGTTGAAAAAGAGTAATTTCATAGATTTAATCACTTCATGGATGAAATAAATTATTTGAAGAAGATGACAATTTTCAAGATGAATCATAAGGCTAAATTGGGGAACATCAAATTTAAGTCACAAGAGCTAGCTATTTAGACTTAAAAAAATATAACAGTGGAGTTCATAAGCCTTCCAATTACTAAGTGTCAAAGCCTCACTTAATAAAGATCAAAGATTGATGTCACATGAGTGATAGAGAAGTCAATATGTTAAAGACCCTGAATCAAAATCAATGATTCATGTTGAAGATTAGGGTCAATGAGTCAAGATCAAGGATCGACGGTGTGCATTTAATCATGTAATCAAAGATCAATAGTGAGCATGAAGTCAATAAGTTAGAGGATATTGAAAATGAATGCGATGGTGCCAAGTGTCATGATCATATTGAATTGATAATAGCTTGATGACCCATGTTTGATCACATAGATCAAAGATCAATAATGAACATTTGATCACACAAATCAAAGATCAATGGTGCATGTTTGATCACATAGATCAAAGATCAATGGTGTATATTTGTTCACAAAAATCAAAGATCAGTGGTGTATATTTAATCACATGGATCAAATATCAATGGTGTGTGTTTGATCACACAGATCAAAGATCAATAGTGTACATTTGATCACACATATCAAAGGTCAATGGTACACATTTGATCACATAGATCAAAGATCGATAATGCACATTAAACTGCATAAATGGGGATTTATGGTGCAAATGAGATCAATAAGTAAATAATAATAGACTATAAATAGGTATGCCACATGACATAATCACATTTGATCATATGGAGATTGGAAATAAGATCCAAAAAAGGCACACAAAGCTGCCAAGTGTCACAATCTCTTATGTAGATCAAAGATCAATGGCTGACATTGAAAGTCAAGGCTAGGAGACTCTTAAGGAGATTAATGGAGAAAATTTGATTAAGTTCTAGGGGGCATGAGATGAAGACTTGTGTCTGAATAGATAACAAGAATATTTTAAAATGAAATGAACAACATGGCAAGGAAATGGCACCTAGGTAGACATGTAAGATCAAAAGATTCTATGCAAAATCAAATACTTCATACTCATATGATGCCATTAAAGCTTAGTCAATATCATTTCATAAACATTTAAATATCAAGAAGGCACATACAATAAAAGGGTATAGAAACACCCATGCTATACCATCCATCATAGGAAGACTTAGACAGAGATCAAAGATAAACAATAACTACCAGGGCTTATTGGATGACAAATGTGAATAACAAGGTTTAAAAGATCAATAAATGACTACAGATGGTGAATAAAAGTGTATAGAAGATAAATATTAATTAGAAAAACATCTTATGAATGTCATAGCATGTTTTCAACCTCCCTAAGACTTTACATATGTGTCAACTCTCCATAGTCTAGTTTTAAAATATTGAGAGATAATCCTTGATGAAGGCAGTTTCACAAAGGCTAACTAAAAAGTCTCTATGCCATTTTGGAGAGTTTGCCATAATATATATAGAAACTTATCCAATGAGACATTCATGGTATATTTCACACTCCATTTTATTATAATTTAACTAGTTTTCATGCTTTGACATATGGCATTGTGACAATTAAACTTCTTTACTTCATTCTCTTCCCCTCTTTTTTTAATTCTATAATTAGCATCCATTTTGGCTCTTGTAAGATAATTCCACTCCATGTATGGAAAATCCCTAATGAAATGAAATTTTACTTTCCCTTTGAACTATAAATTCAAGTTTGTTTTTGAGTTTAAGAACATTTGTATAATTGTGAAAAGTGATGTATGGTGATGCAAAGTGATAATCTTCTGTCCTTTCTTCACTTATCCTCTCATGTTTTTGCAATATTTCCTATTTTATCAGGTCATATGAAGTGTTGTCAAGTGTATGGGTCTATCTTTTAAGTGTAAAATAAGTTGTGTCTAGAACTAACTTATGGTTCACTTAACTTGAATATCCTTCATGCATCTCAAATCTATATTGAAACACTCATGTTAGAATCCTTGAGGACTTGAAAGATAGTTTGTGTGCCTTATTTATTAGTGCAAGAAGTATGATGGTCACATGGAAACCATCTTGGTGTATCACCCCTTCAGATTAATTTCATTTCATGTAACGTCTATCCCTTTTCCCACAATCAATCAAATAATTTAGGTGATAATAACTTTAAGATACATTCAAAGAGCTAGACCTTAAACCTACAGGCTCACTTCCACTATAAGTACAACCACATACCTAGAAGTGTTCCCATGTTGTCCAAATCTAGAAGAGGATTGAACACCCTCTTCTAGGGTACAATATTTAGTGAAAATACTTACAAATGGATATAAGTGTTTATAAAAACTTTTTTAGATCCAACCCAACCCTGTATATCACCCAATGGTCATTTAAGTCTCTCCACTTTGTCTTTTCAACTTTCTTGCATTAGGTCTACATGTTACCTTGACTATGGAGTTCCCTCTATCTGAGATAAAATAAATGGAATATACCCTATTTTTATGAACAAATTAAGATTTTGGATGGATTTATTAGATTATGAGGGTACCCTACATCAAGTTTCAAAACTTGATTCTGCTCCTAAAATTCTCAAACATCAAATTTTACAAGACTGGTTTTTTAGGTCTATGTACTATGCAGGATTATAAGTAGGGTTTTAGATTGACTATGTTTGAGGGTCATAACTATAGGTTGAGTCTCTTACATATTGAAAACACCTAGGAGTATGCCATTACCATTGTGATAGTGTTTTAAAAATGATCCATCTATATTACACCTCTGTTCATCAACCAAACCTACAATCCCCATAAACATGAGCTAGTTTGTAAACTATCTTCAACTTTAGGTAGCCACTCAAAATTAAAAAAGTTCATATAGATGTTGATGTTTATATAAGGAAAACATTATAGGGTGAGGTTATCTATATAATATTTATTTTTCCATATTATTGCTCTATTTTATAAACTAATATTGTCCTTTCACTAGCCTATCTAGTCTACAATCCAAGTGAAACTATAGGTGTGCATATTAGAGGAGTTAAGATTCTACTATAGGTGATGAAATAGGTTTGAATAATTTACTTCACACTTTTTATTTCCCCCTAAATTAATTAGTATTATTTCATACTTGAAAGACTCAACTCTTATCTTGAGGCCATGCTCGTCACTTTACTATCAACATACTACAAGTCTGCAAGTTTAAGGTTAATTTTGCTTAAAAGCACTATGTTTAACCTAATAATATTTAGTAGAATATTGATTTAATTGAAAATACCCAGCCATTATCCTCTCTTGACCTATAAATATTTTTCTTGTGCTTATGTGTAAACTCTATGTCTAGACTACAAGAGTGAAATGATCAGACCTATGTATACTTTAAAAGTGTCCACCAACATATGATGCTGTGTATGGTAGAGAACCTTTTTAGAGAAACTAAGATAATATTTCCCTCTTAGAAACTTCTTCAACTTGTGGACATGAACCTAGGTCTAACCATATGTAATATCCTTATCACTATCATAGTGATATTCTTTATGTTCTCAGACCTAGTTGAAGGCCTCAATTAAATCCAATCACCTTTAGATCCTTTTCAACACTTTGTCTTAGACCTCTTATAAAATCCTATAGGTGGATATCATATTTAAGTCTGACTGTGTATATGAACCATAGTCAAATCCACCTATTTCAAAATCTTTGATATTTCCATTGGTTTTTTGAATTTAGCTAGACCATCACCATGCTCAAGTATGATATAAAACAAGTTCATTACCTTTGATCTGAATCCACTATGAGAGGACATAATATTGCAATTGAAAATATCTGTAAACCTCAATGGTGTTCATTTCTAACATAATGATATGTTTATTCTAATCTCCACACCTTTAAACATTCCAAAATTATTGACAATAACATGAAGATGATGAACTAGTTCTAAAAGTACACATACATTACTTATAAGCATTAGATCAATGAAAATACAAAAGAAAACTTAAGGTGTGGGGTATATGCAAGTAGTTTAGAGATGCTAAAAATCTTAGAGATTGTTTCATAGAGCATATATCACCAATCCTAAAATTATTACCATGAAATTTAAATACATAGAGAGTAATTTCATCCACCAAGTGCATTCAGCCCAACTCTCTTCTCCTATCCAAACTGATGGAAAATTTGTTGACTTGTTTGACTTATTGAAGAGAGTGATGAGAGAGATGGATCAATTTTGGAGCCATCAAAGCTATTTGAACATGGAGATTACTTATGGGGATTTGAAGGGACACTCCTAAGGTAGTCACACATGCCAAAACTATCTTAAAGTCTATATAATCAACTAAAACTCCCCTTATTTATAGGTGATATTATTATTTTAACATTGGACCTATAATTTTTAGTTTCCAAATTACCATGTGATATATAGATAACATGTGGGAATTTATATTTTAGTTTAACACATTTGTCCTTTGTTTAAAATCTATAAAAGATCATTAGAATGGATAAAATGTGACCAAAATAACATTAAGATCAAATGAAAAAAGTGACAAGGTTAAAACATATTATGTGACCATGAAAACATGACTAGACATTATTTGTGACCTTTATGACCATGCTATGTCTTAGCAATAACCTATAGGAAGTTTTAATATATAGGAGGTTTGACCTAGTTTATTCTAGGATTAATTTTTTTCAACAACTACATTAATGGTTATCTTTCGATCTATTTTTTCTTTGAGGTCCTGACCTTATATGGAGGTCTGCTTAAACTCTTAAAAGTTGAATCTGATCCATTTGTATATTTGAGTTTTCCCATTTCTAAGATCTTATTCTATATTTCCTTAACTATGTGGCACATGTCTGTAAATGTGGGAAACTTCTTGAATAAAAATTCTTAGTGAAGTGCTAGTAATAGAATCTATTTGAATATATCTTGAAGTTCTCTATCTGCCATAAGTTTAGTCAATTTTGATAATATTTTATTATACCTCAAGACATAATTAGTTATGGGCTTATTTGACTTTTACTTAAGTTGGGCCACTTGTGCATATGATATCTTGTCACTTATGTTGATAAAAAATGTGCTAAGAACCTATCTACTAAAGGATTAAATTCCATGATAAATTGGTTATGACAATCATAAAACCACTATAAGTCATAATCCTTGAGGTTTCATGGAAAGAGATTCATAATAATCTATTTATTATACACATAGTATAAGCATGCTACATGAAAGGCTCGAAGGTGATTCTCTAGGTCACCCTTGCCATCATATAATGTGAGCTCGGGTGCTAAGAAAATAGATGGCAAAGGATTCACTGCATTATGATCTACCAATGGTGTATGGAATATAATGTTGGAGTCCAAGGCATGAGAAGGTTTAGCTTTTCCTTGTTCAAGATGTAACAACTTATATTGTAGATAAAGAACCTAATACATGAGGGATTGTACATAAAGAAGAGAAGAATTAACCATAAGTGGAATAGTTGCCATTGATGGTTGAATAATAAGTTTTAGTTGTGCTATCTGAGTTGGTTGAGTGGGCCCCATGGAATGTGTAATAACATCATTAACTAGATGGGTATAAGATTGACCATTATTGTTTTTAACCTTTTTGGGTTTTACATGAGGTGATTCCTATATTTGGTTAAGGGTCTAAGTTGTCTAAATTAGTTAAATAAATTTCATTAATTAACCTACTAATTTGTAAATGATTTTCACCTTGATTGAATTTATAATAATAGTAATAAATATGGTTACATAGATACTTAGCTAAAAATAAACTGTCATAGATGATCTAGGTTCTAAATTTAGAGATATGAGTAGTTATAAGTGTTACAAATAGGTTTATGATATTTGTCTATTCACTAGACAATAGTGCCTAGTTTAGATAGTAGTGTCATCCATGTGTAGTTTATAAGATGTGGTACTAATGTCTTATTTATAAGACTATTCCTATTTTTGGGGAGCACCTATGCCTATGTCTATATGTTATATTCCAATGAGACCAAAGCTTTTAGCTATATATTATACTTGTAAAACTTGATTTGATGTACAAACCCAAGTTCTTTTTTCAAGTGTGATATGAACAAGATTTGAGTGTGTTATTAGGATGGACTAGACATCCGAAACACTCCACTATGTAGAGAGTTGCCTACATATGAATACTCTGAAGAGGGATCAAGTTCGATGTAGTTTTCCCACCTAGTGCTTGATGTATGTGCAAGTGAAATCTAGAATAAGAGTGGATTTGGATGCCTTGAATGTTATTGAGATTTGAAATGCTTGAAAACTAGACTTAGGGTTATTTTAGATGGTATTATGAATAATTATGTTAGAATAGGGATAATGTACCTTAATTTTGCACAACTTTATCTTTGGTTTGAATAACGTTTACATTTATTTTCCATCTAGTGAATAGAGGTGGATTAGAATTGTATTTATAGGGTTTTATTGCTTATGTAGATAATAAAATGAACTTAGGCTAGCCTTAGGAGGGGCATATGTTTGAAAAATTATCCTTTGAGGAAAATTGGGGCCAACAATAGTAGAACCCAGTTGGGGACACTAGCACCATGTAGCTATAGTGTCCCAAATGTGGTGCTAATGTCATTTTGGTAAAATTATTGGAAAGTTAGATTGGGGTCAGAGGTAACAGTTCTAGGATTGTGTCTTGACTGGTTGTAAATGAACAAGGTCTAGTAAATGGGTGGAAATGCAAGTCTAAGGCTCTAGAATAGGTTTATGAAAAGCCTAGGGATAGGTTAACTCAAGTGACACTCATAGTTTTTGTATAATTTTCATGGGATATGTATCATGTCTGATTTTTTTCTCTCCCCTTAAGACTCATTTTATATACTATTGAACTACTCTTTTTTCCTTTATATAAATATATTAATTTTGTCAAAGATTTTAAATCATATATAATTAGATAAACTAGTTTGAAAAGTATGGTCAATTTGGTGGTCGTATATTCATAATTAAAAAATATTTTGAATTCACACACATATTTAGAAAGCACAATCCACACACAATTTTTTTAATATATCAACATACACTTAAACACACTCTTTCAGAACTCATAAGCCACACATAGTTAGTATAGACATAGTCAACCTACCATAACAATAGATGATGCACAATTAGCCATGGTAGTAGATGATAAATTCAAGTGATTAGATGTAATTTGTTGATGGCCCAGCTGATTATTGTTTTTTATTAACATGATTAACATGATCTTCATTTTTGGTATGAATGATCCTTGTGCTAATATGTCCAACTAATTCTCACATTTTTTATGGGCTAGGGCCTTATCCTTAGGTGAATTTAGTAAAATATTTAGTTTAAATTAATTAATTAATTAAAAATATTGAAATAATTTAAATAATTAATTAAATTTATATACTTAATTACTTAATTTTGATAAGAGAACTAGGGATAAGCATTACACTAGTAAAACTTATAATAAAAAACCATCTAAGAAATCATAAGACCTGAAAGTAAAGAAGGTACAAAACTCGATATTTTTACAATGGAGATTCAATAAAACCATAAATAGTAAAAAACAAGGTGATTTTGTACTTATATTCTAGGTCCTAACAAATCTCATTAAGTAGATATTCAAAACTAGATTCATCATATCCATTGATTAGCTTAGAAAGGACAAAATCAACAATATTATATTAAGTTAGATAGTTTGAACATTATGACCCATTAAAGTATTATTTTTATTTGTAAAAAAAAGGTGGTAGGTAAAATTATACAAACCATAATATCCATCTTATATATAAAATTTTACCAAAAAAGAAGAGAATCAAACTAGAGAACTAGTCATCAATTAAAATTGCATCAACAAAGTCAGCTCCCCACCCAAGACCATCATGAAGATCTTCATTCGTTATTTAATTAGTTAATGAGTTAGATATTTAATTGATTGATTGATTAATTAATTAATTAATTAATATGTTAGTTAATAATCTAATTTATTAATCAATTAGTTTATTAATTGATTGATTCATTAAATAGTTAATTAATTGATTAATTAAATTAATTATTTTATTAATCAACATATTAAATTAGTTAATAAATAAATATATTATAACTAATTGTTTAATCAATTAATTAATCATGATAGACAAATTAAATACAAATTAACATTAATTTACAATTAATGAGTCCCATTTATTTATCACAAGTCCCATTTTTTCGATTTTTTTTTTTGCTAGATAATAAGGGTTGGACGATATGTCACCCATTTTATTATATGAAAAAATTAAGAATATAAATCTCATACAAGGAAGCCAAAGTCAACCCAAATACAAAATTAAATTAATTATTTCATTGATTAACATATTAAATTAGTTAATAAATAAATAAATTATAAATAATTGTTTAATCAATTAATTAATCATGATAAAAAAAATTAAATAAATACAAATTAACATTAATTTAAAATTAATGAATCCCATTTATTTATCATGAGTGCCATGTTTTTGAAATACTTTTTTTGCTAGATAATAAGGGTTGGAGGGTCTGTCACCCATTTTATTATAAGAAAAAAGTAAGAATACAAATCTCATACCAAGAAAAGGAAGCCAAAGTCAACCCAAATACGAACAGGTATTCAATTACAACATGTTAGAATAAATTTACCATAGTAAGTTTGTTATGTAAAAGTGAGGTTGTTAATATATAAAACAACTATGCAGTTTTTAGTTAGTCTATTAGTTGTTAAACTAAGTTAGTAGAATAAATATATTATGGTCCTATTTTGTAATTTAGAATATTATGAATTATTATTTAGTTATATGCTCATCCTATTTTGTAGGACTATTATGAGCATATGTAAGCTTATTTATATGGCTATATAATTCAAGTTCTCTAAGCTCAATAATTCTGATCAGATTTATACTCATATTTGGTATTAGAGTGGAGAATTTTTAGAGAGAGACTCTATCAAAAATTATATTTTGTAAGTTATATTTCACTTGCAGTGATTATGGTGTGATTTAGTAGCTTGGAAGTTAATGAATTTAAGCTAGGCATATAGGTTTTCTTTCACTGTAAGCCATATACACTCCACAGGCAAAAATTTGGAGCTAAATGGTATTACATGGTATGTTTTTTACCATTTAAGTTCATTTGCATAATTATAGACCATTACATACAATATTTTTGACTATTAGAAGCCATTTGGTTTGTGTCTCTCTTCTAAGGCTGTTGCAGATCAATCTTTGGCCATGTCTACTGTATGACTAGTTTCAGCCTCTCAAATTTTATACACACAAATATTATTCATCTATGTATCTTTTTCCAACTGGACATTAATTTTCTAGTAGGAAATTCCATATTTTGAAATCTTGCAATCTGTTCTAGTCTATTTTTAACCTACAAATCAGTTTTTTTTATTATTCTAGGTCATACAAAACTAAGTTTGAAGATCTAATATTTGGAGAATATTCTCTATATAGACCAACATCCTCCCATACTTGGTTGTATAATTTTTTATGTCGTCATATAATATTTTGGGAGCATTCAACTTGCAACAATTGGTTGGAGTAGTTTTTTGACTTGTAGACAAGTTTTTTGCTTGTAAAATCAGTATGATCAATATTTTTGAAAACTAATTTTTTTTAGACTATTGTTTATTATTTATTGGAAAATATTACACTTAGATATACAAATTTTAATTATGATTTAAATATATTTAGAATCCTTAAAGTGATGTAGTTGTTTATATCAACCATTTAGTTAGAAGATTGATTTTTATTTACTATGAGTCATACAGACCTGTAATTCTAGATCTAATTACTGAAGAGATTTCTATGCAACCTGATTATTCATTCTAAAATATGATGCAAACTTGTGAATAGTGTCTTAAAAATATTGGATCAATTATAAATTGGTGTTCTCTCCAAGCTTTCTATGTGAAGCACAAAGATGAGTTTCATTAATTTTTTAGTGAACCTAGCTAATTCAAAGTGTTATAAATTTGATAGCTGTGTTTTTAAGCATTTTAATATCAATTTTATCCTTTATAAATATAAAATGATGTATATAAGAATTTTTAGGTTTATTTTTTGATAAAACCTATAAAAGTGGGAGGTCTAGAGTTCAAATCACTAAAAGATCTTTTTTTAGTCAAATTTATTCTTTTACAAAAAAAACAAACTATGCATAAGATAGAATTGGGGGGATTAATTTTTAATTATTTATGGAATTTTATTTTCCATTTTATGTATTTGAAAATTATAATTTTTAAACATTTGTAATTTTTTTAATTATTTCTATCAAATCAAATAAAATCAGTTCAAAAATGACAAGATTGTAAAATCTCATTTGTAGTGTTTAGTATCAATGATGACTCTATTTCACGTTTACAAGTAATGTCATTATTCTTTGAAATATTGAATTTATAGCCCAACATATCTAAAAAAATGATGTTTGGGCATCGAACCTTTAAATCATTAGGGGATAATAAGGTTTAAATATATTCATAAGCCATCCCTCCATTATCAATTTAGTAATGTTTATAAATGTAAATCTTGATAGTTGGGATTTCCAAGTATATAGGGAAGTTATATCCATGTGTGCAAAATTAATTCTAAGTAGGTGTTATATACATAATGAATCTCTTTCATGTACTATCTATGTGCCTAGTATTATTATGCTCTCACATGCATTAAAGTCTCTTTCACCTACTAATAGGTATATAAAAAGGATGAGCTCTTCTAGTACCGATAAATATATAGGAAGGTGCACATATAGAGAGGTCTGGTATATCAGTCTAATAATATATATAAAAGGTAAGCATTTAGAGTTATAAGAAACCAATCCATCTATTTTATATAGTTTAATATAATTTACACACATGGCCAAAAATGGATCATATTTTTTTTACCAGACATAACATCTTTGAGGTGACAACTATGTAGCATGGAAAACTAAGGTTAAAACCCAATTGGAATTTGAGGACATATAGACAATTTTTGATGGCACATAGACCCAACATGATACTAATACTGATCAACACTACAAAGATGACAAAGTTAATCAAAATTCTAAGTTAATAATCATGTTAAAAATATTAGATGAGGTATAACCTCATATCCATAATACCACTATAGCTCAAGATGCTTGGGATAAGCTTTAAATAGTCTTTGAAAAAAATAATCAAAACTAGATTATTCATCTACAAGTCCAATTCCATATTCTAAAGTTGAAATCTAAGGAAAAAGTGGAGGCTTTTATTTGTAGAGTTTAAACCTTGCGAGCTTCACTTGAAGCAGCCACCCTATTGGTGTGGCTATTATGCACACCTAAGAGAAATTTTAAATGAGGTAACCTCTAATGTTTTGGGATCTTTATGGAACTAAGTTCCACTTCAAAGCATGATTTGCAGGTATGTGGTTAGAACAATTAGATGGTAGAATAGTAGGTTGATCCTATGGGTTGTTTAACTAGGTTTATGGGTGGATGTGTGGATTATAATAAAAAGGATAAATCACTAGATGATTTGGATGGGTGGAATACTATCCTATGGTGGGTAGATCTTAAATAAAATTCAAAATGAAGGAAGGGTAAAGTAGAAAATAATGTTCTATGTATTTTAAATGGAGTTTCTTTTTATCTCTTTGGTGGACAAGTATCTCAAGAACCAGTGTTTGTTATTTGCATCTTGTGCACACTCATGAACAAACATGTTTAAAAGTCTGGGGTAATCAGATAAAGGATGCTCAATGGTATCAATTAAAGGTTGTATTTATTTAGGCTATTTTTGTACACCTTTGGATAATATATTATAGCTCAAATGAAGAAGTTATCTAGGGTAGTTGTAGCTCACACCTAAAAGATTACATCTAAGGAAATACCTCTACACACTTTGGATTATTAATTCAACTTGTACTAACTATCTAAATCATTAAAATTTATCAATATTCAATAGATATTTCACATCTAAGACTAATATTTATTAAAAACATAGTGAGATTCATCTGTAGCATTAGCTTACATTATAATTATTGAATCAATACAAACAAAGAAACTTCAAATTCATTAACACAAAGAGGGAAGAAGAAAGAACAAACATAGTTGCATGATAATAAATTCCTTGATTTATTCTTGTATATTCATTAAAAATTATGACCCTTTGAAAAGAGGGTTCTACATGTATATAAAGATCTTGGGGAAGGGTTTGCCTCATCCTTAAATTTTGGAACACTTCATTTATATCTTGATAAACTATAAGATAAGTCTCGTTTACATGTCAATAAATTATCGATATCTTAATCTTGTAATGTGTGCATGCTGCTAAAATAATTAAATTACTTATAATATAAAATTAATTAGGACTTAAATATTCTATTACAACCATTACATATAAAAAAGTACAAAATTAGCCTTCATGTTAAATTGGTTCTTGCTTAATGTGTCTCACAACTATCATAAAAAATGTAGTTTTACTCATGCTTGATGATGTAGTAACTAGAGTTGTACTTGGGGATGTGCTAATTTATTGAGCTATTATTACCATGGGAACTAAATTAAGAGGTGGCACTAACATGGATTTAGTATTTGACACTATAGGTGGAGATTTTTTAGTATAATTGGTAGGTGACATGTGCTGGACTACCTTTTTCTCAACATCTAAGTCCTAGTAGTGTTTAAATGCCTTAACATGTTGTGCTTGAATTAGGTTAAAATCCAGGAGATACAACCTAGTCACCTTACTCATCCACTCCATCATATTGACATGTTTTGTCTTAGTGGCTCTAAAGCCAACCCAAAATAATTTCACCTTTATTGCATTTTTCCTAGTTGTGCTCAATTTGGATTCAATGTGCTCTACGATTAAACCTTATAGAATCTTATTAAAGCCATTATAGGTTTTCTTAATCATTAAATTAAATTTGGATTTAGTTACTAGATTGAATTTTTTCTCTCAAATTATTACTAATTTAAGTTCTATCAAAATTTAGTCAGCTTGCTTCTATTATTCAACCAATTTATGAAATAAATCCCTAGAGGATGATACCTAATCCCTAGCTTCTTATGTTCTTATCAAAGATAAATTCAAAGCAATTGATGCCCCCAATAGGGTCATCAGGTCCAAATGGATAAATGCCTTATTGGGGTATATAACACTAAGAAATTTAGTTTATTATCATCTTCCTTATGACTTTTGAATAATCTAGATATGAAATTGACATGGGGAGCCAAATTAAATCTAAAATAATGAATTAAATCAAGAACATCATACAACCTAAGTACTACATTTTCTACATCCTACTCAATGGCTTGGGGAACTTGAATTACCTATTGTTACTCTCTAAGAGTTTCTAACTCCTCTTCGAGCTCTTATCTAACCATTTCAATTTCTTCATGTATGGTAAGGATTACTTATGTATGGTCTCCATGTATGACTTGAGGTATTCAATATATAGGGATTGACCCTTTTGCCTATTTTGTCTCTTACTAAGGGAATAGCCTTCTTCCCTTTCATCCATGATTAGAGTTATGCCCAAACTATCTTCAAGTTTCCTCTTCCTTACCCACTATAATGATGTTATAGCCTTATCAAATAGTAGGCTCACCATTGATAGTTCAATAATATTTAGATTGGACCTCTTAGAGGCCAAAAATCCTAAATCCTTAGACTAATCTATAATAATGAAATTTGAGGGATCTAGTGGTTGAGCTTCTACTTGTGCATGTTCTTTAGTTTTAGGCTCAATTTTAGTGGAAGTATTGGGAATTTATGGCCATATAATTTTTGACTAGTCTACATTTCCAAAATGTAGCATTAGATAGAAAACAAAGATTGGTTTATTCTTGAGATCCCTTTTAGTGGTAACTACCAAGGTTGTAAAAGTTAGAGTTGAAGAAGACAAAGCTGAACCCAATTGGGTAAAAAAAGAAATAATTAGGGTGATGGATTGGGCAATGGATAGAATCGAAAAGCTAATGTTGATGGGATGGACACTAAAGGAATGGAAACCATAATAGTAGAGGGTAGGTGAAGTGGTAGTGGATAGATTCATAGACGGGTACATGAAGAGTAAACCTATAAAAAGTGACTAGATAAGAATAAATATAGAAACCACATGTGTAGGGGTGATACAAACTATAGCTAAGGACATCAAATGGAAAAGGCCTAAAGGGGTTATGAGCAAAAGACCTTTACCAGATGGTTTACCTGTGAGAGGTGCCACAACCTTTAGTGCTTGTAGGTTTAATACCTTGGCCTACTACAAATCCTCATCCAAATCTGGTATTAGATCACCTTCTGATTAAGGTTATGTCTCTTTGAGTTCTATTTGGGCAAGGTATATGGTCTATCCCCATTAGGATTCCTTTGATAACACTTTATGACTCTACCTAATTTTGGAACTATCACTTTTTGGGGAAGAGAAGGGGGAATAATGTTGGGTGTTAAGGCTATTAAATCCACTATTTCCTCTTCATTAGAGGAGTCCAATCATATAATCCCATCTTTTTCCTTCTATAGAGTGTCTCTTTCTTGAGTTAACTCCTCACCCATCTCTTACCTGATCTATATCAATTTAACTATTAAAGCTTAAATTAGGAGAACTAGTTCCTTTTCAAATTATATAAAGGTAGGTTTTTTTTTCTTCTTTTTATTATTCATCATGTGTTATAATGAGTGGTACCTCACCTACCAACTACTATTGGTTTTAGGGTTGGCCTTGGGCTATTTTGGGATCTTATCCCTCTCCTAGTTTTTGTGATGTCCTACCACTCTAAAAATTAGAAGATCTCTATCCTTTAAGAGGTGGGATCCTAAAATTTGATTCACTGAGTATGAGAGATGGTTATTACTATATCCCTTCTTATCAAGTCCTCACTCAATCCTATAGTTGAATCCCTTTATTTTACCTCTTCATCATCCTTGACATTTAAGAAGAGAAAATAATGATCTATTGGCTCATGTTTGTAATCGAGGCTAAGGGTGTGTATTTTATTTTGGACCTTTCCATGAGGATCCAAGTCTTTGTGAGGAAGGGTAGGTAATGCATATGCCTTCCTAGCATTCACAACCTCATTGAACTACCTCAAAAATGTGTATTTCATTCTCCCAATGGTGAGGTGGGAGTCATGGAATATAGCCTTCTTATTTCTTATCAAATCCTCATCAATGTTATTCCATATATGGTATGCAATTTCTTGCTCAACTACTTTATCTGGAATGAACTTAGGTATCTAAAGAGGATGTTCCTTATGGATAACTAATATGATAATCATGTAATATAGGAAGAGATAGTAATATCCTATGTTGTTAGCAATTATCCTGGCTATGCTAGGTGAAACTCTTGATAGAGGCAAGCCTTGGATGGCCATCCAAACCTGAGGGTATATATCCTCAATAATCTTACTTAGGTTTCTAAAATAGGAGTATATGTATAAAAAATTATAATATTCCCAAATTCTATTTTTAATTACTTTTGTGTTAGGATCCCATAGGACTCCATTGTGCCCATTATTGCATCCAATAGGTAAGACATCATGTAAAAATTTCCTCCTGATGGTTAGTTATCTTAATGCAAGATTTTTTATTGGAGGCATGCACTAATGTCTTCCCCCAAATCATGGGTGTGATTTGAGGTAATTATAAGGTCCAGTAGGGGAACCCATTATAGGTAAAAAGAGTAGATGATCACATGGATAAAAAGTTTGTTTAATAGTGCCATTCCCACATGAATTCCCATTCTAAATTGAGTGATGGGAATAGGGTTCTTGATATTGTCTTTTAAAGTAAAAGTTTATTTAGTGATAAGACACCTTGATAGAGATCACTCTACATTATTGGCCCTCTGACATGTGATGACAATGTGCAAATTAAAAGTGACATCTAAAATGGGTAGACTCAAATACTTGTTAAATTCTTTTCTTGCTATATAAATGACAACTATGTTATTGTTGGAAATATTGTCATTGATGTCAAAGGTCTAACATTGGTGATAAAGGCCCCATATCATTTAATGATATTTTTAATATTCATATCTTGGATAATATGTGTTAATATTTATTTAATATTAACAAATATATTTTTGCTTGCATAAAAGTCAAAAGAGGGCCCATGGAGAAGTCAGAGTCACGGGGTAAAGACAAAAGAGGAATGGGATGCATTTCCCATGAAGAGTCATCTTGAAGAATTCTAAGAGTCACTAAGTGAAGACAAAAAAAAGGCATGGTGCATTTTTCCATGAAGAATCACCTTAAAGAATTTGAAAGGTCACCAAGATAAAGACAAAAGAAGAAAGGATGCATTTGCTTATGAAGGGTCACCATGTGACTTTTCAAATGCAAGGATACAAAGGGTCATGTAAGTTTGGTGCCATTTTCCATGAAGATTGAAGGGTCACAAAGGGTGAATGCCAAAGGTCATTTGGAAAACTATAAATAAAGGTTTGAGAAGCCATTTTTAGTATGCAAGTGAGTGCATGGTTTTGTAATTGTTTTATATAAGAAAAGAGGATAGAAAAATAGGAGATATTGTAGAGTTATATCATTTGATGAGTAAGAAAAATTGAGAGATAGTTGTGTTTTATACATAAGATGGGTTGGTGCTTCTATGGGTTGGTGCTCACAAATATTTGTAAAGGGTTGGTGCTCATGTGGGTTGGTTCTCACAAATAGTTATTGTGTTAGTGTTCAGCAAAGGGGTTGGTGCTCCTAAAAATTAGTGCTTGTAAAATTTGTAATTTGAGTTGGTTCTCATTCATATACTTGAGATTTTTATCTATGGTTTTTCCCACTTTGGGTTTCAATGTAAAAATATGGTGTCTCTCTTTTTCTTGTGTGGTGCATGTTATTGTTTCAGTTTTATCACATATCTTGAATGTGTAAGTGGTTTAAAAAAAAAATCAGATTAAGTAAAAGATATATAATATACTGATTCACCCCCCTCTCAAAAAATTTCATGCTTAACAATTGGTATGAGAGAAGCTGCCTTTTGAAAAAGTTTTACAGCTCTAAAGTAGATTGGGGAAAGCATGATGGATGGATCACATAAAAGTTTTTCTATAAATAAGGCACCTTTTTTTATGGGAAAAATTATGATTTTTGGAGTATAAGGATGATGACTTATTTTATGGCTCTTGTATTTGACATTTGGCAAGTAGTTGTGGAGGAATATGTAGAGCCACAGATACTTGTAACTAATTTAGTAGAAAAGAAGGCAAGTAAAAATAATTTTAAAGATTTAAATGCCATTTTATGTGGTTTATGTGAATCAAATTTTATTAAAGTTCTTCAATGTAAATCTACTCATGAAACTTGGGTAAAGATTGAGAATATTTACAAAGGTGATGGAAAGGTTAAACAAGCTAAGCTTCAGACTTTTAAAAGATAGTTTGAGAGTTTGATGATGGAAGAGGAAGAAAATATACCAAGTTACCTTTTGTAGGTTGATCAAATAGTTAATAAAATTCAAGGTCTTGGAGAAAATTTATAAGAATCAATCATGGTATAGATTTTTTTGAGATCTCTACCATTGAGATATGATGCAAAAGTTTTGGCAATCGAAGAGATGTAGAATTTAGCCAAGATAAAGATGGATGAGATACATGGTATTCTTACAACATATGATATGTAGATTGAACAAGAGAAACCTTTAAAAAGAGAAGATACTTTCAAGACATCAAAGAATTTCAAATAAAAATTCAAGAAGGGATTAAAGAAGAAGAGTTTGTATTCTAAACATCTTAGTTCAACCAAAGATAGAGGAGTCAATGATTTAGAAGAATAAGAGATTCTATTCATGGCCATACATGAAGATGCATTCAAAAATAAAATTAAATATTATCAAGAATAAAAATAGGATGAAGCTAAAGTGAATCTAGAAGGAGAACTCATTTGTGCCTTAGAAGAGTTAAAATCTCTTGAGAAGAAGAATCGATGATTAAAGCTCTAGATTGAAAAAAATGAAAAGGAGTCAAAACAAACAATTGAAGATCTACAAGCACACTTTGAAGAATCCAATAAGTATGAAAAAAATCTAATGGCACAATTACAAAAAGTAAGTGAAAAATGTGAAAGGTATGTTATTTAAATTTTTTCTTTAAAATTAGATATTGAGAAAACAAATAAAACAATCAATGATAGAGCAACCAATGATTCAAAATTTGAGAATAACACTAATATGTTGAATAAAATATTAGAAAGTCAAAGATAAATGTTAGATAAGATAAGTATCAGATTTAAAAAAGAGAATGGGGAGACCACTACTTTCACAAATAATGCTAACATAGAAAAAACAAAGATATATTTTGAAGCTCTTACAAAAATGGAAATAAAAAATGAAGAAGTTAAGAATATAGAGGATATCTCAAAAAAAGAAGGATGGAAGGAACAGGGCTACAAAAGGCAATTAGGTAAGAGATACATAAACATATCCTATTTTTATGGTTACTATTTTTATTATAATGGATATGGTTATAAGAAAATAGAATGTCAAAAAAGGGCTAACAATTTTAGAAATAAGAAGGAAACTCATGTAGAGTCAAGTAGAAGCCACAACTATTTTGCACCTCTATCAAGATTTAATGAAGAGGCCATAATATGTTACAAGTGAAACAACTTTGGAAACATAACCTGATACTATCGAAGTATGTCTGAGTTAGTCAAGAAAGACTAGAGTTTTAAGGCTCCATTCATCAAGAAGAAAGTTCAAACAAGTTCATGGTAGAAAAACAACTTGAAAAATCTATGTTGGTATAGATAGCTTTACATGCAAGATATGAAGAAAAGTCAGGGTTCATTGATATTGGATGTTTGAGGCACATGATAAGAGACAAGAGTAAGTTCATAACTTTGAAGAATATGAATGGTGGCATAATGAAATTTGGAGATATTACTACTGCCAAAATTGTCAAAAAAGGTACACTAAGTTTGGATAATGGTAGAACTAAAATTGAAAATATTTTTTATGTAGAAGGTCTTAAGAATAATATTTTGAGTGTAAGTCAAATGTGTGATCAGGGGTACACACTAAATTTTTATGTAGAAGGTTGTGAAATTAGGATAAATGATTTAGATGTGTTGGTTGTAGATGCTCAAAGAATAAGCAATAAATTGTATATGTTATTAGATATCAAAGGTCAAAGATGTTTTTTGAGTCAGATTGAATAAATTTGGATATGGCACAAGAGAATGAGACACATAAATTTTAAAAATCTTGTCAACATCAGTAAAAATCAAGGAGTAAAAAATCTTCCAAAGATTACAAAGCTATCTAACACAGTTTGTGAACCTTGTCAGCATGAGAAGTAGGTCAAAAGGTGGTTCAAAACAAAAGAATACTTGACCACTCAGATGTTAGAGCTTGTTCACACTAATTTGTGTGGACCTATGAGAACTCAAAGTACTCAAGGTGAGAAATATTTCATGTTGCTTATTGATGATTTTTTACATATGACTTGGGTAATGTTTTTAAACAAAAATCAAAAGCTTTTAGACATTTCAAAAAATTCAAAGCATTTGTTGAGAATGAATTTGGTTTGAATATTAAGTGCCTAAGATCAGATTGAAGAAGAAAATTCATGTAAAATTAGTTCATTGAGTTTTGTGAAGACCATGGAATAAAGAGACATTATTCAGTAGCTAGAACTCCATAGTAAAATGGAGTAGACAAATGAATAAATAGAACAGTTTAGGAGATGATGAGGATAATGCCAAATGAATCTAAGATACTAGATAAATATTAGAGAGAGGTAATTGGTAAAATAGTACATATTTATAATAGATCATTATTGAGAGTCAACAGTGACAAGACTCCTTATGAGTTATGGAAAGATAAACTAGATACAATTAATTATTTCAAATTTTTTGGCAGTAGATGCTTCATAAAGAAAACTAATGAAAAATTGGGTAAGTTTGAATCTAGAGCAGATGAAGGTATATTTTTTGGTTATTCTTGAAAAATTAAAGCTTATAAATGTTATAACATAAAAACTAAGAAAATAGTTAAAAGTGTAAGTGTCAGGATAAAAGAAGATGGAGTACAAAGAATCCGTGATACAATAGACATTCCTTAAATCATTGAAAAGGAATATTTTGAAAAATTAGATGAAGATGAGAAGGATAAAAGGACACCAAAAATCCCATCTAAATATGTCTAGAGAAATAATAATGAAAGTGATATCATCAAGAAAATAAATGAATAAATTTTCACTAGAAGAATGATGGTAAGTGAATCTGAGAAAGTTAATTTCTCTTTGTTATCCAAAATTTAGCTTAGAACTTTTTCAGAAGCCAGACATGATAAGTATTTGGTTAAGGCAATGGATGAAGAATTAAATAAAATAAAAAATAAAGATACTTGATAATTAGTGCCTAGACTAAAAGATCACAATGTGATAGGAATAAATGGATTTAAAAAAATAAGTTGAATGAAAATGGAGAAATGACCAGGAATAAAGCAATATTAGTATGTAAAATATATGCTTAGATTGAGGGAATAGATTTTGAAGAAAATTTTACACCAGTGGAAAGGCTAGAGGATATTACAATGTTTCTTACATATGTAGTGTTTTAAAATTTTAAAGTTTTTCATATGGATGTTAATACTGCTGTCCTAAATGAGAATCAAGAAGAGGAGGTCTACATTAAGTAGCTAGAGGGGTTTCTTCTCTCAAATGATAGTATCCATGTATGTAGATTGAAGAAAGAACTATATGGATTGAAACGAGATCCTAGAGCTTGGTATGCAAGAATTGATAAGTACCTACAAGATCAAGGTTTCAAGAGAGGATTTGCTAACAATAATCTCTAAATCAAAATAAAAGGTGATCATCAATTGATTGTTGTGGTATATGTTGATGACATCATTTTTGGAGAAAACATTGAAAATATGACAAGAATTTTATGATAATATGAAAAAATAATTTGAGATGTCTATGCTTAGAGAACTATCATTTTTCTTAGGGTTGTAAATATTTTAGTTGGATAAAGGAATTTTCATATCTCAAAGTAAATATGCCAAGGAAATGTTGAAGAGATTCGGTTTTGAGGATTGTGAACCAATTAGAATACCAATGAGTATAGAAAATAAGGTGAGCAAGGATGAAGATTCACCTGTTGTAAATCAATATTTGTATAGATCTATGATTTGTAGTTTTTTATATTTGAAAACATCAAGGCTAGACATCATGTATGTAGTAGGTATAGTTTCAAGATATCTGTCAGCTCTAAAAGATAGCCATGCTCATTTGGTGAAGAGAATATTTAGATATATCAAGGGGACATTAAATTATAGAT
This sequence comes from Torreya grandis, assembly GCA_037957365.1. Lineage (NCBI taxonomy): Eukaryota > Viridiplantae > Streptophyta > Pinopsida > Cupressales > Taxaceae > Torreya > Torreya grandis. The sequence goes on from JARHVA010000127.1 coordinate 139,413, forward strand.
TATGGTATCCCGCAAGTAGAGATTTAACTTTGATTACTTATATGGCTTCAGATTTGGTAGGTTGTTTGGATGATAGAAAGAGTACAAGTGGAGGAGATTTCTTCTTCAATGATAGCTTAGTATCATGGCTAAACAAAAAGCAAAATTTAGTATCACTTTATATAGCTGGAGTAGAATATATGGCATTGGTATTGTGTTTTACTCAAGTGATTTGGATGAAGAAAACTTTGTAAGATATCAAGATAAAATATGATGAACCTATTTCTATTTTTTGTGACAACACAAGTTCTATTAATATTTCTAAGAATCTAGTGATATATTCAAGAACAAACCATATTCTTATCAGATATCACTTCTTGAGAGAGAAGGTTGTAGATCAACAGGTTAAGATGGAATATATTAGTACTACAAAGTAGATTATAGATATTTTCATAAAGACACTACCAAAAGACACATTTGAGTATATATGAGAGAAGTTGGGAGTAATATCTTTTACTTCCTACCATTGAGGATCAACATTAGTTGAGGGGGAGCTAAATGTTAGCTCCAAGATAGGTCCTTTACCATTGATGTCAAAGGAGGAGAAGAACAAAAATAGGTACAAGTGCAGAAATAGGTATAAGAAATAGGTGCAAGTTGCTACAATAAGGGGGAGTTACTATTTGTTTTTTATATGGCAGTATGTGTAGGTTTAAAGATGTGGTAGTTTCAGTTTGAGGTTGCCATTAATGACAAAGTGGGATATTGTTGGAAATATTGTCATTGATGTCAAAGGTCTAGCATTGGTGATAAAGGCCCCATAGTATTTAATGATTTTTTTAATATTCATATCTTAGCTAATGTGTGTTAATATTTATTTAATATTAATGAATATATTTTTGTTTGTATAAAAGTCAAAAGAGGGCCCACAGATTAGTCAAAGAGTCATAGGGTAAAGATAAAAGAGGAATGTGATGTATTTTCCCATGAAGAGTCATATTGAGGTATTTCAAGAGTCACCAAGTGAAGACAAAAGAGAGTATGGTGTATTTTTCCCTGAAGAGTCACCTTAATTAATTTGAAAGGTCACCAAGATAAAGACAAAAGAGGAAAGGATGCATTTGCTTATGAAGGGTCACCATGTGACTTTTCAAATGCAACAATACAAAGCGTCATGAAATTTTGGTGCCATTTTCCATGAGAATTGAAGGGTCACAAAGGGTGAATGCCAAAGGTCACTTGGAAAGCTATAAATAAAGGCTTGAGAATCCATTTGTAGTATGCAAGTGAGTGCATGGTTTTTCAATTGTTCTATATAAGAAAAGAGGAGAGAAAAATAAGAGATATTATAGAGTTATATCATTTCTTGAGTAAGAAACATTGAGAGATTGTTGTGTTTTATACATAAGAGGGGTTGGTGCTCCTATAGGTTGGTGCTCATAATTATTTGCAAGGGGTTGGTGATCTTGTGGGTTGGTACTCAAAAATATTTGTTGTGTTGGTTCTTGGTAAAGGGTTTGGTGCTTGCAAACTTTATAATTTGAGTTGGTGCTCATTCATATACTTGAGATTGTTCTCTGTGGTTTTTCCCACTTTGGGTTTCTACGTAAAAATTTAGTCTCTCTCTCTCTCTCTCTCTCTCTTGTGTGGTGCATGTTATTGTTTCATTTTTATTGCATATATTGAATGTGTGATTAAGTGAATTAGAGAAAATAAATAAGATTAAGTAAAAGATATATAATATACTGATTCATCCCCCCTCTTAGTATATTTCATGCTTAACATTTATTGTGGACATCGTAAAGATATCCACCATACATTATTCTACTTTTGAAGAAGATGTCCCATAGTAAATCTATGCATGACATAACCTCCATATTTTTAGTTACATAATGTAGGTATTGATTTTTGAAAGGAATAAAATCCTTCACTAGTTGCTTATCCTCAACTGAGATGTCTTCTTCAAGTGAAAAGGAGTTTATGTTTTGAACTACTTCCCATAATGTTGAGTAATTTGGATAATGCCCATCAAATGTAGTGGTGTCAAAAACCATGTCTAAATACTTTGTGGAATCCTTGATAGAGAACCTGGATTGTGCTGAGGCTCCTTTGTAGGACTTGTATAGTGATGTAATGGTGGTTTGATGGATACTAGTATGCTCCAAACTTTTGATAATGGCATATAACACTGATTTGAATTTCATGGATTAGAAAATCACTCTGATAGCAATTAGGAATTTTGGGATCACTTAAGGCTAAAGTTTAGTCAAGATCGAATATGGAATGACATGAACTTGGATGGGGGCTTGATGTTAATAGATTTTTTCATTGATTTTTAGTTTATGTGCCATTAATCATTAACATCTTTGAGCTTGTCACTTTTATTCAATTTGAATTTGATAACCCTATCCTAGTATACATGCTATGTAGGATGCTTTGTCATTTAGGGCACCACCATGATATATTTCATCATTTTCCATGTGTCATTATTTAGTCCAGTCAAGAGAATTCAAACTTTACCTTTGGGCCAAAAGACTCTAAAGTGTAGAATGTTCTTTATAAATATTTTCTTCAAAAGATTTTATCCCAATTTTTTTGAAACAAATTCAATGATGACTAAGTACTCTTCGAAAGGTTATGGTTTAGGAAAAATTAGTCACATAGAAAGTCCCCAAAGGGAAATCTCTCAAAATGATAGTTACTGACACAACGCTTCCAATGAGAAAGTTGTTGAAGAGAATTCTTCTAAAACAAACCTTTCGATGAAATATCTCTGAAATGAAAGTTGCTAATGAGAAAGTTTTTGAATGAAAGCTTCTAAAGAACAAAATCATTGAAGTAAACCTTTTGATGAAATCCTTCTAAAGTTAATATTATTAATGTGAAAATTTCCAAATGAAAGATTTTGAAATAAAGTCATCAAATACTAAACTTGTCAAAGAGAATATTTACATGATAAATCAATCTAAATTGTTGTCATGCAAATCCATTTTTTTCCATATTTTTATTAATAGGTTAGTTTGAACAAGTGTTTCAAAATGGAAGTAAATATACCATAACCCAATTCAAGGTTAAAAGCATGAAATTTATATAGATAATAATAAGTATCATAACCATAAAAAAGACATAGATAACCAGATAAGATATTCATTATTTCTAAAAAACCAAGGGGTCCTCACTTTTCAAAGAAAAAATATAGGGTGAAGTGTGTTGAATATAAAAAATGGTGACTCACAGGGGTGAATAATTCAAAGTTTTTAAGAACCCAAAATCCATGGTTTTAATATCCCAATATCAATCATAGATTTATTATAAAATAAATGATTAAACTGAAAGAGACTCTTAATAATCCTATGCAACATACTAAATTTACTTATGCCTTAGATCTATATGTGGAAAGTGTTGTTATTTACCTCTTGACTTAGGTTTTTAGGAAAAGCCATGAGGGTAATCCATAGGTTTAAATTTGATTGGAAATTAGGTGTATAGATAGGGAGCTCAAGATTTTCTATGCTACAATCTAGGTGTCCATATCCCCAATAGAGATACCTTTGATCAGCTATTGCTCTATATTTTTAATGATGTGTGATACCTTGATCTTATTTCATCATGTAAGATTTGAATCCTTTTTTTAATTTTATTTTGGATTTTTGGATTGTACATTTTTATTTTATTTTAAATCTTCTCTTCATTTTACTTTCATAAAGAGGGAAAAGATGACTACAATGAGCTGGTCTTATTAAAGTTTTAGTTTAATCAAAATATCCCTATCAACTCTTGCCAATGTCCATGATTTTTACCTTAAACAAGTATTAAAATTTAATGTGAATTTGACCCAAGGGAATAAGGAGAGTTTTCTAAATTTTCATAGAACTATGGGATAAAATTTCATATATTTGATGAAATCATTAACTTTAGGACATGTTCATGGCTAACTCTCTCATTGCTTACCTAGATTAAATTTTTTGAACTATAATATGTATTACCCCTTGATTCAAGATGGATTAAAAACACCTTAAACTATATTTAATTATATCAAGATTGACCAAAATTTTAATTTCATGAAATCAAAAGAAAATTATTCTAGAAAGTAGGAAAACTATTGAAAGTAAAAAGGGCTAACCTAGAAAACATGAACTAGTCTAAGAAAATTAAACTAGTGAAAGTAGGAAACTAACTAATAAAGAAAATCTAATCTACTCCTACATCTATTGAAACATATATTGTTACTAAAATACCTCTTCAGATGGGGTAGCTATGAAGTAATGATTCAAAAATTATCTATTAACTAGATATGTCAAACCATTACCTTGAAGATCTTTCAAATGAAATGCATTATTACCCAAGATTTCTAAAATTTGATATGGTCCTATCCACATCATGGTAAAATCATCATGCATTAATTTTTTATCATGGGATTTATCCCATAATAGTACCAATTCAAAGATCCTAAATTCTTTAAATTTTTATCTCTTATTAAACCACTCTGACCACATCCTAGTGTTTGCTAAAGTTTTGCAATGCTTTATCCCTAGAGTCTTCCATTTCGATGATATCTAGAAATCTAGACTCCATTTTGTCATTGGGCTCAATACATTCTTGCATAAAATGATATTTTGGATGTTTTAGAATAATTTGGAACATCGGTTGTTTCCCATAAACCAACAGATATGGAAAAGCTTTAAAGGCCTATTTGTATCTAGTTAGTTTTCCCATAGTGGATATTTTAGTAAGAGGTACCACTTCTTGGGTTTATCTATAGCTAACTTATTAATAACATATATGAGGTTATTTTTGGTTAAATTAGCTAATTTTTTCCCTTATGAGTAATGATTTGAGGATGATCTAATTATAATCTAATTATCATGGGCCCACTAAGTGGACTCAACTGATTAAAATACTGACCCATTATCACAAACCAAAAAGATGGGGGTGCTAAACCTGGTTGTGATATGTTCTTCAAGAAAAAATATTAAATATTAGGCTCTAGAGTTATTGGTGGCTACTAACTTATTCCATCTAGTGTAATAATCTATAAGAGTGGGCACAAACTTTTTCTAGATGAGGAATTTGGGTTTATAACATTGATGAATTCTAAGCCCCATTGAGCAAATGACCTACCTTTAATTATAGGCTGTAGTGACATTGTTTTAGATTAGAGGTAAAAGCAGGTTTTGAAGGGGCCCCGAAACCCTTTAACATCAGAGGAGATATAAACCTTAAGCTCACCCAGGAAACAAAATAACCTGGCACAGGCAAAAGCAAAACCAGATTAACTAGTAATCTGAAGACAACAGACATAAGCTGGACAAACAAAAAAATAACATAATTTTTTTTTTTACAAGACCGAAGATTCATATCTAGAGGGGGGACCAAAGGCTTAGACTTCTTCCTTTTAACTGCTGTCCAACCATCCTCTACCTTAGCTGCCTCAGCAACCCAATCCTCAGAAGGCCATGATCCATGAAATCCAAGGGGTACCGATGCCTCTGCAGGATCCTTTTGAAAACCAACCAACTCCTGGCTCCTATGGGAATCCTTCAAAATAGGTGGAGAGACCACCACCTCCTCAGTAATCGGTTCTGAGAGATCACATAATCCTGTCTCAAAACTTGGAATTCATGGTACATCCTCACATTGAAGTGAGAATACTTAGAAAACATAGGTAATTAATAACCCATTATGAGTATTTTATGGGCTGTAGTGTTGTTGGTGTTGTCTTCTAGACTTGCACCCTTGTGAAGATAGTTTTAGGCCTTCACAATCTAAAGTAACATGGAGATAATCCTAGGATATGAGTGGAATAATATGATTGAATATATATATTCTAAGGGATAGCTCCCATTTATGTATCAATTAGTATCCTTACTCTACACTACCATTTTGCAAAGGAAAAGGGAAGAGGGAAAACTAAAAGGAAAACCTGTCTAATTGTGGTGATACACCAAAATATGACCTCCATTTATGTAATATGTACTAAGAGGATGAAAAATCACATAAAATTGATTAAAATTCTCATATTTAAGTCTTCAAACATCAATATTTCACATAGAGGCTTAGGCTTGATGCATCATCTAAGGCACCTATTCAATAGGTCTCTCAAAGACACTAAAGAAATCTTGTACTTGCCATACAAACAAGATAATTAGAGAACACTATGAAACCTAAAAGGATGATATTAACACCTAAAAATAGTTATGAAGGAAAGGATAAGATGAGAGGAAGCAATAACAATCACTTTTATCTCCCAACAAACCATGAAAATACACTAAAACAAGCTTTTGAGGAGGTATGAATTTTATTTTTATTCATCAAAAGAGGAAAGTAAAAATGTTTTTTTGAGAATGGCCTTAACATAACTTAGGTTAAGGATCCTTTTTAATTCCAAAAATTTGATTTCATATAGAGAATAGGAGAGAAGAGAGAGAAAGAGACAAGAATACTCAAAACTAGGACATAAGACCATTTCTTTATCCTTCTTCAAACCCAATGTATCCTTCTTCAACCTTATAAATATTAATTATCCATAGGGTGGCATGGAAAATATATTACTATATGTTTTTGAGACTTAGTAACTTTTTCATAATGTTGGGTCAATCCTAGAGCACCTGGAGAGTACTTAGATTCTTGCACCAACCCCTAAATTTTAGCCTTCTTGTCTCCCTTGATGAATAAGTCTCCTCCATGGATATAGGTCTTAAATTCATTTAAATTATTTGGTTTCAACACTTATATAGTATTATTAATGATTATTTAACACTTGACATGATTTGGTTATAAGACTCCTTCAACAAACTAACTTTGTCTTACACATGGGCTTTGGAAGAGAAAGCATCCTATTTGCACTTGTTGGAGACCTTTTCCAAAGCCTTATTTCATTATAAATCTTACTTGAATTATTCATAAATTTAATATGGTGTCCCATATCCTTAATCAACTTTCCAAGTCTTTGTAATAGGCTATATGCACTTATTTAGCCCTCAAACCCTTGAAAAGGCTCATTTTGCAATATGGTGTAGTAGGAAAAGGAGGACTTTTCTCCAACCTTACATCAAACCTACACTTTCACACCATGGATATATTCTTGAGGACATACCAGACCTATTTAAATATTATTTAAAGCACCATATACTCCAAAAATCTTGATTTGGCACTCAAATAATGCCTTTTCCATGTATTCCTTGTAGCCCTATTTCAAGCAAAGTTCCTTATCTGAGAGAATCTTGAAGTGATGGTGAGAATTTGAGGATTTTTATAGGTACCCTCTATCATATTACAACTCCATAAAAAATTTCATGCCTAAATGATACATCAAGGGAATCTATCCCTTAGAATCTAGAGATTTAATCCACCTATTAGGCTAGCCACAGCTTAAGATTGTCTCCATGTTACTTCAGACCGTGAAGGGCTAAAAGTACCTTCACAAGGGTACAAGTCTAGAAGACAATAGTTTTTTTCATGCTTGGTGGGACTCACTAGAGCTATTTTTGGTGAAATTTTTAGGTGCAACAAAGTTATTCATGAAGAATATGGTGACTCTAGGCTCAAGCAATTGGTTCTAATAGTCTAGGCACAGTTTTCAAGTAAGTCTATTTTTATTACACTATCATGAATGAGTTTTAATGGCTGCATATGAAGAGAATTATTATGATATGTCTCTTATAAACCCTATGATGGATCATGCTAGACTTTTCATGATCCTTATGAGCCCTTTTATGAGCCTAATCAGCCTTACCAAGAGTTTTATCAAAGATATGATGATCCTTACCAAGTTTCTCATGATCCTTATTATCAAGAGCATGATTCTTACCTTCATTATGCACCATATAAATCTCATGACTATATTTCACTTTTCCCATATGGATATGATGTTGCATATGAGCAACATTTTTTACAAGAAATAATGTATGAGATAGAGATCAAAATTATAGCATATGCAAGAAAAGTTTTCTCAAACTCTTAGTATGAGGAAGTGAATGTTCTATTTAAAAATGTGTCCAGTGATAAAAAGGAGAGGAATGATTTGTGTAAACTTGTATTTAATAATATGGAGGCTTGGGAGAGGTATAAAATTGAGTTGAACCAATTGTCTCAAGAAGGTTCTTGTGTTCCTTATTCTCATGAGGTTCTTAACCATGCTCAGTGTGTGCCAATGGAGCTTCTTAGTTGGATCCAAAAGCAAACTCATATGACTATTCAAGTGACTAAACCTTATTATAGTTTCAATTATTACTTACTCATCCCCAAAGCTCAAGTTTTCTATGAGGAAAAGGAGGTTTCAAAATTTGATAAGGTTATGGCCAAGTGGAAGGAACAAAATGTTGAGGTCTTCAAAAGTTTCTCTTACCCTCATCTCTAAAACCCATTAAATGATTCCATTTCCCTCAAGACCCCAAAATATGATCATGATCAACCTCAAATGATTCATACTCCCTCTCAAACAAATTAATTTCATCACCCTCTCACCAACTCCCTTATTCAAGAGGATCCAGTTCTATAGAGGATAGAGAAAGAGGTTGCAATTACAAGATAAGTTATTGGAGAGTGTGAAGAGTATGCTTCAAGTGTGTATGAGGAAGAGTTATTAATTTATACTTCACTTGAGTTACAAGCTAAGAATGAGGTTGTAGTTGAGAAGGAGAAGGCTGATCTTGATGTGAAAGAACTCCATGAATTGGTACAAGCTGAAGTCATGAATGAATTTGAGATATCCCCACTTGAGAAAGATGAAGGTACCAATCAAGCTAATCCTATTTAGGTTGATAAAAATGGGGAACAAGAGGATGATTTGTAGTTATAGTTTGAATCTATATAAAATATTAAAGATCTTTGTAGAGATGTGTTTCCCATTGAAGAACATGTTTATGAAAAATTTGATCTAGAGTCACTCATTCAAGATCATGATGTAGCTTGGGTTGACTATTAAAAGCTCCTTGAAGAGATTGATAAAGTTGTATTAGTTGATAAGAAGGATGAGGTCACTCAAGGACAATTCATAGATGAGATATCACTTAACAAGGTTGTAGTTGATAAGTAGTATGAAAAAGATCCTGAAGTATAAGATGAATTTATCTTTTTTGGTGACTGGTTTGCTGTTGATGACTCATTTGAGAAAATGTTAAGAGAGTTGGTAGGAAAAATGAGTGCCTCATCAAAGGTCATGTACAAAAAACACATTTCTTTATAACTTGAACCATCTCTTAGAAGGAGTGAGTTCATGAATTTACATTTTGATCTAGGTGGATCATGCTTTGTCATGGTTAGTTAAATTAGTTTGTTTATGTTTTGTCCCAAATAAGTTATTTGTTTTCACATTTGCTTTGTTTAGTTAGTTTTCCTATTTTTTGTGTTTCCATTCTTGTTTTGGAGGAAGGAAGTTATCTCATTTCAAATGAAAAGGTTACTTGCATCATATTTTTCATAGTTTTGTGAGTCTAAATTTCATGTAAATGGTTTGGTTCTCAAGCATAGTAGGCATGCTTCTTAGCTGAGTTACCAAAATGTTGACAATTTTGACCTCATATGTCAAAATTTTCACCCCTACCATTTGAAACTTTTCATACCATGATATTTTTCCTTATGATTTAGTATTTCACCATGAAAAATCCTTGAAGAAGCCATGGTTAATAGGCCTTAAGGTTGTTTAGATGATTTAAGGTCTTTTCCTTCACTTGTCTCGTGATTTCTAGTCATTTTTGGCCTTTTTGAGTCATTTTATTAGTGTTAAAAAGAGAGTATCATATAATGTGTCAAGATAATTAAATCCCTAAAAAATGAATAATCAGGTTGATCACATTCTAGACAAAATCTATGACTCATTTTCATGTAAAATTTTACCATTTTGTGCCATTTAGAGAAGGTTTTGATATTATCTGACCATAAAGAAACTTTATTCCATATTAATTTACCTCATTAGATATGTGACAGATTCAATAAAATATTTTATAACTTTTAATTAAGATTTCCTTGGTGAAAATAGCTTTTTAGTGCAAAATAAGCCTTTTTTAAGCATTCATTTTGGTTTTCAAAGAATTTTTGTAAGAAAATAATCATATAGGATTCATTGGGTCCTTACATGGTCATATAAGTTTTGTGAAGGAATTTATAAGTTAAAAATTGAAAAATCTAATTTTGCTCTAATTTTGACCTTCCTTGCATGCCTAAAAGGGTAGTTTTCAAATGTTTGATACGAGAAGAGGAGAGAGAGAGAGTTAGGATCTAAAAATTTTGAAATTTTTATGGATTTGAGTACTATTTAAATTAGTGATATTTTTTTATCATATTTGTTCCCCCATATTTATGAACAATTGCTAAGAGATACAATAGGTCATTATAGCCTATGCATCTGAGAGGGGTCTGTTCTTGGACCTGTTTCTTAATCTAAGTAAACAATGAATATAAATGTATTTGGTTAATATTTTTATGGGTAATGAGTCTAATTTTAATCTTGGTATAATTTTAAAACTCCTTATAGAAAGGAATTTATAGCATAAAACCTGTTTTCCTTCCATATTTTTTTGAGTGGTCTCTTGGAGTGGTTTTAAGTAAAATATGAGTTTTTCATTAGTTTTTTTCCTATTAAAAGGTTATTAATAGATGATATAATTAATTACATGCATGATTAATTCAATTAAGAGTTCATAATTTTCAATTTAGAGTATGTCTTCTCTAAGAGGGTTTAATTTGAGTGTATCTCTTCAATAAGGTATACATCTATTTATTGAACTTGTTTTAAACATTTATGAATTCAAAGTGATTAATATATTCCACTTATAGAAATAATAATAACATGATGGTCTAATTATTCCATGTGAGAGAGAGGATGAGCCTCTATGGCTTGATAAACATGTTCATAACTTGATTGAAGCTATCTCAGAGATGTGAAGCATTGAATGTAAAGGTTTGATGACATTTGAAAAGTTTATATTTGGTGTATAAGTGCCAAAAAGGAATTTTGATCAGTATTATACTCATATGCCTCTCAATAAAACATATTTACATCTTGAAAATGTTCATATCTTAATTTTACTGTTAGGCCTACAACATCAATATGCATCTATAGGTGCCTTTGAGGAGGTCAAACATGTGAAATAAAGATATGATCTAGTTTTAAATATATTATGGTTAAGATGTTTCATTTAAAGATCATGATAAGGTCAAAGATAACCCATATGATCATTTACTCGGTATATGTCCATATCTCACTCTCATTGCCACTATGTTTACCTTACAATAGAACTATGTATGGTGATAGAAATCATTGCTTTAATGAAGTTGTTTTGAATGGATGAGCTCTTGGACGTATCCCAAAGAGATTAATGTCATTTTGAAAGCACAATACATTCACATTGAGAGGTTTTATCCTTCAATCAATCAATATATAGGCTATGAAGGGATATCTAAGGTTTCTTAAAGAGTTCATTCATCTTACCCTAAGAGGGCATTTATATGCAGAATTTGCTAGGAAGTTGTTTTATTTTTGATTTAAAGATTATAAAGGATACCATGAGAATTAATAGATATTATAATAGGGTAAATAACATAATGGATAATTATTTTTAGCCCTTTCATGATGACCTACAACTCATTCAAACATAGTCAGCATGTTGATCAACAAAGGTCTTGTTTGACCTATTTGAAGTTTGTGTTTATATGATAACAGTCACATGTCTTTGGAGATTGGATGGTCTAAGAGGAACTCATAAATACTTGATCAAAAAAATTTATTTTCAAAAGGTATGAGAGTCCCACATAAAGGATAATAATCAACACCTACAGCTATGTATATTTTGTCAAGTAAGGTTTTTTGACTCTTTATGGTGTTGAGGTATCAAGGCTAACATTCTAAGTTGGTCATAAGGAGACTAATCCTCATGAAGATAAACAAGACATATGATTTTAAGGCTGTGAGGGTTTGAAAGGGATCAAGACCTAAATCATACAAATCTACAGTAACACCTATAGCCAACACACATAATTAACACCTATAGGGTTTCAAGCATGCTACAATATTTGAGGATATCCAAAGTTGCACTTTCATTAACTAAATTTTAACAATACATACTACAAGTTTGGAAATCCAAATGACCTCACATTTCAAGTTAAAAATGAGGCATAGAATGAGTGTTGGGTGACATTATTTAGTTGATGAGCATAGTTTTATCATAAAGGTCATCAATGAGTGTTTGAGTGAAAGGTTGAAACATTATGTCTTGGGTCCCATCAACACCTACAGGTGTACTTCTATCCTCATAATTGTACTCAATCTATAAAAGAGCCATTAAAGCATGATATAATAGTGGTGAGGAGTTACATATAAAAAATCATGAGGAGACCTTAAGTAAAGATGTGGATGTGAGTGAATTATGTCAAAAGGACCATATTCAAGTTTAATAAGGGTTGATAATGAGTAAGAGAACATCTACAACAATCAATAGTGGTGACCCTACAACTAGCTAAGAGGAAAACACATCCAAGTTTTTAGTACAAGGTATGTAACCAAGATTAATGTTTTTTTTTAAAAGAATAATTGAGGGTTTTATGTTATCAAATGGATCAATGAATGAGACAAAGGTAAGTGGTCAAGTAGTTGTATACCATACACATAGTCATCATTGGAGGCTAGTTTAAAGGAAATGAATGAAGTTTTGATGCTAGAAAGATGATCTAGATTTGGGATTTGGTATAGGAGGTACTTGTGACCTAAAATAACCATCCATAACTCCAAATTTTTTAATACTAATAAGGGAAATATCCACTATTTTGTGACAGAGGTAGGGTACTTTTAAGCAACATAAGACTGCAGTCTTGGTAAAATTTGTCAAGAAGATGACTTGGAGAGTGTTGGAGCCTAGAAAAGATATTTGATGAGCTATGATAGAAATGAAAAAAAAATAAGATATTAAAATAGAGGTTAAAAATAATACCCTATGGTCATAAATACTCACAAAAGGACAAATTTCAACCATGATTGTAAAACCTTGCACATGTCAATGCTTGGAAAGTTTGCTTTCATAATATTGGAATTTGAGGGAGCTAGAAGCATTAATTTGACTTAAAATTTTGTAAAAATGGTAATTATTACTCAAGGAAAACAAATATATATATTTGGTTTTCATGGGAAAAAATGGCACATATCTTCTGATTTATCTCATAAGTAGGCCACTTTTAGGCATGTACGAAGGAAACGAATGAAGAAATTATGACCAAAATGGGTGATTAGTGTCTTGGACACACCATGTGATAAATTGGGATGATTTAGTAAGATGTATATAGATGAAAATAAAATTTATTTGGATATGGGATGATTATAAAACACTCATAATTATTGGTGGACAATCATATGTAGTCAAACCCCATGGGTGTCAATTAGGCCTAAAGCCCAAATCAGAGGTCATTGACACTTTTTGCACTTTTTGAGAATTAAAATACGTGTATTAATGTTTTTATGGATATATAAGGTATATATAAACTCTTTTTATGAATAAAATCCAACAAGAAAGCCATTTTTGATATTAAAATCATGTTAGGCTTATGCAAATTGGGGAAACAAGCTTGAGTGGGCAATTTGGATTGATCATATCTTATTGGAAAATTTTAATGGGAGATAAAATAGATTTGAAAATTTGGATAGGGTACTTATATTATAATTTTTGGAATTGGTTTTCAAGTTTAATGCCACAAATTTATGAACAAAGGTTAAGAGTGAAAATAAGCATAAAACCTTCCAAAAACTCTGATTTGAACCAATTTGCAAATTTTGATTTGGATACCAAACCAAATGTCATATTTTACTCATCAAATATACTATAGGTTATAGGTTACTCTTAAAATATACTTCACATGGTTTTTTTGTGCCTTCATTTGTACATATTTTGGCAAAAATAGTACTTTGTGAGCTTTTTGAGCTAAAATAAGGGTTATTGAGCACATGAAAATATTTAAATAAATTTGAGAGAATTATTGATATATTTTTTACCTAATAAAACTAAAAAAACCATAATAATCCATCCAAAGGTTCCAAAACCATTTCATTATTTTGGGCCAATCAAAAAATGCCTTCAAAGGACTAGTCTTCCAAAGGCCATTTCATGGTTTTGGTTCTTCCAGGTGGTTCCAAATCACAAAAATTAACATGGAGAATTGTGGGGGAATGATTAAATTGAATAATTTTTTTTTAATATTCACACCTGATAATCTCCCAACAACAAAATTTCTCTTCTGGGGCTAAAAGGTTTAATTAGGCCTAATTTGGCATGCTAAATGGGCTAGAAAGCATATTAAATCTTGGAGTTTGGCCATAAATTTTGTATGAATATGTAATAGGATATAGGGTACCTAAAAAAAGCTTCAAACTCTCACCATCACTTCCATATTCTCTCAGACAAGGAGCTTTGCTTAAAATAGGGCTACAAGGAATACATGAAAAAGACATTGTTTGAGTGCCAAATAAAGATTTTTGGAGTAGATGGTGATTTAAATAATATTTAACCAGGTATGATCTGTTGTTAAGAAGATATACATGGTGGAAAAGTGAAGGTTTGAAATAATCTTGAAGAAAAATCCTCCTTTTCCCTCTACACCATAGCGTAAAATGAGCCTTTTGAGGGGTTTGAGGGCTAAATAGGTGCATATAGCCTATTAAAAAGACTTGGAAAGTTGAGTAAGAATATGGAATTCCATATTAAAGTTATAAAGAATTAAAATAAGAGTTATAATTAAATAAGGCTTTGGAAAATGTCTCCAATAAGTACAAATAGGACTCTTTCTCTTTTAAAGCCCATGTGCAAGACAAAGTGAATTTGTTGAAGAAGTCTTATAACCAACTAATGCCAAGTGTTAAAGAATAATTAATAATAATATATAAAGGTTAAAACCAAATAATTTAAAAGAATTGAAGACCTAAATCCATGGAGGAGACTTATTTATCAAGGGAGACAAGAAGGATAAAATCTAGGTGTTGGTGTAAGAATCTAGGCACTCTCGAAGTGCTCTAGGATTGACCAAGCATTATGACAAAGTTAATGAGTATTAAAAACATATAATAATATATTTTTCATGCCACATTATGGATAATTAATATTTTTAAGGTTGAATAAGGTTACATTGGGTTTGAATAAGGATAAAGAAAATGTCTTATGTCAGAGTTTTGAGGATTCTTGTCTCTTTCTCTCTCTTCTCTCCAATTATCTATATGCAAGCCAATTTTTTGAATTAAAAAGAATCCTTAACCTGAGTTGTGGTAAGGCCATTCTCAAAAAGAAATTTTTACTTTCCTCTTTTGATGAATAAAGACAAAATTTTTACCTCCTCAAAATCTTGTTTTAATGTATTTTCATGGTTTATTGGGACATGAAAGTGATAGTTATTGATTCTTATAATCTTATCCTTTCCTTAATACCTATTTTTAGGTGTTAAGATCATAATTTTAGGTTGCATAGTGTGATTTAATCATCTTATTTATATTTCAAGTGCAAGCTTTCTTTAGTGTCTTTGAGAGACCTATTGAATAGGTGCCTTAGATCAAGCATCAAGCCTGAGCCTCTTTGTGATATATTGATGTTTGGAGACTTAAATTTGAGAAGTGTAATTAGGTTTATTCCCTTTTTCATTCTCTTAGTTCATATTAAAAAAATATAGGTCATATTTTGGTGTATCACCCTAGTTAGACAGGTTTTCCTTTCAATTTTCCCTCTTCCCTTTTCCTTTACAAGCTAGTAGTGTAGAGTAGGGATCCTAACTAATACATAAAGGGGAGATAGCCATTATAATATAGAGATTCAATCCACCTATTGTGCCACCCATAACCTATGATTATCTCCATGTTAGTTTAGGCCGTGGAGGACTAAAACTACTTATACAAAGGTGTAAGTCTAGAAGACAACAGTTGGATGGATGATCACAACCTATATTTTGATGGAGTTTTTCTAAAATTTAATAGTATTATTCACATGACACACGTCTAAGATAAATTTCTTCATAATTTTTCCTATAGATGATTCTTTTCTTGATCATATAATGAACAACCTTGAGCCTTAAATATCTCAATTGCTCTTTTTTAAGTTCATAGGGTCATGTTATAGTGAGTAGGAATTGAATAATACCTAAATACCAATCTTCTTAAGATACTTGTGTCTAGTCAGACCTATTTAATGGTGATGAATGGGTCTTATTCAATCATCAACTAAATAATGCCTTATCCTCTAATGATCCTACCAGGTTTTATTTCAATATCAAATTCCTATAATTTTGCCATCCATTTACCTCTATGCTTCCCCTATTTATTTTGTCCAAGCATAAGCTTAACATTAAGATCTAGTACTATGTCAGTGGTCTTGTTTTAGATGATGTAGTGTCTAATATTTTTGTCTTCTTTGACAAGAGTGAAGATTTGCTTGTCAATCAGGGAATTCTTAAGCTCTACATATTTCAAGTTAGTACTCATAAATGAAATAGATGTTCACTTTCTTCCATTTTTTGCATAAGTATGATAGTAATAATATGTTATGAGGTAAATGAATACAATAAAAAATACTTTGGTGAAATCAAGGCTTATTAGTATTAGGGCTTGCAAAATATCCTTCTTTATGTCTTATAAGGACTTCTTAGCTTCATGTGTCCATTCCACTTTGGTGTTTTGTTTAAGAATTACATTCAGGGGTCTAAAAATCTCTATAAATATTGATATATATTTCCTTATGAAATTTATTTTTTTGAAGAATGATTAGAGCTAATTTTTTCTATCTGGAAACATTATTATTGAAATCCCCTTAATATTATCTAGGTCAATAGTGATCCCATCCTTAGTAATGGTGTCGCTAGGAGCTCACCTTTGGTAATGTTGAATATAATTTTATTGGGGTTAAGTGATACCCTAAACTTCCTACACCTCTCTAAAATAGACTAAAGATGGTTGATATGATTAGCTCTATTTTTTAAGAAAATAGTGAGATTATCCATATATATAGTTATGCACTTCCCTATCAGTCTTTGGAATGCATGATCCATTAGTATCTAAAAATTAAATCCAATGTTGATCAACCCAAATGGCATTTGCTTATATGCATAGGTTTTCCACTTCATAGTAAATGTTATTTTCATCCTATCTTCTAATTCAACCAATACTTGATTGTAACCTAAAATTATATCAAAAAAAGACATAATTTTAGACCCACTCATAGTTTGTATTACCTCATCCAATGAGGGAAAGGGATACTTATCCTTCTCTAAAACCTTATTTATATTCTTGAATTTGATACAAAGTCTGATCTTTGCACTCTAATTTATGATTGGAACTAAATTAGCCATGTAATTCAAATGTCTAATAGGTAAGATTATTCTAAAACTTAGTAACTTCTCCACTTCCTTCAAAATTAATGGTTCCAAGATAGGATTAACCAACCTCTACCTTTGCCTAAATGGTTTATGATTAGGCTTGAGTGGAATCATATGGATGATGAATCTAGGATTGAAAATACTTAAGTCATCGTAAGTCCATGCAATTACATATTTATACTTGATAATCAATTCCTTGACCTTTTGCCTTTCTTTAGGTGTGTAGCTTAAGCCAATATTAACAAAATGTGAATTATTATCATCACTAACATTTTTCAAGATAAATTTAAATTCCTTAACCTTGATCCACCTTTGTGATTGGGCTTGAGGATCTATATCAAAGGTCTTTTCTAGGGTAACCATTTCAAGTGGGAGGCAATTCTCTTTTAGATAGATAAATCCTTCTTCATCTAATTCTTTATGGCACATGTGATTCATTTATTTGTCATCAATTATTTGAGATTTGAATTGTCTTGAATTTGTCAAAAAATAGATAATTTGTTGGTCATCATCAAACACTTGAAAATTTTCAACATTGTTTGGTACTGAAGGACATGGTACCAATTCAATGGAGAAATTTTGGATTTTTTACACCTATAAGGGTGCCAAATTTGCTGCTAAAGTGACCAGAGAATCAATGGTTCTATTTTGTTCTCTTAGGATAGCTACTATGTTGAAAGCTTTAAATGATTCAATTATATCCCAAGATCTATGATTGTACTTATTTAGATATGATAATTTACATTGATATTTATTTCTTACCTAGTTAAGAATGAGTTTAAAATCTCCTTATACTAGTAATTCTTTAACATTGTTATTGAGGGAAAACTTCAATCCCAAAATTAGGGCTTCAATTTTGCTATGTTATTGGTGCATGAGAATTTGAGCCTATATAATGCCAAAAGTTTCTTTCCTTGTGAATCAATCAACTCGATAATGATACCCAATCCTTACTTAGATGTAGTTCCATCAAAATGGAGGGTCCATAATTTGGAAGGGCCTAGAATTTCAATTGGTGCTTTATGCTTCATGGAAAATGTGTAAATTCGAAGACTAAATAATTTATAACTTTCCTCTTCATTTGAGGTATTGTACTTCGTAATGGTAAGTTTCATTCTTGGCTCTCGATTGATCTTGATTTGATTATCTATGCCTCTCCAAGGTAGCTAGAACTAGTAGAAAAACAACAATAAATGACTTAAAAAACTACTAAAAATTGCATATAAATGACTAATCTTAGTCATATGACCATTATTAGTTTATTGCTAGTCATTTATAATGTGACCAAATTTATGACTAAATCATTTTTAGTCATTTATTGGTTGTTTTTATTGATCAATTTGGTAGTATATTTAGTCATTGATTAATGTTACATGGTCATTTATTTAGTCATGGTAGTCATTTATTTAGTCATTATAATAATTAATTGTCATCAATTAGTAGTATATTTAATCATTTTTATTCACTGATTTTCATCCATTGGAAGTATATTTATTCATTTATATTAAATTATTTTCATCCATTGGTAGTATATTTATTCATTTTAATCATTATTTTGCTATCAACTGGTCATATATTTAGTCATATTTATTCATTGATTTTTGTCAATTGGTAGTATATTTAGTCATTTTAATTGACTGATTTACATTAATTGGTAGTAAATTTAGTCTTTTTAATTTTTTATTAATATCATTTGGTAGCTTATTTAATTGTTTTTATTCACTAATCTCTATCAACTGGTAGTATTTTGATACATTGTTTATTAATTGCATAATCATTATATTTACTACTAGTTTAGTAGTAAATTTTCATTTATATGATATGAATAATTTATTAAATACCATAAATTTTATAATGCAAAAATAAACATATTATTAAAATTGAACTAAAACATAAAAGCAAACAAATACAAAAATAAACATATTATTAACTTGCATTAAAACATAAACTCAAATAAAAATATTACATATACGAACAAGCTACAACATGCTATAAGTTAAAAGATTGATTCAGCATCATGATAAAAAAAGGTAATCGACAATAAAAAATATAATTCAATTTTGATGCACTATAAGAAGTTCACACACAAACACACACACACACACACACACACACACACACACACACACACACACACACACACACACACACACACACACACACAATAAAAAATGTCAAAGTCTAAGAGTTTCCAACTCTTTATATATATATATATATTTCAAGAGTTGAAAACTCTTAGACTCTGACATTTTTGATATATATATATATATATATATATATATATATATATATATATATATATATATATATATATATATATATATGTCAATGTCTAAGAGTTTTCAACTCTTGCAAATACATCATGATAAAGATCCCTAAACAACACATTCAAACTACTACATAAAATCATGGGCCAAGCTATCGAATAATGAGTAAATGATAAACATCAACTATGTGATTTTTTACAAATATTTTAGTGGCCACGTAATGTGTGATGGTTCCTTATTTCTCTTTTAGATAGACAACTCCATCTATTTTGTCTTCATAAGCAAGGGGTATTTGTGACCTTTAAAATATTGACATTTGCATGTCCTGTTCCTTTCAATTTTAATCCATGTACATTAGATAGTGAATGAATCTACCAAATTCCCAAAGTAAAACCATCAGATAGATATAACACCCAAACATTATCCCCTTTTATTTTATTAATACATTTCTATAAAAACAAGAAAAATACACATTATATTGAGATATAAAATATTTGATAACACACAGATAAACATTCGATAAATATTTATAAGAAAATATAAAATGATGGTAGGAAACATAAAACCATGCACCTAACATATTAAATAGAAATTAACTTCTTTCTATTTGATATAGAATGCATGTTACATACAAAGGGTGTCAATATGTTAGTAGTCATGTGCCATGAATATGTGGATGCTACAAGGACAACAAGTGCCATCCCTCCAATTGCTATGGGCTATTCTATAGTTGATGTGGACACCTTCCTCACCATTGGGTACAAATTTGTAGTGGCTATGGGCTTAACCTATAGTTGTTTTAGGTACATCCTAAGCCCTATATACACCTCTCTAGTAGTTGTAGGTTAATTCTTCAAAAAATATGAGCTATGGCTTTAGCTATGGGCTATTGAAAAATTCATGGAAGACACTAGACAAGCTAGAGGAGTGAAGTAAGATTAGATCAAACAATTCAAACATTTCTAAGGAATGACTATACCCCTGAATGATAAAGTAAGTGCTAGAACAAAGGCATACACTTCCAATCTCTATTTGGAGTGTTACAAACTAGAATTTATGACTTTAGGGATACAAAATAACCATTCCCAGCTTCTATTCACTTCATGGAAAATAATTTCACTCTACCAATAAGAGATATCTAGGATCATTTTTGGAGCATAGGTCCCAAGTTTGATAAACTAACTGATTGCCAAATTAAAATTTCACTAAATAAAAAATCCATCAGCAAATATCCTCATTTACTAAGAGTAAGATAGAAGAGAAATAAGCCATCAATAGGCTCATATAGAGGAGATCAAGAGAAGCAAATGACATCACCCAACCCCCTCCATGATTATAAATGATTTGACTTGGATGACAAATAAAGATATATAGTAACCACCTTGTGAAAGGATGGCAATTGTCTCCATACTAATACAAGACCACTACTCCAATGCTTTGTAGGTCATCATGATTACATTTAGGTTGCTGAGGGCATAGTTAAAGGATAGGACACTATGATCAAATAATTATGCAAGGGTAACAATATAGCAAAATCATGACTACCAAGGTAATAATTGCATGAGGAAACAACAAGCTAAGCTTACATTTCAACAAATAGTCACATGTAGATTTCCTATGCCACAATGATAGAAACAAATGGTTATAAAGGTACAATTTATCTTTTAATAATAGAAAATCACTTTATTTTTTAATATAACATGCATTATATTAAAAAACATATTTAATTATTTAAACATCATTCATCGAGTCTTGTCATGAGCTATGCCAATTCACCACTCAAAACCCTTATTATGACCCCATCCTATCTTTTTGTATCCTAAACTTACCACGTCACTTGGGGACAAATGACACTTTATGTAGAGGGGTAGAATGCTATAAGTGATCAATCACATGATAATCTACGTGTGTAGATTGAAATCCCATGATTACGCCATAACTATACCCATATTCAATTAGGGAAAATAATTAATTTTATTTTTTCTACTTCAAGATCAAATCTCATTCATAAAAAGACCTAAGCAAGACATTTCTATAGTTTGCAACTAAAAAGACCATTATTGAAGAAACTTGCTTCATTAAAGGCAACAATCTAAAGGTAAAATTGGGTGTTTTGAAGATATATCTATTTGGAAATTTTGATAGGAAGATAAACTAGCCAAGATGGGAGGTTTAGTAGTGAGAAGGGAACCCTCAAACCATAGATAGTTGTAAGAAGACCCTGACAATTAGGCCATCTTCAATAGGGGTAGATGGGCTACATATTTTGAGAAACTACATCATTTTTTAGAACCTCTCACTAGATAATTTGTAGGTTCCTTTGTAGGAGATAAAATGACATTATTTGGCATCACATTTCTAATCACAAATGAAATGATAAGCCAAGGTACTGTATTGCCAAGAATTGGTAAAAAATGGGAAGAGAAACCTAATGGCCAACTAGCTAGATAACAATTTTGTCAAGATAGTGAAAGGCTAGTGATTAAGAAAGGATGTGTGGAGAGATTGAGTCTGCCCCTAGCCTAGACATAAGTGGCCTCATATATCATCAAATATCTAATATGTGTTGGTAGGTACTCCTTGTTCTATACTCTCCAATTCAAATTTTTGAATCATTTAAGGCATAGTAGGACTATTAATGTCAAAAACCACTTGTGGAATATCCTAAAAAAATATCTAAAGAATACCAAAGTGGGGTATATAAATCCTTGTCTCATCATTACATGATTTGGTTGTAGGTTAAACAAGTAATGAAAGATACTAGACCTGAACTTAACTAGGAATAGTTTCTAACATTAAGGACCGGTGAAACTCAACAAGAGGAGGGAAACAATTAGGGATAATATCTTAAGGGATAGGTTCAACAAAAAACACAAGAGGATACTATAGGCACTAGTGTAACTAGTCATCACATAGCTACTATAATATCACATATAGTTTCTATGGGTAAGATAAGATGAATAAAATTATCACTACCTCCTAAAGATATAGAGGAGGAAAGTCTACCAAAATAAATTGCGTAGGATATTCCTTATCCTACTATTCTAACTATTTTAGCATAAGTAGTTTATTCCACCATGGCTCCTTCAAAAGGAGAAAGAGCTCTTCCATGACTAGTTGCACATGAAGAAGGGGATGCCACAAAAATTTATCCTTAGCAAGAAGTTCTTCCATCACCAACTACACAGGAGAAGCATGTTTCAATAGCTCCCCCTCCTATAAAAGAAAAAAGAAGATTGAAAGGAAGAATCCCTCTGCATCAAAGAGAAGAAAACCTCCTCCTAAAATGTCTTAGAGAATTAAAATACAAAGGTTAACCCTAACATCCTCACCTATAGACATCAGTGAGGATGAAGAGAAGAAGAAGGAACCTAGAATTTGTAAGACCTATGATGGGTTTGAGATAGCAGAATGGCCTACTAAAGAAGAGATTGTAAAGGAAGAGGAAATACATTCACATGAGCAACATAGTTTGAGAGAAGAAGACATGGAAATACTCTAACAAATAGAGTATATAGAAGAAGAATTACTAATGTCATCTCAACCTATAAAAGAGGAAGAATTTCTTGAAGAAAGGACCATGGAAGGAGTAGTAGAGCAAGACACAATTCCTCATGACCAGGAGTTCCTAACTTTGGAACAAGCCATGGAAGAGATATATAGGTTGAGGAAAAAAATAATAGAGTTAAAAGGAAAAAGAGGCTTGGAAACACTTCTGGGGGCAAAAAAATTTCTAAATACATCTATGGAAGAAGAGTCAAGAAAGAAAAGGACATTGGACTCCCTTAGAAGAGCCTATAGTAGCTTCATCCACCTTACCTATAGATGGTATTAGTGTACCCTTACAATAACTCACAATAGATAATGTTATGCCTTTGGTACCATTACAAAATAGGTTTTCTTTTGTAGAGACCATTGTTAAAGTACCTACAATAGAATAAGGAATTGATGTAGACCTCTCAGCTACTAGGTTAGTAGAAATTGATGACATTTTGAGATTTCTTGAGGAAAAGTTCATTGATGATGAATATTATCATTAGAAGTTGATATAAAGGTTTAAAATATATGCTGAAGAAAGGGAGTAGTAGAAAGAGTTAAAAGAAAGCCTAGAAAGGGATGAGACTAGGATCACTTATTTGAAAGAGAAGATCACTAACATGCATGAGACCACTAAGATGTTAATGGAATGCAAATCAACCTCTAGGGTATACACTATACACTTATAAGAAAGGTGGCTCATATTCAAATATGATAGGATATACAGTGATCAGTCCTACATGGTATGTGATTCTAAGTCTTTCTTTAAGGTCTATAGGCATGCTAACCCTAATATTCAAGCATAATTGAGTGAGTTTTACTTGCATCAATATGTTGTGCCGCATGACAAAAAGTGGAATCCCAATATATATTAAAGGGATGTCAAATTGAATGTCTTTATTTCATACATCCTCAATGAAACAAGAAGAAAGAAATAGGTTGAGGACAATCAAGAGAAATGAAAAGAGGCTACCCTAATGATTAGTGGTGAATATATTGATTTGAAAGCTATAATAGAGGAATGGATTTATTTTATGAATGAAAATACTCCATGAGCATGGGTCACAAACAAACAAGTAGAGATCTATAATGACTACTTGAGCCTCATGGAGGGAGATGGAAAAAAAAATTGTTTCCTATTTGCACAGATGGGCAGAGCTTTCAAATACTCTAAAATGAAAAGAACCTTATTCCCCTCAAAACCTCAGAGAGGCAATACACAAATTATATATGTACATTGATCTTGGTAGGAAAAGAAAGATAAGTTAGTTGGGGTTGATATTTCATCCACCCATGTTTTGGTTCCCAATTCCTGATTGGGAAGGGAATGTGTCAACTGACAGAGAGGCAAAAAAGAAACGGTGGAAAAGCATAGATGATGTTAAAGGTTGTTATATCTTCAAAGGGATGGGCTATAGCGAGCCCTTAGATTTCAAGAAATATTTTGGATTCAAAATTTAAATAAGAATTTATCAAGGACAAGCAAGAGGTTGAGTAGGGGGTATGATGAGGCCACTAATTATTCTATTTATAGCCTCATCCATACCCAGTTGTATATCATTTTCCTATATGAATCCCTAGAACTATCCATGACTCATGTAAATGAATGAAAGAATTAATGATTATATGTGTGCATTAGTATATACATGTTGTGTTATGGATTAATGATGCTTTTTATTTGATCATATTATACTTGTGTAACCTTATTTAATAGAAATTTTAAGGGTAGAATAAGACTGCAAAAATCTTACTTGGTCACAATACTTATAGAGAAACCCACAATAAAATGTGCTTCCAACCCATAATAGCTGCCAACCTACATGTTTCTACCTAAAATTTGCCTATAGCAACTACAATATTTCACTTAAAGGTTTCCCATAGCAACTACCAATCTATAGGGTTTCCACCTATAGGTTTCTCATAGCAAGTAGAGGTTTTCACCTATAGATTTCTCATATCAACTATAGATTTTCACCTATAAGAGCTTGAAACCACTACATAGAACCAACTATTATTGTGATAATAAGTAATTGGTTTTTAAGGACACATCTAGCTATCTTAGAAAAAAAATAAATGATTGAAGAGGATTCTTCATAGCACCTATACAAATATCTCACATGCATAGAAACTTGGATGTGCTACCAAAAGATGAATAAGATAAGGACAATGGAAAGGAAAAACAAGAAAAATAACAAAAAAAATTATATTTTCCTTTACCTAGTTAGGGCTAAAAATAAGTAACTTTAAGTTACTAACCACATGAAGGTTGACTGGGTTAGTTACAAAGTATTTGTACCTTTCCTAGTTTAGTGTCTACTCATAGAATTGAGCAAATTAATTTCTTATACACTTGATACAAAGAGATTTTGTGAACTTACCCAACAAAATAATAGCTATAGTGTCTTCCTCCTTAAACTCCCTTGCCTATATTATGGTGAGATATGTGAATGATATCAAAAATGGTTTTGAATCCTAAGTATATTTGCTAATGAGCTTGATCACCTCACTATTAATGTCAATTCTTGTAAAATATTTCATAATATATCCATATTTCAAGTTTGAATACATGCCTTTGATCTTGGGAAATCAAATTGTTCATGTTTAGATGTGTAATCATTGCTACTGATGATTTAAATGCTTTGACATCTTATACTGTAGTACTATTATGTCATATCAAGACTGCTATAGGGTAGCATTATGGTAGAGTTATTATTTTACTCTCCCCACTATACCTCACACCATTACTTTGATTACTATAGGATAATGAGTTAGACAGTCTCATATCACCACCCCACGTACACCCCTTTAGTGGTTGAGTGATTTTTCACCCCCATGCCACAGTGTCACTGTTTACCCCTTGTAGGGCTGTGGTATTGGATTTTTTAATGTATTTTAGGTAGGAATATAAGGGTATATTATGAATGAAATATTTTAGATATTATTTTATTGAAAGGATTGAATAATTTTCTAATTTTTTAGTTTTTTAGTTTTAGTTTTTAGCGTCAGTCATACCTAAGAGATCATTTCTTTGTTTGTAATGAGGAGGCTTAGTTAGGTAGAGAGAATTTTAGCATAGGAATCAAGGCTTTAGTTATTGGGCTCAAGGCTAGTTATGATAATGAAACTAGGAAAATTTTGGAGGTTCTAACATAGGGTTTATCATTTTTCAAAATTTTACCTAAGTATGGAACCTTTTTACCTTGAGGATTTTGGTCTTATAATTCATTATTGACCACTTATTCCAATTTTAGTCTTTTAAAGTTCTCACACTACAAATTGGTGAGGAGATTTAAGTTAGGGGTTAATTGACCAGCACCTTTGCATTTGATGCCAAAGGGGGAGAATTGAAGTAGTAAATAATAGCATGATCTATAACAACATGATAATACTAAAGTTAGGGGGAGCATAACAATAAGGGGGAGAATGATAGGGTATTGTACTTATATTTCCACATAGATTGTTTAATAGTATAGGTTAAATATTTTGTTCAACTAATGTTAAGATATCTATATGTATTATTAAATCGTAGATGTTCATTATTATTTCCTTCACACAAGCATATTCAATGCATGTGGAGGCTAGAAGCTGTATTACAAACTAATGCTATCCAAATATAAGAGAAATGACTACAATTTATTGAAAGGATTTTAAAGAGTTGTTTACTTTCACAGGCATCTTGTTGCATTATTTTATACCTTTAGACCTTGCTTGCTTCTTTTCATATCTAAAAATTATAAATAAATTAGAAAAGTCTAGCATATAGAAAACATATAGGAGATACAAGAAATTATATTCTAACTAAACAAAATTAATTTCAACCAAATTAAGAAAAATAAAAAGAATGATTGAACCTAACTTTAAATGCACTTCAAATCAACAGTGAACATCTTAGGTTTTGTATACATTGTACTAGCAAAATAATGATGATTACATTAAAAAATGTATTAGTAAAAAAATACTGAATAAACACACCTATACTCAGATATTTATTACCTTCAATAATAAATTAAACCATATATATAACCAAAGTTTAGGTGACAAGCTAACACGTTAAGGTGGAAGGCTAGTTAAGGTGATAAAACATCATCATAATCATCTGCATTACTAGTAAGATCAAAATCCTAATCACTTATGTCTACATCTACTTGATTTTCTTCCTCATTCTCATCTATGACAAGTAATACATTATCTCTCCCAATCTCTTCATTGGTAACCAAAATATCTTCTTCAAACACTCCATCATCATCTTCATCCACTTCTTTGAATGTTTCTTGTAAATTAACATATTTCCCATCAGGCATCATATCAATAAATTCCATGAATTTTCATTTTGAATGAGAATCTATTTGAATGACATACGACTATCATGGGATTCTTACATCATCAATTATAAATGATTAGTTAATTTTTAGAGGGGAAACATATGACTGATCTATCTCTGATAAAAATTGTATTGTATTCATGCGTACAAATCCATACTCATCAAAGTATATTATGGATGGTCAAATCCACTTAAATTTTAATAATATAAGACTATTTTCATCAAAATACACTTGAATAATTTATTGCATGAATACAACATAAAATTTCTTCTTAGTTTCATGAAGAAATTCAACACTAAAAACACAATCACAATTTGTCTTTCCTTTAGATTTTTATTCCACTCTTAAATGACTACCATAGGACCACATTCCAATAAAATGCATAGCCCATAAATGTGGAGATTGTGAAAGCTCACTTTCCTCTATTGTTATATCTTAACCTTATTCTTTTGCATTACTGGCTACATTAGCAATCCATTCTTCAAATTTTGGAAAATAATCAACTCCAATCAATCATGACGTCTGTGATTTTGACGTCGATGTTGCATCAAAGTTTGATTCTCTTCTTCAAATTTTATACATAGAATATTAATATAAAAATAATAAGATTAATAATATAAATGTGTAAATGAAATTGATTAAAATTAGTGTACATTTTTTTACCTACACCACTTATTGAATGAAGATGTGTTTTGAAGAATATAGGCATGTATCACACTTCTTTCTTGATGTGAAAGCTTGAATTGACATCCATTGATTTTTGATACTTCACCTTTAACTCTCTCATCTTCATCATCATCCCATACACATCGATTGATATTTTTAAAATCCTTCATATATTCTGTGCAAAATCCCATGGCCTCTTGCATTGAATATCAGTTAGACATGCTACCTTCTGGTTTTTCCCTAGTATGATTTTTTTTTCAAAACCTTCATATATCATTCTATAGGATAAATCCATCTCATTCTTATAGAGCCATAATTATCTAGTTCATATTCTAGATGTATCAAAAGATGCATATAAATGTTAAAGATTATTGGTGGAAATTCCCATTCCACTAAACAAAGGACTTCAACAACATCCTCCCTCAAAATATCAAAGTTAGAAGGATCTAATACATGTAAACTAATTATCTTTAATATTAGGCCCAACCTTATAATTTCTAATCTTGGCCCCTTTGCTAAACTTGATATATTTACCATAATAGGTAAAATATTCTCGATTATGACATGATAGTCATGGATATTGAGGCATATTAAGCTATTAAATTCAATTTGGATTCTAATACTACTACTTACATATACAGTGAGAAAGTGAGTCTGAGACATCAAATGTAAGAATTGTACACGTTCTTTTGTGTAGACATAAGGAGCACTAGGTTTTCTATATTTTCAACCCAAAGATTTTGATGAATCTTTAGTTTTCGAAAGTCTTCATGTGATGAAATAGTATCAAAAGCACCAAAAAAAGTTTCTATAATATCATAAGCAATATTTTTCTCAGTATGCATAAAGTCAACAATATGCCTAATGGTTATATCTTTAAAGTATGGTAACTTATAGAATATGCATGGCCATTTTACATTTCTTTTATTATATGGATCATATCTACTACAATAATCCCATCATTTTCAATTATAAATGACATTATTTTTTGTCCATTCTCAACAATGTAATCCCATGTTACTAGCAACAGTGCTTCATGATTCTCTTCTTGACCATTGAAACATGGTTTTTGTCAATGATATAGATGATGCATTTTAAGGTAAGCATGATGTCCATAATAAATACACTTACAAAATATTATTGAGTACCTCACAAAATACTTAAATTTGAAATTAGGACATCCATGGTATCCATGAATAGTGAGACTAGACAATGTGTCATATACAGGAAAATCATGAATCATAAATAACAAGGAAGATCTTAAATTGAATTTGATTGAAGGACCATCTCGTAAATATTGAATTACTTCAATTCCTTTCCACAATTTAATTAGCTCATTATATAATGGCTCTAGATAAGCATTGATTTTATCTAAAGTCACATTTTTATTTCTTGGTATAATCGATGATAGCATTAATAAAAATGGTTTAGTTGCTAACCATAGAGGAAAGTTATAATTTATAAAAAAAACTAGCTAAATTGACCATTTAGTACTTTTATTAGAGAATGGGTTCACCCCATCTATATCTAAACCCAAATTTATATTATGAGGATCTTCAGAAAAATCAAGCCATCTATTATCAAATTCCATCCAAGTCTTACAATTAGCCACAAGTCATTGTTTTCCATCAGTGCTCTTATTTTGGGCATGTCATTACATATGTTCAACAATGTCTCTACACTTATACATTTGGAGTAATCATGGGATTATCATAAAGTGGTGAAGAAACTTTCTAGGAATCTTATCTGATTTCAACCCTTATCTATACCTCACTTCATGACATTTCAGACATTCACTCTCACTTGAAATATTATTGTGAAATAATACACAACCATTCACACATGTGTGGATGTTTCCATTCCCTAAGCTAGCTTAGTGATTTTATTTTTACATTGAATTTATTTTGTTGGCAATGTGGATTCAGGTGGTAATAATGGACTTGATAATTCTAATAACTAATCTACACTCTCATTTGTCTAACCAAGCACCACTTGCAAGTTAAGAATTTGAAGGATTATTGTCAAATGAATTAACTTACAATTAGCATACATAGGGTTTAAATCATCCTCCATTGATTTGAACAAATCATTGTTTAGACCCTTATTCAACATTCTATAAACTTTAAACCTTTTGTCTAACATTGCTACATATTCATCTATGTTTGGTGCCACTTCATCTATGTTTGTTACCTCTTCATATCTTAGACTCTGCAATTATATCATATCTTCATAATAATTGTAATCCCAAGGGCTTATATGACTATGACCATATCTTATCATATGTTGATAAATCATATTTATTTTTTCACCTTTGCACCAAGAAAATCATTACATAGATGTGGATATTTATCTATGTCCCTCCCATCAGTTACTCTTTCATCATATGCATGATATTGATCCATAGTCAAGCTTCAACATTGATCCACCTATAATTTTCTACATTCCACTATTAATTTAGTTTCCTATTTCAAGAAAAAAATAAAAATATGAAAAACTCAATTTACTCAGGATCTAATATATGTAAACTCATTCTCTTTAATACTCTTCATCACTTACCTAGAATTCAGAGCACTTCATAGAATTAGGATATAAAGCACTCTATATAATTATAATTAGAGCACTCTACAAGATATAGAGTACTTTCTATTAATTCAAATTCAAGAAATACAACTAGGCATCACTCTATAAAATTAAATGTTCTTTTTATGAATAGAAATAAACAAATGTTATTTTTATCCATGTTTTATTGAGGGCATTCCTTGTCTAGATGATAATTAAAGAAATGCTTTAACAATGAAACTTAGAATTTTTGCTTGTTCTATTGATGAAACACAAGCATTTAAACATATGTCAATATTGTCAATGTTAATGAACACACAAACACTAACCAATAGGCTAATTAATTATTTATTGTAACTTTGTGCATTACTTACTAGAATAAATTATTAACATGTTGAGATAAGATGAATTGTTCTAACAATTGATATACCCCCATGTGTGGATATATAGTATCAATTAAAATAGATTGGTGACCACATTGACTTGATGAACTAGCATAACTTTCAACTATGCCATATGAGACCATCTTCTAGCATTCCATGCAATTAATAAATTAGGATTTCACATAATGTTACCCAAGTATTGAGGTCTAGGCTAGGGACATGAGTCCATGGTTTAATGGAAAAAGGATCAAAAGAATTGAAATTTGGATGCATGTTACTAGTTTAATTCTCATATGCTCTAAAATGTGTAGAGGAAACTAATGAAAAAATAGTCTGAATTACCTGTATGGTTTTGATACTCAGTTGCCTATGTATCTACTATAAGTTAAACCAAAAAATAAGAAAATAACTATGATGTACATGCACTACCCATGCCATAAAGACTTAGTGAAAATGAGCCTTAGGGATTAGGTTGGTGAATTGGTTACAAAATTAAAAATTAATACCATACCCATGCATGATAGCATGGAACATAAATAGATAGATTCAAGATATGGTCACTACATTGTATTGATTATATAATGAATAAAAGCATCCAATTTTTTCACAATCTCAAGAAATCCAAATTGTTACATGGTAGTCAATGTCTTATGATAAGATACCCTCTTATTTATGTAACTCATCTCTTATAATACATTGATTTTGTTATCTTAGCTAGATACAATTGCCAGTTAGAAAGCTATAGATTTTGTGTTTAATGTAATGAGGGTTTTGAATTACCTTTGAATTCACTACAGAGGGCATTCCCAAATTCAACTTCACTATAGAGGGCCTCATCGACTTCAAATCCATTACAAAAAACTCTAAATTCTTTGCCTACCTTTTCAGAAGTCTCTAAGTCCTTTCCAAACAAGCTTTATTACCCATAAAATTAGCTATTATACTTATATTCTACAACCCAAAATGCCTCATGCCATCAAATTATCACACAAACCCTCTTTGGTCAGCTTCAACTCCATTAATAATTAACAAAACATCATTTTATTTGTAGAAGTACATTGCACAAATAATACCAAGTATACTCCCCACTCCCCCATAAAATTACCTCTACCAAATTATGAACTCTACTATACTCCCCACTCTTGCCAACAATTTCCTAATTCTCTATTAACCCTACATGTGCAATACAATCCACTCCCATGAATAATTTCTAATTCAAAATATTTTTTTAATTACCCCCTTTAATATCATATTATCTAATTTGTATTTGTGTGACTAATTATTTAGTTATGTTTTTATCTAATGATCAAATTAGTCATTTATAGCTGTGATAAAAGAATTAGTTGAATTGAGTCATTTTTAGTTATCATAACTACAAGTTTTAGTTCTATAGTCATTTATTGTCCACATTCTACTAGTGTAGATATTTGAAAAGTCCATGGAAAGATATCCATTTGACATTTTAAACCAATCTTTTCTCAACAACAATCCATACCCTTCAAGAATATACACCACCAAGATGTCAATCATCATCTATTCTCTAGGTTCTAAGGTAACTTAAATTCTCACATCGTTAAGCTCTCCCAATATAGGAACTACTATTTTGTCTATGACACAATCCTCTTGGATGGATTTATAGTTAAACCAAGCTTTTGGCAAAGGCATTACCATTGTTGAAGCTCTAGAATCTACCATGTAATTATGTATATGCTTTCCAAATACCTAAATGGTCATCAAGATAGGGGGAATTCAAGCTTGTTTTTATATATAACATTCATGTTGGTTGTCTTGGACTTTTCTACAATAGACTTGCCTATAATGGACTTCCACAAGATATTCTGCTCTGCGAGTTATTCTAGTTCATGAAGAGTAATTTTGGCCTTGATTTTCTTCATATCATCAACGATTTGTATCCCACTTTATTCTATTCCTCTCTATGATGAGGCTAATCATTCCCCTTGGGGGGAGGAGGATTATTGTCATCTTTGGGATTTGGAGGGATAAATATATTATTATGAGGATTAGAAGTAGTAAATGGCTTCTTATTCATTAGGATATAATTATTCCTATTGTAATACTAGAACACTTACACTTCATCAGAATTATCCTCTGAGATATTGTCATCTTCATTCAGGGAGGAAGACTCAAAAGTCTCAAAGACCATAGCTAAACTAGAAGGGCTAGATTCATGATGGAGATCTAGAGGATTCATAATTTGATCTCATATGATCATTTATCACTAGAATATTTCAAAGTCCACACAAAACTTTATATATTTCAACTCTCTATTATGAGATGTGTTATGAACCCTGTAGCAGTTGGGAAAATTTGTTTCCATGATATTGATCTCTAGTAACTTATTGGATTGTTATTGGCTTGTATTATTAATGGTCCTATTAAAAGGCCTGTTATATCTTGAAAAGGCATAATTATGATTGTAATTATGATTATTTGTATTACCCATCCTTTTATACATATTTAGGAAATCATTACTCATCCTCTGAACCATTATTTGTATAGAATCTAATTTAGCTTTGTTAGAGTTAGAACCCTAAGTGAATATTGCATTAGTGTGAGCCTAATGTTGATTCAAGCAGTTATTTATTTTTGTATGATTATTCAAGAAATCATAATTCTGATTCATTATCTATTGCATCATGGGTGATAAACTAGACAACTAATTTTGATGAAATTCAAGAATGTTTTAATTTGTATGTGGAATTATATTCAAGGATGAAAGTCCATTGTTGAATGCTTGACCTCATAAATTATGAGGGATGAGTTATGGATTGAGATATTTGTTGATATCAATAACTTCCTATAATACCAAAGCTAAATTATTGGAAATGGTAGCTTTTTACAAGAACACTATAATAATAAGATCCAAGGCATTCTTATATATCTCAAGAACTAGATTCTCATATCACTTATACATGATATTTAGTTAAGTGTGTATCTTATAGAATATTTAATTGAAATCTTAAATATAATCATTAGGTTCCCTTTTCTTATTGGTAAAGAGATGATATACCAAACTTGGATTAGTTACCTATCCAAATTAATCCAAGAATGTAATTTGATACTCATCCCATGAGGTGATGGAATTTTATTAAAAATTGAGATACCAATCATAAGAAAAATTTAGTAGATTAAATGGAAAAATCCTATATGCAACATACTCATGGATAAAATTCATTAATCTCAAGGAGGCCTTGAAATATTTGATATGTTCTTCAACTATCCTCACACTTGAGGGGGAGAAGGTAGGCAAATATTTTCCAGCATTCCTTGGCAAATCATGTTGATCCCCAAGAATGGTAATGGTGGATATAATTAACCAAGGTTGGCCAAAATGAAGATTTATAGGTGGGATGTTCCTTACAAGGAAAGGTGTTTGGGCTTGGCATATTTTTAGAGATGATAGGTATAGGTATATGCATCCTAAAATTTGATAGTGGTTAAACCAAAAGGCTAGCTTGGGATTTAGACCTTTTTAGTCTATTAGGTGTCTTTGTAATGATAGGCCATTTATTTATAGGGAAAACACACAAGTTTACCCTCCCTCTAGTGCTATTTTTTTCTCTTTTGTTGATAGGGGTTTTATGCACACATCCAATAAGTTTTAAATGAGGTAACCTATAACATTTTAGGATCTCTATGGAATTATGTTCTATTCTGGGGCATGATTTATAGGTATGTGGTTAAAACAATTGGGTGGTGTAATAGTAAGTTGAACCTATGGGTTGTTTAACTAGGTTTCTGGGTAGATTCATGGATTCTAATAAAAAGGATAAATCACTAGATGAATTGGATGGGTATAAGACTATCCTATGGTGGGTAGATCTCAAATAAACATCAAAAGGAAAGAAAAAAGGTTTTATGTCTTTGAAATGGATTTTATTATCTTTTCGGTGGAAAAGTATCTCAAGAACCAATTTTTGTTGTTTGCAACGTTTACACACTCACAAATAAAAATGGCTAGAATTCTAGGGTAATCAGATATAGGAAGCTCAATGGTATCAAATGAAGGTTGATCTTCTTTAGACTATTGTTCCATATATTTGGATAACCGATTATAAATCAAACTAAGAAGTTATCTAGGGAAGTTATAACTCACACTTTAAGGAATGTATCTAAGGAAATACCTTCACACACTTTATATTATCAATTCAAGTTGTACTAACTATATAAATTAATGAAATTTATCAATATTCAATAATTGTTGCACATCTAAGAGTAATATTCATTAACAAAAGAGTTAGATTCATCTATAGCATTGGAACACATTATAATAATTGAATCAATACAAATAAAGAGTTTTAAAATTCATTAACATAGAGAGGGAATAAGAAAGAACAAAGTTGCATGACAATAAATTCCTTGATTTCTTCATGTATATTCATTCAAAACTCTGACCCTTTGAAAAGAGGGTTTTACATGTTTATAAATATCTTGGGAAAGGTGTTACCTTATCCTCCAAGTTTATAACACTTAATTTACATCTTGATAGGATATAAAATAAGTCTCAATTACATGTCAATAAATTATAAATATATTATTCATGTAATGTGTGCATGTTTCCAAAATAATTCATTTAATTACAATATAAGAGAAATAAGGACTTAACTATTTAGTTATAACTATTACATGAAAAAATGTACAAAATTCACCTTCATGCTAAATTAGATCTTGCTTAATGTGTCTCAATTTTTTTGTCAAAACTATATTTGTACTCATACTTGATGATGTAGTAATTAGAGTTTTACTTGGAGATACACTAGTTGATTGAGATATTGTTACCATGGGAACTATAATATGAGGTGGCACTAATGTGGTTTTATTCATTGGAATTGTAAGTGGAGTCTATGTCATAGAATGAATAGGTGGTATTTAGTTAGGCTTCCTTATTTTTAGCATCTAAGTCCTAATTATGATTATATACCTTAATGTGATGTGATTTAATTAGGTTCATATCCAAGAGATGTGGTTTGGTCACCCTACTCATCTGCTCCATCAGCTTAGCATGTCTTACCTTGTTGGATCTAAAGCTAACCCATACTACTTCCACCTCTATCACCTTTTTCCTAGTAGTGCTCAATTTGGCTTCAATGTATTATAAGATTAAACCTTGTAGACTTTACTTGAATCCATTAGGGGCTTGCTTAATCATTTGATTGAATGTGACTTTGGTTACCAGCTTGCCTTTGTTATCTTGAATTATTCCCAGTTTAAGTTCTATCACAATTTTCTTGGTCCGATTCTCTTATTTGACTAATTTATTCACTAAAGCCTTAGAGGATGATACCAAATCCTTGGCCTCTTGTGTTCTTATCAATGCTAAATTCAAAGCATTTGATGCTTCTAATGGGGTTATCAAATCTAAATGGATAAATGCCTTATTGGGGGTATATAACACCAAGAAATTTAATTTATTGCCATCTTCCTTGTGAAGTTTGAATAAGATATATATGGAATTGACAAGGGGAACCAAACTGACTCTCAAAGAATGAATTGAATCAATAATATCATACAACCTAAGTATTACATTTTGCACATCTTGTTCAATGCCTTAAGGAAATATAATTACCTATTGTTGCTCTACGAGAGTTTCACCCTCTTATTTGAGCTATTAATTTTATATGGGTTTCCATGTAGGACTTAAGGTCATGAATATACAAGGACTGAACCTTTTGCCTATTTTGTCTCTTCTTAAAGGAATAGACTTATTCCTTTTCCTCCATGATCAAAGTTTTTCTTGAGATATCTTCAATTTTCCTCTTCCTTACCTTTTGTACTGATGTAGTAGCCTTATCAAATAGTGAGCTCACCATTGGTAATTTAGTGATCCTCAAATTGGGCCTCTTAGAGGCCGAGGCTCTTAACTCTTTATCCCAATATAGAAGAGTGAGTTTTGAGGGATCTAATGGCTATGTTTCCATTTATGCATGTTATTTGGAAGGATTGGGCATTGATGCCCATATGATTTTTGACCACTCTATGTTTTAAAGTTGTGGCATTAGATGGATACAAAATATTGGTTATTTCTTAGGAGCCATTTTGGTGGTAACAACCATGGTTGTAGAATTTGGATTTAATAAAGGCAAAGGTGAACCAATTGGGTAAAAGAAGAAAGAATTTGGGTGATGGATTGGGAAATAGATAGAATGGATAAATCTAATGTTTATAGATGGAATCTAAAGTAATGGAAACCATAATAGTGGAGGGTGGAGTAGGTGAAGTGGTAGTGGGTAGATTCATAGATGGGTGCATAAAGAGTAAATCCACAAAAAGTGATTGAATAGGGATAAATATAGAAACCAATGGTCCATGGGTGATAAAAACTATGAGGACATCAATGAGAAAAGGCCTAGAGGGGATGTAAGCAAATGAACCTTACTAGATGGTTCACATGTGAGAGGTGCCTTGGGCTTTAGTGCTTGTAGGCTCAATACCTTAGCCCAATGAAACTCCTCCTCATCTACTTCTTGTATTAGCTCACCTTCTGATGAAGTTTGTGCCTCCTTGACTATTTATGTGGGTAGGGTCTATGGTATATCCCCCTTGGGATTTCTTTGATAACACTTTATGGCTCTACTTGCTTGTGGAATTATATCTTGTTAGGGAAGAGAAGGGGGAATAATGTTAGGTGTTGGGGTTATTAAATCCACTATTTCATCTTCATTAGAGGAGTTCAAGCATATAATCCAAGCTTATTCCCTCTATATAGTGTCTCTTGCTTAAGTTAGCTCCTTATATAACTCTTATTTTACTTATATGAGTTCAACTATTGAAGCTTAAACTAGGAGCACTCATTCTTTTTTGGATTATATAGAGGCAAGTATTTGTTCTTCTTATTGTTGTTCATCTTATACTCTAATGAGTAGTACCTACCAATTATTGTTGGTCCTAAGGTTAGAAATGAGATATTTAAGGTTCATGTCCCTCTATTTCTAGTGTCTTTGATGGCCTACCTCTCTAAAAATGAGAAGATCTCCATCCTCTACAAGGTGGGATCCTAAACTTTGTTTCATCAAGTGTGAG
>JARHVA010000127.1:182500-202500 GCA_037957365.1 Torreya grandis
CTCATAGGTCATAACACACAGCTAACACAAGCTGTTGTTCACCTCATTGCACATCTGTACAATCAAGTACACAACCGTACTCCAAGTAGATCTCTCCATGATCCTGCTGATGTATTGCTGTCACCTTAGACCCTGGCCAACTACCGATCTCTGTCTGACCCTCACATACACACATCCCTGCATATCAAACCTGATCTTACTTATACATACATGGGGAATCCTACTTGATTCCACCATGGGAAGAACTCTCCAAGTTTCACATAGCTCTCCTGCAAATTCTCTGCCTAACAATATAGCCCATGAGTCTATTATATAGATCTCATGCATACACAAATTAGACTTGCTGCTCAAGGCTTCGAACAAGCCTTTAACATGCAAACTCTGCGTTCACTTAACTGACTGTTTGTCAACAACAGTTCAGACCACCATAGGTGACTGACGTCGGTCCTTGCCTTCCTGGAGGTGACCGACGCCAGCCGATCTTTTGCCGATGCCGGTTTCCCTTCTGTGTCCCCTGACCGTCATCGGTGTGGCCTGCTGATGCCGGTGACTGCATACGCTAGAAACCCTCCTATTTGCCTTAAGGTGTAGCTTTTAGCTCCACACCCTAACAGTGGGTTGTGTTGAATACAATAGGCCCAACTAGGGAAAGATTTTTATTTGGTTCCTATTGTCCTAAAAGTTTTGCTCCCCCTCCCACACCACATATAAATGCTTTGTAACCATGTTTAATGTCACAAGTCATAAACCATCCTTAGACTCATTGGTTAAAATATTTAAATAGGAAGAATCCATGGAAAATGTAGAGGAATCTAATGAAGATTATGAACTTACCTCCTCTCAGAAATGGAAGAATCGCATGAGGAATTCTAAACATAACCCTAAGTATAAAAATCAATAAAATTAGTAGGGGAATAAATCCAATTCACAAAAGTTTTTTATTATTTGTGGAAAGATAAGACATGACCTTAGATATTGCTGGTATAATGGATTCACATAGGGCTCATCTAGTGAGAATCTTGCTTCACAAAATTCACCTTAGTCATCAAATCCTAAACCGCATTCTAAAAAGAATTAGAATAAGAAAAAACAACATGGGAATGTTGTTAAGGTTGATCATTATTCAGAATATGATCATGTATTTACAACATAGACACATTAGGAACATTATTCTTTAAAATCTATTTGGTATGTTGGTTATGGTGCCATAAGGCATATGACAAGATATAAAGAATGGTTTCCCACTTTACACCAATCAAGATCTCAGGGTAATGTTTCTATTGGTGATGACTCATCATACATTATTTAGTGTAAAGGTGATGTTTCTTTATATATTGGTAATCAAACTACCATGATCATAGATTTCTTATATGTTATAGGACTCACTAAGAACTTGTTGCCTATAAATCAACTTATTAATCACAATCTCAAAGTTTAATATGATTATAACCATGGTGAGAAGTTTTGACTTACCCAAAATAAGTCTTGAGTCTCTATAACTCTTTCATGAGCTTTGAATATAGGCAAGATGTTTCAACTTGATCTTGTACACAATGCCCATGAAGCACTTATTGTGAAGGGTATAAATAAATCTTAGCTATGGAATAAAAGATATTATCATTTGAGTTATTGGTATTTACTTGTTTTGAGAAATCAAAACAAGGTCATAGGTATTCCCACACTCAAAAAATCTTTTGATAAATATTCTAGTTACATAGCTAATAAATCATGAAGAGTTCCTTTTGGAAAAAGTGAATATTGGTCTCTTTATCCACTGGATCTAGTGCACATCGATCTGTGTAGACCTATAAATTCTATCATAAAAATATATAAGTATTTAAAACTCTTTATTGATGATCATTCCTATAATATGTGGGTTTATTTATTGAAGACAAAGGATAAAGCATTTTAATCATTCAAAGAGTTCAATGCCTCTACTGAAAATGAAACTGGTCATAAAATCAAGGCTCTCTACTTAGATCATGGGGTGAATAAACTAATTTTTTTCACTACATACCTTTAAAATCATGAAATAAGTCTTCAATACACTTATAACTATACATAATAATAGAATGGTGTTATAGAAAGGCATAACTATGCCATTTTAGAGATGTTTCAAAGCATGGTTGAGGATGCATAACTACCTCATTCATATTAGGTATAAGTGTATCCCAAAACTCTATACTTGATAAATAGGTCACCCACAAAAGTTATTGGTGGAATTAAACCAAAGGAAGCATGGACTAAGACAAAACATAAATTCTCTCATATTTGAGTTTTTGGTTTTAAGGCATACATGCATGTCCCAAAGAATTAAAGGAATAGATTAGATAAGAAAACTCATGAATGTATTTTTGTGGGATAAAGTAATGATTCAAAATAATATCGACTCATTGATCCAAATACTATGAAGATAATTATCATTAGGGATGTAATGTATTATGAAAAAGGTGAAATTAGGTCATCTTCCACATAGAAATTTGATACAGGCATCAAACATGTAAACTATCTAGATGAAAATAATGGTGATGGTCAGTCACAAGCGCTATCATCACCAATTACTTATCAACATATGCCTAATTGGTATATGAGTATAATTAGAGATGTAAATTTGGATGGAACTCTAAACACTTTATCCACAATATCAAGGACTCACATTATGGCTTGTGTAGAGGTAAATTTATCCTTAATGAGAATTGTTTTAGAAACATTTGACCCCTATAAAGTATGTAAAGCTTTAGAGTCCAAACCTTGGAAATATTTCATGGATGCAAAATATCAATCTCTCATTAGGAATGACACATGGATACTTGTTGATCTTCCACTAGGGAAGAAACCTATCAAGGGAAAATGGGTATTTAAGACCAAATACAAAGAAGATGGTAGTATAGACCATCACAAGGAAAGAACCATAGTAAATGGATATGCATAGAAAGAATATATAAACTATGAGGAGAATTTGGCTCCTACAACTAAGATAAAGACAATCAGAATGATATTTGTAATGACAACAAAATTTGGATGGAATTTTCATCATATGGATGTTAAAAGTGCCTTATTAAAGGGAGATCTATATGAAGAGGTTGACATGATTAAACTAAAAGGTTATATCACACTAGGGCAAGATTAGAAGGTGTGAAGACTCATAAAATCTATGTATGGTATCAAATAGGCTCCTAGAGCTTGGTATATATATATATATATATATATATATATATAATTAATGAGCATATTGTGAAGCATGGATTTTAGAAGAAACCATATGATCCCAATCTCTACCTAAAAAATCAAGGGGAGAGATTGTTATTATAATTGTTTATGTTGATGATCTAGTCATCATTGGAACCTAAGTGAATAAGATTCATGAAATAAAGAAAGATCTTAACTAATCATTTAACATGATAGATCTTAAGCTATTATAGTACTATCTTCAATTATAAGTATGGAAAAAAGGTCACCAAATATTTTTGTCTCAAATGAATTATACCAAGACATTACTCGAGAGGTTTTAAATGATGTATTGAAAACCAATGGATACACTTATGGAGACAAGGCTTCAAATATCTCATTCATTGCCAGTAGATGCCACCCTTTATCTTTAGTTAATTGGGAGTCTCATCTACCTTACAAACACTAGGCCAAATATCAACTATGTTATCAACTATCTTTCTTAGTTCGTGCAAGAGCCAAAGGTAACCCAATAGAAATAAGTTAAGTGGGTATTATTGATTTAACTTTTTTGGGAATATTGGAGTCTCATTATTAATTTAGTTAATGATCTGGAGTATTAAAATTAGTAAATAAATATGAAATAATTAAGCTACTAATTTTATAATTTTATTGTAATTTGAAACTTTCTAAAAATAGTAATAATGTAAATAAAATAATACTTAGCTAGAAACTGAATGAAACAGCTATAGAAGAGTCTAAAATTCACTATGTAAGACTAGGACACTATCATAAATATATATCTAGCCTTCATTTATTGATTGGATTGGAGCACCAAAATAGGACACCCTGGGGTCCAATGCTATAGTCCTCTTATGCTACTATTGTCTAGGAGATCTGAGATTTATAAATTTTGTTTTTTGTGTCTGTGTGAGCCTACCTATGAAATTTTACTTGTTTGATATCTGTTGAAATCCTTGTAGAGATGATTTATTATTCAAATCCTAGACTCCATTCTGATTTGAAAAACTTTCAAAAATATGGAGGGTGTGTGTAAGATGCACTAAATGTGTATCCACACCCTTGTGTGGGTATGTTATCTATATACCAATACTATGAAGAGGGATCAAGCCATATGTAGTTATCCATTTGAAAGTGCTTGGTACATGTGTGATATGAGAATGTAAGGAAATGATAAATTGGGTGTTCTTAAGATGAATAGGGACTGGTGTAAGGATTCAAATAAG
Source organism: Torreya grandis (assembly GCA_037957365.1). Classification (NCBI taxonomy): domain Eukaryota; kingdom Viridiplantae; phylum Streptophyta; class Pinopsida; order Cupressales; family Taxaceae; genus Torreya; species Torreya grandis. The sequence continues at coordinate 186,916 of JARHVA010000127.1, forward strand.
CTGGAAATAGTATTGGATGGCTATATGCAAAAAATAAAAAAAATGCTTGAGTAGTCTTGCTTGTATTCTTGTTTGATTTGTGATATTTTCCAACCCCTTTACAAATGATATTTGAATGGGATTTTATATGGATCTATTGGTTATGGGTTTAATTTTCTCACATTAGGCCAACAAGGAAAAGGATGGGGAAATGGAAGAAATTAACCATTGGGGATATAAATGAGGTTGGATAATAAAACTAGAAGTAGATAGGAGTGGTACCGGTGTTATAGTCCTAGTGTGGTGCTATTATCTTGGGTAGATATGAACTAGGGGGATGGATTGGTCATGAAAAGAGGGTCTTAGCTCATCTAATATTAAGTTTGAAAGGATACAAATGATTGAGAATCAATGAAAATAAGTCATAAGCCACACTCAAGTTACGAATTTTGCATTTTATATGACTACATTTGCCCTCCTTTTATTTTAGTGATGCAGCAAAGTGAAATACTAGGATAAAGGAAAAAGAAGAAGTGTACCTAAAATTACATATAAGGGTGAATCCCATGAAGCTTATGTGATTTTGGGTGTGCATATAGAGAGCATACTGTAAAGTGTGAATCTACAAAAGAAAACAAATAGTAGATTAGTTCTTATTGGATATGCTATATCTAAAATAAGAATGTAAAAAGATGGGTAAGAGAGAGGAAGAGAAAGGAATTAATATACCTCATTAGGTATGTAAACCAATACAAAACCTATTATGATGTTGAGTGATCCTGATTAATTCTAGATGATGCTATACCAAGAGTAATATCATGAATGGAGTTGAGTTCTCAATTCTCTCGAAAGTGGCTGAAGAATGCAAAGGTTGGCCCTTTAGATCCATCATCACCTAATAAGTGAATCTATGTGGTCATGCATGTGTTGATCAATATTTAGAATGTGTATCCAATCCGTATGAATAGGTGGATCAAGAATACAAAGGCTAGCTAGACCTTTAGCTCCATCTTTGCCTTGTGAAGTGAAGCTATAAACTGATATTGATATGAAATGTATGTTGTATGAGATGGTTCCTAAATCCCATGAATGTACTATGATCTAATAATGTTGGCATGGATAGCTGAATGTATGTAGAAAACTAGGCCACTCTAAAAGATGGAGATTAGTTTTATATGAAAATCACTCTAAAACTCAGAATATAGCTTATGTGGAAGCCACTTGGGAACTCAATAACTTGATAATATGGAGGGTAGGATTGTATGAAATCCACTATGAAATGTTTCCAACCACCTATAGATGGAATAAGGCACACAACTATTAAGAATTTTTGGATAATGCTAAACTAGGAAAGAAAAGAAATAAATGTGCCACACACATTGCCCCTAATCACTAATGTTTCAAACATGGATTATGATCTATAAATTATACCAAATATCATATCCAAAACTAGAAATGAGAGCCATAATACCACATATGATACCCCTATATCTAGATTCTTTGAGAAAAATGTGTAATGAAACTATTGATTCTGAATTAGTCTAGATATGCAAATTTGTAGTTGAACCTACTTTTCTACCTACTTCTATAATTCTAGTTTTTCTACTATTTGGATTAGAGCACTAGAAATGGATAGTAGTGCCACCAACACTATAGTCCAATCTTGGCTCTATTGTCCTAGGATAAATCTGATGACTATTCTAGATTTTTTACTCTCTACTTAGTCTATTCTAACTAGTTTGATGTTTGGTTGTTGTTCTAAGTATTCTAAAACTAGATTTTTTAGTTGATAGGTGCATGATCTCTATGATAAAACCCCTGGTTTTTTCCCCCTCTTTTGAGGGTAAGAATGGAGACCATGTAATGACCACCCTCAGAAAAAATATCCATGCAAGGGTGTTATGATACAAAATATATGATATATCAATGATAATTGACAAGATATCTCAAGAAATAGCATGGTTTATATTGAGAGATTTTTAGACGAATAGGGGTATGCCTAGATATATATAACAATATAAAATCATGTACAATGTACTGAACTAGAACTAGAAGTGTTATTTGTTAATTGTTAGTTATCATGGAGGGATGGAGCATGATGTCCATCATGGCATCCAAGAATCAAGATAATGCATGATTTAGATCATGGCATTGCAAACAATTGAAAGCAAACAAGAAATGAGCACAAAAGGCAAGAAGTAAGAAGCATACAAGGGTGGCTAGGGGCCAAGCAAATAAGGGACATGAGCACATGTCACTCAAACTAGAAACCAAACATATAGGGCATGTTGAAATGCCACATACACATACAGTTGAAATAAACAAGGTTAGAATGAAATCCATAATCAAATATAAGAGTATAGGTAAATGAAATTGGAAAATATCCAAAGGCACACACATAAATCGAAGCAAAGGACATTAGCAAATGTCCTAATGCACATACCAAAAATAAGCAAGAACTAGGAATGTAATATAATCAAGCTATGCTAAGTAAGAAGATAAAGCATATAAAGAATAGAAATATAGTCACACATAAATAACCAAATCAAGAAGTGAAAGTATGCAAGACATGTTAGTACAAGACTAGGTATATGTAAAGAAATACATAAGTGCTAAATACTAGTGAGTATCGATAGATTAATCTATGTAAGCTAGTAAATAGTGTACATCAACATGATAATGAGAGTGTGTGGTGTAGAAATGACATAACTAGATGGTGTAGTCATGTATAAGATGCCCCTAGGGGGAAGATATATCAATTTGCATTTTGCATGTAGGAATAGGATGCCCCCTCATTGGGTAGAGTGAAACAATAAAGGGTCTGAAAGTCAATGTACACACTCAAATAAGATAAATTGAAGCATGTTAATGTAGATAAATAGATAAAAATTATCATAAAACAACAAATGTAAGTCTAACATAGGAGTAAAAATGTAAAGTATGGAGGATGCATATAATCAAGATGTTTTTGTGTTTATGACATATTTTAATGTTTTTGGATTTTGAAATTTAGTATTATTTTTATATTTTTTTGAGAATATTTGAGATATGTATAATCAATCATAGGGAAATTATGTACAATCAAGCATAATAGACTATATACAAGTAGGTTAAGAAAAGGTGATACTAACCGATGAGTCTCATGGGAGACTCCCTATCATGGTGTCCTATATCAAGGAGCAAAATCATGCATGATCAGGAAGCATGATGGAGATGTTGAGATTGTGGCTCTGAAATCTATATATGATATAAATTCTCTTAAGCATTTGAAGTGGGAACTGACTATGGGGTCCCCTTGAAACTCTAAAAAGTATATTCAACTATAAGGATCTTAGGGACCCATCTAATAGTAGGAGAATCTCAATGAACATGTGATCTACATGTAGATGCATGAGATCTCAATGAGACTGCCCTAGGTGTGAACACTATTTCTAGAAGTTATCTAGAATATTGAAGCTATAGAGTTGTATAAACCATATATCTTGGTCATGGATGCCTCAAATATGTTTGAATTTTTACTGGAGGAAGAACTAAAACTAGTAGATAAACTGTAACTAGTGGGAAAGCTAAAACTGATGACTATGGAATAGTAGATGGCTCTGAAATGAAGAGTGGTAACTCATATGGAAATCCACCAACTATAACAACATGATTAGCATGAATGAATTTCATGTATCTATGAATTATATAAGGTAATAAACAAAGTTTATAGATCCATGGTCAACTAAGTAACATATCAAAAACTCCTACATTGGGAACTATAGTGAATGATGTATCCATGTGTGTTTGGCCAACCTATAAATAATGTATAATCTCACCCAATGAACTCTATATGTGCCCATTGAATTTATTGATAAGTATGTTTGTTAATGTAATATCTTGCTCTGAATATCCCAAATTCTACAATAATGTCATAGTGCACATGTTTACACTAGATCCATTATCGATAAGGACACTATGAATAAGATGATTATGAATATAAGCTCTAATAAAGAGTGCATGTTAATCTGAATCATCCTTTATGATCTCATAGTCTGAGAAGGAGATGGAAGGTCTAGTTGGAACTTATAAATTGTATACACCAATCATGTTGATCAAAGGATGTGATTCAACTAGAGGTGCCCTAGATGTATATGGTGGTAGATATGCATAATATGCATGGTGAACCCCTGTCTCTTATTTTGAATGCTGTAGAAAAGGAACTAAGAATATTTTCAAATCTTTACCTTGTGTTTGCTTTTCTTAAGAAGGCTCACTTAAAGTTCCAAGATCAATATGATTACCATCTATTAAATCTTGTATCTTGTGTCTTAAACTAATGCATCTATTTATAGTATGGATTGGTGCCCTATGAAACTCATAAAATGTATGCTAATCATATCCTTGTGGAATAGGATTTATTGGGTCAACTTCCTAAATAAGAGGGAGAGATATGATGTTACATTCCAATAGATACTATAAAACTCTAGCTAGAGAAACTAGTAGATTGGTGAATGTACACTAAGGAGGTATTGATAAAACCACATGTTGAAGGGTCTTTAAAGCTACATTAACTATTAATTGATTCTAAGTCTTGTTATCATTGACCTTAACCTTGTATGGGAATTTTTTGTTACTCTTTTTGGTTATTTTTGAGATAATTATGTAGTTGATTTTATCCATTAAAATTAACTTGACTTCTCTTTCCTTTAGTGTGTGACACAATTTAGTGAAGGAAGAGAATATTTTGAACATAATTGATTTGTGCAAAGTTGGAAAAAGACTATGTTTGAAGAGATCTTATAACTCTTGATCGGCCATGGGGATAGTTATCTTAGCTAAGATAGTCTTATATCAAAGAACATAATCTATGAGATGCTCATTTGACCTTTAATTCTATTTTTCAACTTGGGCGTATGAAACCTTGTCACCAATGTTAATGATGAAATGAGTTAGGAACATGTCAGCTAAAGGATTGAATGCACTAATTGGCTGATTTGGTAAACTATAAAACCATTATAAAGCATAATCCTTTAGGCTTCATATAAATATCTTGGTAAGTATCTAGTCATTAGGTATATAGTCCAAGAATGGTACGTGAAAAGCTCTCAAATGTGTCTATTGATCACCCTTTCCATCATATAGAGTAATCTTGGGTTGAACAAATCCTTGTGGTAAAGGTGTCGAAGCAATGCGACATGCTAATGGTGTATGTAGAAGAGCAAAAGAATCCAAATCCTATGTAGGTATAGAGGCACCTTGCTCAACATGTATCACCTTGGATTGAATAGATTTGATCTCTTGAATAAGGGATACCACATCAAGAGACAAAGATGTACTAGCTATAGCCGGTGGCATAGAGGCAGGTTGGGCTACTATAGGGGGTTATTGAGACATAGTTTCCCACACATTATCATTTATAACTAGTTTCTCTATGATTTAAGAATATTGACTATTATTTACTCTTTATTTTTCATCTTGGAGTATTTTGATCATGTCATCTTGCATGTCAAGGTGTTTAGTTAGGAGTTCTTGAAGTTACCTTTTATTGATTTCATCAAAATCAGTGTATTGGGCCATTGTTTTAGATTAAGGTAAAAATAGGTTTTGAAGGGGCCCCAAAAACCTTTACATCAAAAAAGAGATAAACCTTAAAGTGCAGCCAGGTTTCTAAAAAGAAACCCGAAACCAGTAAAAGCAAAACCAGGTTAAACAGGAACCTAAAAATAGCGAAAAAGACCAGATGTAATAGCTGACAAAACATAGAACTGACCATCAACAAACAAGATCAGCACCCTACAAACCTCCCATACAAATGAGGTTTTAATTTTTTTTTACAAGATCGAAGATTCATATCTAGAGGGGGGACCAAAGGCTTAAACTTCTTCCTCTTAACTGCTGTCCATCCATCCTCTACCTTAGCTGCCTCAGCCATCCATGTCTCAGAAGATAGTGATCCATGAAACCTAGGGGACACAGATGCCTCAGCAAAATCCTTATGATAAAGAGCCAAAGTCTGGCTCCTAGGAAGTTCCTCCAAAATAGGGGGAGAGACTAAAGCCTCCTCGACAACTGGCTCAGAAGGATCACTAATCCCAGTCTCCACAAGACCTTCAATAGAATTTTTCACCAACGAATCCTCCTCAACCATCACCTCAGAATGGATACTATCTTCATTCTTAGAATTAGCCAGAGCTTCCATGGGTTGTTTAGTCATGTAATGTTTGACGAAAACCTCAGACCACCAGGAAGGTGGTCATCTAGATTTTGCTTTCCCAGTCGTACAACGAGAAACAATATGACCCGTTAGGTGACACTTTTTGCACCGAAATGGTAGACCCTCAAAATCCAACATTTGTTTCCATGTACCCCTTGGGGAATCTAGATATATCACCTCAGGAAGGCCCTTAGAAACATCCACCTCAACCATTAAGTGTGCGCAGGTCGAATGGTAACAATCTGAAGTATTTTCATCCACAAATAAAAAATCTCCTATAGCATTTCCAATGGTTTTAAAAACCAATTCATGCCAAAGATGTATTGGTAGATTTGGGAGCCGAACCCAGATAAGGAACTTGTTAAAGGTTTTCATAAGAGGATTAAAATCCATATGCCACCGTTTGGCCATGAGAGGATATTTACCCTGCCATAAAAAGTTACTGTACCACAAGATTATCCTCCTGTCCTCGGATCTTTGGAAGAAAGCTATAAAGAAACCTTTAATGCATGGGAAGATTTCAACATTGTCTTCAATAAGTGGCAACCAGGTCCTGGAGATCCAGCCATGTAGATCAGTGAGAGAGGGTCAAATGCCATGAAAACAAAAAATAACAGCATGAGAGGAAAAATCTTCTACCCGTTCAAAGATTTTGTCAACTATTTTAGGATCTACAGTTACCCTAGTGGATTTTAAAGCACTTACTGGCAATACACGAGATGGACCAAATGATGCATGAGGCATAACATCATGTAGATCTGCTTCGAAGGCTGCCACATCCATGAAAGTTCTTCCCCCAGGTTCAAAATCTGAACTAGGAGCATAGACAGAATGCCCAGCCAAAATATTTCCTCCCCCATAAAAGAAGTCGCTTTAGGGGCATACAGATCCCTCCCCTCACGAGCATAAAAAACCCCACTAGTAGTCACAGCTGCGCTGGCCGCTGAAATCTCAACATCTAATTTCAAATATTGAGGGAGCGCGCGCACAGGAGGCATCATGAGTGAGTGCAAGAAATTGTGTATTGGGCCATTGTTAAGGTAGGAAAATAATTTGAAATATGTTTAAAGTTTTTGTAAAAAATTTTATTAGGAAAAGTGCTAGAAAATGCAAGTACTGAATATAGAAAATGTAGAGTCTTAAAAATAATGAATTGAAAATTACAAAAAAAGGATACAAAGGTCACAAACATGTAAGGTGATACCTCCAAAAGAAAATAGGAGTTAGTAAATGCAACTAGGTTTTTGATAATGATAATTTTACAAAATACTATGGAATTTTGAAAATAAAATTAGATTTCTAATTTAAATATGAAACTAAAATTTTAGAATTTTTTTGGAAAATACTTGATTCAATAGGACCTAGTATATGTAACTAGGGTTTTGAGATTTTTTTTTGAAATAACTATTGAATTTTAAAGGGATTTTTTGATTTTAATATGGTAGAAAAAAATTCAAAAAATTGTTGGAAAATTACTGGAAAAATAATGGGACCTAATAAGGACAACTAGGGTTTTGAAAGAAAATTATTTTAAAATTCACCACTAGATTTTAAAAGTTAAAATAAATTTATGATTTAAATATTCAAGTAAAAATTCAAAAATTTGTAAGAAAAAATTAATAGGAATTTTACCCTAAGGTTTCTAGGGTTTTTTTCTCACAAATGAAGTAAGTCAGGTTTAAAAAATGATTTAATAATTCTGGGAATAATTGGGGTTTTATTCCTAATTCAGTTAAAGGGTCTAGATTGATAAATTAGTAAATAATATGTGGTAAATAAGCTACTAATTTATGAAATTTATTGGTAATTAGAGATTTTCTAAAAATAGTAATAATAGGGAGAAAATAAGACTTAGTTAAAAGTTGACAGAGATGGCTATTGTAGGGTCTAAAATTCATTATATAGGATTGGGACACTATCACAAATCTAGATCTAGCCTTCATTTATTGATTGGATAGGAGCACCAAAATAGGAAACCCTAGGGTATAGTGCTATAGTACTCTTCAACCACTATTATCTAGTTGATTTGAGCTTTATGGGTTTTATTCATTGTGTCCATGTGAGCTTACCTATGAAATTTTGACTATTGGATGTTCAAAAAAATCTCTATAGAGCTGATTTAGTCTTCAAACCGTAGACTCCATTATGCTTTGATGAACTTTGGTAAAGAGGGAGGGGGTTAGTGTGTGTAAGATTAATTTAATGTGTATCCACACCCCTTGTATGGGCACACTACCTACATACCAATATTTTGAAGATGGATCAAGCAATATGTAGTTCTCAATCTGAAAGTACTTAGTGTAATTGTGATATGAGAAAGTAAGGAAATGTTAAACTGGGTGTGCTTGAGATGACTAGGGACTGGTGTAAGGATTCAAATAAGATGTAAATAGTATTGGATGGATATATACAAAAAATAGGGAAATGTGCTTGAGTAGTCTTGCTTGCTTTGTGATATGTAACAACTACTTTTAAAATGATCTTTGAATGGGATTTTATAGGGATCTATTGGTCATGGGTTGCATGTGCTCATGTTAGGTTAACAAGAAAAAGGATGGGAAACCAAAATAAATTGACTGTTGGGGCTTGAAATGAGCTTGGATAATAGTACCAAAAGTGGATAGGAGTGGAACCAATGTTAGAGTTCTAGTGTGGCTCTATTATCTTGGGCATATAGGACCTGAGGGGATGGATTGGTCATGAAAAGAGCATCTTGGCTTAGCTAGGATCAAGTTTGGAAGGCTATGGATAACTAGGAATTAGTGAAAATAATATTGAGAGGATTAGGAGAGCAAGCAAGATGGACCTATGGATTGGGAGTCATAAGCCACACTGAAGTTACCAATTTTGCATTTTTATATGACTACAATTATGATATATTTGAGGAATAATGGATTATGGCCTATCATTTAAGAATGATAAATTTATCTTGATAAGATACATAGATGTAGATCATGTAGGTTTAATTTATGATAACAAATCCACTTATGGGTTTGTATTCTTTTTAGGATCTAGTCCAACCTCATGGGGTAACAAGAAGTAGAATGTTGTTTCTCATTATTTTACTAAGTTAGAATATCAAACTACATGAGGAGCTATCTATGAGGTGATATGGATACATTGAATACTAATAGGATTGGGAGTTCCATAGACTAAGCCAATAATTCTAAACTGTGATAATCAAGGTGTTCTTAAACTTATCTATAATCTAGTTTTTAATGAATGCAGTAAGCACATTGAATTTCAAGTCTATTTCATATGTGAATATGTTCAACAACAAAATATAAAGCTATAATATTGCCTTATTCAAGATCAGTGTGTAGATGTCTTTATGAAGTCACTTTCATGTGATAAGTTTGAGGTATTTAAAAGTTCTTTCTCTTGGACTATCCAAGATATGATAAATTAATGAGGAGAATGTCAGAATAAATTTACCATATTAAGTTTACTATGTAAAAGTGAGGTTTTTAATCTATAAAACAACTCACATAGTTTTTAGCTAGTTTGTTAGTTATTAAAATAAGTTAGTAGAATAATTCTATTATGGTCCTATTTCATAATTTAGAATATTATGAATTATTATTTGGTTATATGTTCATCCTATTTTTTAGGACTATTATGAGCATATGTAGGCTTATTTATATGGTTCTATAGTTCAAGTTATGTAAGCTTAATAAATATTATAAGATATTTGTTAGATAAACAAGGGTCAAAACCTAAAATATAAAACAAAAAATAAAAAAACCACAATAAAATGCCTATAAAACACCACCCAAAGAGAAACTACCTTGGAAAAATATCAAGATAAAAAAACTATAAAAAATTATGAGCACCACTACTGCTGCCATCAACCCTCAAGAATGCCACTACCACCATCACCCATAAAAACGAAATTGTCTCTACCATCCATAGCCACATCACCATCACCCATTATCATTTCCACTTCACCACCCACTTTACCACCAATACCATCAATTGGGAATCTAGATAGAACATAGGTTTTGAAATCCATGTCTCAGTCCACCACTAGAATGTCCACATATAGATTTTAAGGTGACATGTGTTTCCATATTCTCTTTGTTCTTCCCCTTTATTTCTCCTCTAATTGACCCCTAGACTAGGAGTTTCCCTCTTGCAAACCTATCGATCTTTCATGTGCACCAAATAAACCTTTCTTATAGTGATGGGTCCATACCCCACCCCAATGTGAAAAGGCTAAGTGAGAGGGGTGTAAAACCCATAAAGCATTGAAAGAAGCATAATCACCATAGTAAAGAATGAGGATAAAGGTCCCTAAATATTTACCATAACTGACATTGGGGGAGAGCTCAAGGACCCCATATCTAATATAGGTATGTGGCTTGCAAAAGGCCTCAGATTTTTCAACCAAGCTTGCATTAAATATAAATGAGATAAAATTTTGTCATATATATCTAACAAATCCTTAAAGGCTCTAAGTGAATGAGCCTTGATATAGATATCCTAGGAAAGGATTAAAGGTCAAATTCTTCCATGGAGAAATGCTTAATAGTTGTCTCTATACCATCCCAAAATCACTCCTATACTAGTTGTAGTTAAACAATAAAGGTTAATTATTTATCCCTAGATACCTATAGAAAATTTCCCACAAACATCGATGGCACCAGGGAGTTGACCTTAACTTTTCACTTGGTCTCCAATAATACGAGTCTAATGAATTATTTGATATTATGTAGGATGTCTTCCCTATATATGATGAAAACCCACTTTAATCTAGCTTCTATCACCTTGACATCAAATGCCTCTTCTTATTTGACAACTATGATGAGGAGGGAGGAATCATTGAGCATAACTTACAAAAAACAATCCATGATGATCAAGTGGCCAACTATCTCAAAGTAGGAATGAGGTTGATAAATATGACACCTGACAAAGCATAATAAAACCCATTATAACCTTGAGTTTATATAAGGGATGTGTGTAATAATTATTGAGGCTGGTATGGTATTTCCCACACTTCAACCATGTGCCTCTAATTATGGCCCTATCCTCCTAAAAGCTTCAAATATAGGACAATAAAATAGTATTAATTAATCTACCTTTCCCAATAATTATCATCTATTATCTCCTCCTGATCAATACCTATATTGACCAGTTTCTCAGCCACTTAATTTGATTCAAGGAAGCAATGATTGGCTTCATAATGAGAAATAGATCCAAATAACTTTCATGCATGAATCAAAATTTTCTCAATATTTCATGAGCTTTCCTTCTCATTATATAGATCCTAAATAATAACCATGTAATCTCCCTCAATAATTATTTGATCGATACTGCACTGGCAAACCATGTTAAGTCCGAAAATGAAGGTTTGAGACTCTACTTCATTATTGGTACCATCCATAATTTTTTTAGAATCCACTCAAATAAGAAACCCGACACAATCCCAAATAACACATCTAGACCTAAAGGCAATAGGGTTCCCCCTAGTAGTGCCATCAAAGTTAAGTTTAAACATTCTCAAAGGAGGTAGTTTCCAATCTATACTCCCAAAATGTTTTGAAGCCTTTATCAATAATTTGATCCATTAACGAGAAATGTTAGGTAATAAGCTTTTTTAAATAGATCCAAAACCATAAAGATTTTTACAAATAGAATGCCCAAATAAAAGGTGAATAGTATTCTTTGTCATAATCTATGGACCTCCCTCATCACATTAAACACAAGTTTTAATACATGTACCAACCTATATTACATTGAACACCAAGCTGATAGTCCATTACATCAGATACTTTTCACAAATTATCTACTATGTCTTAGTGTGGGAATGATGCTAGATAATGATCATCCTAGGAATTGACCCTAAGACCTCCCACTTCTAACACTCAATTCACTCACCACTAGGCTATCATTTTTGGGTTTAAATTTTGGATAACATTCTTTTTTAAATGGATCTAGAACCATAAACATTTTTATAATTGGAATTACCAAACCAATAATGAATGGTATTCCTATCCATGGGCTATAAACTTACCTCATCACTTTGAACATATGTTACAAGCCATATACCAACCCCCATCTCATTGAACACCAAGTCGGTATTCCATTACATTAGATACTTTTCATGAATAACCCACTATAGCTTAGTGTGGGAATGATGCTAGAGAATGGTCATCTCAGGAATGGACCATAAGACCTTCCACTTCTAACACTTAACTCACTCACTACTAGGCTATCAACATTGGGTTTTTATTTTAAATATTCTTTGATATAGGAGAAGTAATTAATGAGTCTCATTCATTTGAAATAAAGATAATGGGATATAGTTAGTTGATTTTTTTTTCAATAATTTAGAATGTTTTGAAATGTCCCCTTTTATGTGTATTCATGTGTCTACACACACACAAACACCCACACATACATACATACATACATACATACATACATACATACATACATATATACATACATATATATATATATATATATATATATATATATATATATATATATATATATATATATATATATATATATATATATATATATATATATGTTTATGTGCGTGTATGCATGCACATAAACACACACACACACACACACACACACACACACACACACACACACACACATGTTTATGTGCATGCATTCATGCACATATATATATATATATATATATATATATATATGCGTGTATGCATGCGTGTGTGTGTGTGTGTATAAATATACTCTCTCCCTCTCTCTCTCTCTCTCTCTCTCTCTCTCTCTTTGTGTGTGTGTAAATATACATATAGAATAGATTTGATCTAATAGTGGATTTTTAATCCACCATTATGTGCGTGAATGCATGCATATAAACACACACACACACACAGATATATATATATATATATGTATATATATATATATATATATATATATATATATATATATATATATATATATATATATATATATATATATATATATATATATATATATATATGTTTATGTGCTTGTATGCATGCGTGTGTGTATGTGTGTGTGTGTATAAATATAATCTCTGTCTCTCTCTCTCTCTCTCTCTATCTCTCTCTCTCTCTTTGTGTGTATGTAAATATACATATAGAATAGATCTGATCTAATAGTGGATTTTGAATCCACCAAAAATGTCTTTGAATTTTCTATTTTCCATAGGGGATTTTTTGGGAGCACAACTTATTTAATTTTTATAATGCACTTAAAAATGATTTAAACCTTTCCAAGATGGGATTTAGATAATGAATGACTTAAAGTGGTCTTGAATTATAGACCATGTCATTAAAAGAATTGTCCTCAATATATGTTTATGTGCGTGAATGTATGCATGCGTGTGTGTATGTGTGTGTGTGTATAAATATAATCTCTGTCTCTCTCTCTCTCTCTCTCTCTCTCTCTCTCTCTCTTTGTGTGTATGTAAATATACATATAGAATAGATCTGATCTAATAGTGGATTTTGAATCCACCAAAAATGTCTTTGAATTTTCTATTTTCCATAGGGGATTTTTTGGGAGCACAACTTATTTAATTTTTATAATGCACTTAAAAATGATTTAAACCTTTCCAAGATGGGATTTAGATAATGAATGACTTAAAGTGGTCTTGAATTATAGACCATGTCATTAAAAGAATTGTCCTCAATATATGTTTATGTGCGTGAATGTATGCACACACACACACACACACACACACACACACACACACACACACACACACACACACACACACACACACACACACACACACACACACATGTTTATGTGTGTGTATGCAAGCATGTGTGTGTGTGTATAAATATAATGTGTGTGTGTGTATAAATATAATCTCTCTCTCTCTCTCTGTGTGTGTGTGTGTGTGTGTGTGTGTGTAAATAAACATATAGAATAGATTTGATCTAATAGTGGATTTTGAATCCACCAAAAATGTCTTTGAATTTTCTATTTTCCATAGGGGATTTTTTTGAAGCACAACTTATTTAATTTTTATAATGCACTTAAAAATGATTTAAACCTTTCCAAGATGGGATTTAGATAATGAATGACTTAAAGTGGTCTTGAATTATAGACCATGTAATTAAAAGAATTGTCCTCAACATTATCTTAGTTCAGCTTGTCTTAGAGTTTATAATTCTATAGTATAAATTATTATAACATTAGGAAAACTAATTTATTCTCCTAGGGACTTTACTATTTTTGAACATGACAAAAAATTAAGAGTGATAACCTTTAAATCCACTTTTATTTAATACAAGTATTCTAAAAAATTGAGTTTTATTATGAAAATTTTAAAATTAAAACAAAAAAGTGTAGTCCTTTTCACATTTTAGATGGTGTGTTTATACAATATGATAACCTAGACTTGATCATCCTTATCATGTTTAAAATATAATTCCTTGATTACTTCTCATTAAATTTCCATTGGATGATTTTAATATATAGACTTATGCAATTTGAATTAAATACCTACTAGCATGTAAGCCAACTAAATAAAAATAAAAAACCAACATACATGGATTGAAACATTGAAAGGACATGAGATCTTAGAAGGGATTACAAATACATAATAAGTGTAAACACTAATTTTTTGTATTAGGCACTTGATAATATGTAATTTCATCAAACCTTAAATTATTTGAATTAATCTCTTATAAATAACTCATATTCATCATTCTTCTAGCTAATCTCTCATATATAAGCTTGACCTTTAATAATTTCTATTAATGTTACACAATAATTTCAAATTCTTTTGCTCAAAAGGGTTTATATCATTCTGAAACTCTCTCCTAGCCTCAAGCCACTATTTAAACTTTTTTACAAATTTTCACCTCTAAGACAAGTCCACTTAGGGTAGACTTGTCCACATATATTTAATGACTATTTTTAAAATATCAAAATGCCCAGAACAATTAGGTCACATGTTGAAAAAATCAATTTGAAGGAAATAACACAAATAATCCATTTTATAACCACATCAATCTTAATCATTTTTCCATCTATCACCTATGTAGCATTGATCAGATGTAGGCTTATAAGTCACTCTACACATTGAGATAAACCTCCTACAATATCCCAAATATAAAACCTTTGAAAGGAAAAAAGTATTGAGATAAGTCTAAATCAATATTTTCAAGGTTAGTTCATATGATATCAAGTGATAAAATACACACTTAAGATTGAACATCATATAAGCATTACATAAGATCACACACACTCAATTAAGTTGGATAATTACAAATTATTTGAATCCATTGATGGGTTTTATTATTACCCCTTCATTTTACCAATCTATGTTTATGTCAATTATTCTTAGGGCTAGTGTCCAAGACTATTTGTAGTAAGGTACTTATTGGTTTCAACTAATAGTACTATTTTGGGGGGGTTGGTGTTTTACTAACTAAAATATCCACTCCTAA
>JARHVA010000127.1:207500-235000 GCA_037957365.1 Torreya grandis
ACATGATATCTTATTCCTATATGTAGAAATAATATCCCTTAACTGTAATTATCCAAAAAAAAATTCACCAAGAACTTATTTGTATTTACCAAAATGATGTCACACAGATAAAATTCACATAACAAATCCTATCTATTAGAGGTACTATTTTGAAAATCTATCAAAAATTCATTACTTTTATTGATTACATGGGGTAAATTACAAGAAATTTAGAGTAACTACCATATAAAAAACTGAATATGTAAGAATAGATTTTATGAAGTAGAAGGAATCCTACAAGTTAATAACTTTTCACCAAGTTGATAGATGAATTCAAGGGTTTGTATAACTTATTATTACTTCTAATATGCCTATTATAAGTCTTATTATAATTATTATTTCTCTTTCCCAAGAAGTTTGTTTTGCCTTTTCAACTCCCCAAGCTCAGAAAAAACTTTCTCCCAGTGGTTTCTAACATCAGGATCAGATAGAGTGTTTTGGCAACCCTGTTCTATCATGACTTTAAGAGGCACATTAGAAGAGTTAGAAGCTATTTTAAATTTAAATTTAACATTTTCTTGTTCAAATTTTAGAATATTTATTCTTAAAGAGATATTATCTTCTTCAATTATTTTAGTTTATCTCCAAAAATCAATAATGTCATTTTATGATTCATCTAATTTCTTCAATGACTAAATTTCAATGATTTCTATTTATTTCAACAAAAGAGAAATGACAAAAAACTTAATCTAGGCTGAGGAGATTAACTTAGCAATGTCTTTTGAATTTTTCTTGACTGTGGCCTCCAATTGAGATAATGCCAAAGCATGCTGCAATTACACATCATCTATTTATTTGGAAGGCTGATCTTCTTTACCAGTCATTGGAGCTTTACCTTTGTCAATTAATTTCTGTGGAGTTAATGGGAACAATCTCAGGAATAGTATCTATAAAATTATCTTGTGGAAAAGGTTTTTCCACTTCCTCTTTGTGTTGTACCCCACTCATAGTGGCAGTGATTTCCTGCCATAGACTATCAAGCTTTTTTGTAATCATTATTTCATCATCATCATCAACTAAAATAAATTTTCTCCTTCCCTTCTAAGGGAGATAAATAATCTCTGCATATGAGACTTATTGAGGTGTAAGATGTGAAACAAGGTTTTCTGATGATTCATATTCTATGATTTGAATAGCTTCCTATGAGGTGATATTTTGGGAAGATTGCTTAAGGTTCCTAGTGGAATACCTATATCTTAATTTTCTACTTGGCTGTGATGGTGAAATTACATTGAGATGACTTGGGTTTTAAGTAAAACAACTCTAACTATTGATCATATACTTTTAGTTAACTCAGGAGTAATTACTTTAGATGAAGAAATCCTTGGTGGAGTTATAGAGATTGAAGCATGAGGATATCATGGTACTTTCTTAGTAAGTTTGGGATATTTCCTTTTTTTACCTTCAAAAAAAGTAATCCAAGATTTTTTACCTTATTTTTACTATAGAAAATGATTTTTGGTTATCAATTGAATTAATCCATGGTGATGAATAGAGGATGGGTTATTAGGGTATCAAAAATACATAAATTGAATGAATCTTAAAAATAATGAGGGTAAATTGATTCTATGTTGGGGTTGTTACATACCATACTTTAGATGAATCAATATTCTCATCACAATGAAATTTAAAACACTACATTAACCCTCACAAGTTAGGTATTTGATAATACAAAAAATGATAAACCTCTAAGGTTTAGGCAAAGAATCACTACTGATACCTTTGATTCTAACTTTGATGTCTTGAACATACATTGACATTGGGTCTGCTTCACTACTAAAGATAAGGATGAGGTCACTGAAGGAGGATCTTCCTATAATTCTATCCCCTTTATCTATAATTCCAAATAACTCACTAAAAACTTGACTAGAGAATGAAATTTACATGCCTCAAATAGTGAAAAGTTTATCTTCAAATAGAGGATGAAATCTATAACAAGGTCTTCATCAAAAACCTATAAGTTTAGGATAAAATCAAGCCACTCTACCACTACAAACACTTGCTTTTTTGGTTCATATCTTAAAAGATCATCCATAGATTTAGGTTCAGATTTATTCTTCTGCCACATTTTGAATTGTAATTCTACACAAAACATAGTCAATCCATAGTTCTACTCAAGAAAGAAATATACTTCACTATAAATCAATAATTAACAATGATATTATTTTAGTTTAATTGCTATGGAAAAAACTTGGAGCCTTCAAGCATGTTAAGTAATAATGACAATGCTAATTGATCATGTCACAAAGTGATAATGATTATTGAATTTACCCTTTTTATTTATTCATAATCATTACATTTCCAAATCTCTAAAAGTTGCTTATCCACATAAATGTAATATGATGATAAAGACAAGTCATCATAAAGTGAATTATAAATTGATAGGACAATGTGTGTAGCATGTAATCAAGTGTTAAAAAGGTGACCTTTTTTGAAAAGACTCTTTACTGACATGGTGGGAATATTCTTCATATAACACTTATGGGACTTTTTGTCAAATATTTGAGCATATGCATGTAGACTCAAAAATTTAAAAATTAAATTTTAGTAAAATAATAGATACTATACCTTAAAAACCCATGATATTGTCCTTGTTTGACTTTCTTCACCTATTCTAACAAAGGAAATTACATGCATTAGTTTTAATGAATAGTACAAAACATAACATCAATATTTATTACTTTGGATCAAGGAGAATCAATCATTACTCCTAAATTTTTGAACTCATTTTTTATTTTATTTTATTTTAGTTTTTTCCCTTGACCATCCATTTATTGGTTTACTGATCAATACTCATCATGCAGTACATGAACAACCATCAAACTGGTTTTCTGGTCATGACTATGAATAATGTCCCTAAGGATTTTCATTATTAAATTTTATTTTTTATATTATTATTTTTTTGAATTTTTAGAGAAGTGGTAGATCCTCTTCTTTTATTAAGGCCATCTTGTCTTCAAGGATTAATATCCATGGAAGCTTTGAGTTCTTCCATGGGGCCAAACTCTTTTTGTACTAGTTGGATGAGTTCTTATTTACTCTAAGGCTTTTGGTACAACTTCAACCAATGTCCATTAACTAAGAGGGTCTTCTGATTACCATATATATATGTAGTAATTATACTAAACCATTGTTAAAAATCTTTTTTATATAATATAGTCATATCCATCTAGTTATTAACTTACATTTGAGGTGTTGATACTTAAAATCATATAAAAGTGCTCATTTTCCTTTGAATTATCTTTCCTTGATGTGCAAATCATCATCTGGTATTGAATCATCTTTATCTACTCCAAATATTCTATTATCATCTCATCTAACTCATTCAATTATAAAATTCTCTCTCTGTATGATTCATACAATTCAATTCCTACTTCTAGTGCAATGCTTAAAGTTTACATTTCAAATTCAATTGAAAGGAGAGGTTTCTTACCAATTACCAATTCATAGGATGAAAAACTAGTAGTGGTCTTCCACATGGTGTTATATGCCCATATGGATTTTGGAAGTTGGGCTACCCAATTCTCTCTACTTATATTGACTATTTTGGTAAGTATATTCTCTAATTCTCTATTGGTAACCTTTACCTATCTATTTTCTTAAGGGTGGCATGGAGAAGACTTTCTATGACTTGGTAGATCTATATGAATGCTTGGATCATATTGGACATGAACTGAGGTTTGTGATCAAACACTATCTCTCTTAGTGCTCCAAAATGTTGCATGATCTTGGAATATAAAAAGTCTACTACTACCTCTTTCCTTTCAAAGGAAAGAGATTTTACTTCAGCACATTTGGTCACATAATCAATACATACCAAGAAGTACTCCTTGCCTTGTGAAGGTGGATCTATGGGCCCAAAAAAGCCAATGCCCCACTTCTTGAAAGGTTCTAGAAATACTTGAGGATTGAGGGGCATCTTAGAAGATAATATAGGTTGATGCATTCTATGACATAGATCACATTTCCAAACATATGCTTTGACCTGCTTATGAAGAATTTTCCAAAAGTAACCATCTCTAATGATCTTATGTATTATCCTTTTAATTAAGTAGTGTCCTCCACCAGGTTCATCATGATAAACATGAAAGCTATCATACAATTTAATCTTATTTACATACCTATGAAAAACATGATCAGGTCCATGTTTAAATAATAAACCATTAATTCATTAATAATAAGAACTATCTGTAATCAAATGTTTCTTTTCCTTTTTGGCAAACTAAAAAGGAAACTTCCTTGTAGCCAAAAAGTTTTCTATATTAGAAAACCAAGGAGATTGTTCTACAACAGTAAATAGTTGTTCATTTGGGAAACTATCTTTTACATGTTCATCATCTACATTGTTCAATATAGAAATAAAATCAGCAATCACATTGAATTTACCTAATTTATCCATAATTATTATACCAAATTCTTGTACTAGTAATAGCCACCTAATAATTCTTAAGGACTATTTCATATAATTTAGACTTATACCCACTAAAGTGGAGTGGATAAAATTTTCATCAAAATAATTGTCTTATGTTCCACATAAAATGGATTGTTTCAAACCATTTGGGCCATAGATAATTTTGAATGAATTGGACTATTTTTAATAATTGAGTGGAGAAAATTTTCTTCAAAATAATTTTCTTACGTTCCAAATAAAATGGATTGTTTCAAAACATTAGGGCCATAGATCATTTTTGAATGAATTGGACTATTTTGAATAATTTGGACTTATACCCCGTAAAGTGGAGTGGAAAAAATTTTATCCAAAAAATAAATTTCATATATTCTAAATAAATTAGAGTGTTAAAACCATTTGGAAAAAGATCATTTTGAAAAAATTGGGTTATTTTAAATAAAATAGATTTATACCCACTAAAGTGGAGTGAAGAGAATTTTCTCCAAAAATAAATTTGTTATATTCAAAATAAATTGGACTATTTCAAAGCATTTACGCATAGATGATTTTGAGTAAATAGGGCTATTTTGAATAATTTAGACATATACCTATAAAATGGAGTGATTGAAATGAAGATTTTCTCCAAAAATAAATTTTATTTATTCCAAATAAATTACACTATTTCAAACCATTTGAGCATAGATCATTTAGATTAAATTGTGCTATTTTAAATAATTTGAAATTATACCCAGTAAAGTGGGGTGAAGAATATTTTCTCTATAAATATGTTTTCTATATTCTAAATAAATTAAATTATTTCAAACCATTTGGGAGTAAATCATTTTGAATAGATTGGACTATTTTGAACTCATGGCACCCTTATGGGCCTTCATACCGATCATTGATCCTTTGAAGTAGCTTCTATTGCTAGGACATATGGCACCATTTGACTAGCCAAATTATGATGAAAACATATTAAGAAATCTAGTTAATCTACATAATAAAATATCCTAACAATTATTTGTTGTTTATTGGGAAGATCATTTGAATGATCAAGTGTCAATATAGTAATTCAATAATCTCAAGGAATCTCCAAATATAAATTAAATTGTACTAATAACTAGTGAAAATTAATTCTAAATTAGAATTGATTATTTTGAAACTAATTGAAATATTTTTAAAATAATTTAGAATTGATTTGTATGAAATTTATGATAATGTTTATTAATAGAATTATAGTTTAAAATCAATAAATACACTTGAAATAATCAGGTGAAGTTACATCTTTCTAAACATTGGTTCACAACTTCAAACATGGATTTTTAGCTTTCTTCCAAGAGTGTGATGATTGAAGTCATTTTGATTCTCTAATCTTTTTCATCTTTTTGACTTCCATTTATAGTATTTCTACTTGACATAACATAACTCGTTTTCAATTTTTTATTTGTATCACAATTCTGAGAATTATAATCAATGAACAATGTGTTGGCAATTGAAAAATCATCTTCGAAGGTCCCTGTAAAAATAACTTCATCCAATTTCTTTATGTTTATATTGAACATATTAGAATATTTTTTCCCCCAAACAATCATGAAATTTGAACTTGTGTAGCCCATGACTTGAATGAGTATCCTCAAATGATTGCCCTCTATCATTGATCAAATGCCAAAGTGAGAAAAGCAATGTAGTGCTACCTTCAAAATTTCATTGGAATGATATTGAATGTAGTATGACATATGTTCAATTTTATAATATTATTTTTTCTTATATCATGTATTTACATATCTTTTATTTTGTGTATAACAAATAATAAGTCATCCAACCCCAAAATCAATAGTTTTTTAGAAGTTGGTTTTATCTCCTCCTTTGAAATGTTTACAATTTGTTAAAAAATAAATGAATCATTTATTAACAATATTATATTTTAAAAGATATAACATGAAAATTTTCCTAGAAAATGTTTTACATGTTACTAGACTGGTTGTTGCTATGATTTTGATTTGAATTTCCTATTGTAACATAAAAACATAATGCATTTCATTTGATTCATTTTTTTTGCATTTATTTAAATATTATAAATATTCATATAAACACATATAAAAATAAGCACATGCTCAAGCACATTGTAACTATAATACTCATTATACATGGATGTACCATTTCTATTACCAGTTTTGTAACACACATATGCATATAAAAGTTCATATTGTATCCTTATAACTTGACCATGAATGTATCATAATCTGAATCAGTCTTGTTTTACCATAACTCATTTCTCATATACGTTGATAGGAATTTAACATTGATCAACCAATATTTATATTCTTATAGTAATGAAAGTATTAGTTGTTTTTATGCATACCAATACATTTATATATGTTTACGCAACCCATCACAAAAAAAAAAAGGATTTACTCTTCTAATCATTAGTTAACTATCACTAAATTCAAATGAATATAATACACCTTAATATTTTAACCCCCTTCATATACTTCCAATAAGACACATCAAATTAAAAAATATTTGAATCAATATCATTATAATTATTTCTAGCGCAATATATTTTATTGATAAAGAACACATGGATACTTTGCATTAAAATTTATTGTATTGAAGACATAGTATAACACATATTGTGTTATTTTAAAATGGGTAAATTAAACATGTAAACAACATTGTAATGGGTAAATTAAACTTTTAAACAACATTTTAATGGGTAAATATAACTACATTCAGTCTACACAATAATAAAATGAACCACACTTCCAAATCCCAAGCTGAAGCAAGTCTATATTTTATTGTCTTCTACAATCTCCTATCCATAAATAAAAATTCAATTATAATGTGTTTAAATAAATAAAGATAATTAATATATTCTATAATTGTATGAAATTATATAATTACACATTTATTGAAAGGAGTTTTCACCTTTTTATTTCCTTTTTGTAGTTTGTATGGGTGCACTCTTTCATTGAAACTTTGGTTCTTTATTCCCTACAAGGTATTATATAATGTAGTAACTAAAAATTTTCATTAATAATTAATTTATTTGATATTTGTATTTTAAAAATGTATCTTATTGAAAAGTTTTACCTTGTGTTATTTTGATGGAGGCACCAACCTATATAATTGTGTCATGGGTTATTGTGTTGTAGACACAAAGTGCTAGAGCTGCATTGTGAACTATTATAATTGAGACATAAATAGATGAAAAAATATTCTATCAATATTATGAATTTTTGATAAATAAAGAATTATATAATTAAAAAATATGCATGATCTTATGTTACCTTCTTCAACTTGTGATGTGTCATGTTCATTGATATGATTTTCTATTATTATTATTTTTTCACTTCCTTTCAATGCCATTGCTGCTATACATCAAAAGATTGCTAAGCTATTAGGTTTAAAAATAAAGCGTACACATCGAAAGATTATTAACATGTTATATTTGGAAAATGAAGCATGATTATAAAATAAATTACAAATGTTATGTACTTGGTACTGATCAAAGTAGTTGTTATTATATTGGTTGCTCTGAATTTGTCAAACAAATTTGAAATTGAACATTAAAAATCATTTGTTTTTAATTTTATATAATTGAAGATAAATTTCTTTGTAATTTTGTATAAGTATACACCAATCTAGCTCCTGTATATACCCCTAGCAGGTCACATGCATCCAGATCATGGAAATTAGAGATAAGTGTCTCAAAAAATATGGTATCTAGTTAATTTTTGAAAGGTCTTCCTATTTTGTGTGAACTAATCATTTAAAATGTTTGAAAATCTTTGTAGATGTCAAAACCACCATCTAATCTACTTTGTTATGAATGGAAGTGGAAACCTTGCAGCTAAAAATGAGTTGGATCCTAACAAAAATTGATATCTATAATATGTGTTCAATCAAATCCATAACTATTTGGAACCCATAGTGTGACACCTGATCTTAAGTGTAATAGAAATCACCAACACGCAAATTCTTGAGAGAGGTTTGAATGATAGGATAATGTTCTAATTTGTGGATGATGAATACATTGAAGGCCCCAAACAATAAAATTTTCAGTTAATGCCTAAAGAAATAGGCAAAGATGTTCTTCCTTAAAAAAATTAGTGAGATTTAGAAGATAAATAATTATCAAATCAATGTTTAGACTAAGAATGAATGTTTCACTAAAATCTTCTAAAATGGATGGCCAAAGATAAGGGGTCCTGTAATGGTAGCTAAATCTTTCTGTATATGTTCTAGGAAGCTAACCTCCGTTATGTAGATAAATTTTTAATATGCTTAATGATCTTGAGATAATGCTTCCCATCCTTTTTTATTTTCTAAAATACCATCATTTGGGACACAAAAATCATCAAACCTTTTTATAAATTTTTTATAATGCTCCATTACCTCTTTGGTGTGGTTTTTTGGACTGGCGGTAGTTTCATATCATAATTGCTGAAATAATTTAGAATTTTTGATAATATGTTACTTTTCAGCTTCACCTTTTTGCACCAATTATCCATGTTATTGTACCTAATGGTTTTCAAGAAGGAAATATACCCTTTTTTCAATAAATCTACTAGTTTTACTTTTTTTTTGTTTGAAATCCCTTGAATATTTCTAATTACTATTGTATCAATCAGATTTAAATCTTATTTATCTAAACTAGGTAAAGTACCACTTTCAAACAAATCAAATGCCTTATTAAAAAAATCCCAAACGGGTTGTTCCATGAAAAGAAGGCATTTTCTCTCTTGTAGTTGTTATGTTGAACAATTAATTTATGTGAAGAAGTGTTTATCTTGTTCATATATTTTTTTCATCTTTTTTTTCCTTATTTCAATATTCTTCCAACCTCTCAGTTTGATAAGGTCACATGTAGATCGAACTCTTTCTCTAAATGAAGCCTTATAAATTATTTCAATGGCGTCATTATATTGATTACATATTTTGTGCACAATATAGAATGGAGTACAAGTTTTCAAAAATCTTACCCTTCTAACAAAACATTTATTTCTCAATGATTATAAATTATATTCCTCCTATAAAAGAATTATATGTTATGCTATAATTGTGTGTTGGCCATCTGCAATTTTGAACCTTATGATTTTTTTATCTATCATATCTTCTAGGAGTTCCTTTGATTCAATACAATAGTTAGGGTATCTTAAATATTTTGAACCTCATTACGTTTTATAAATGAATGAATTATATCATTCACCCCTTTTTCATTGATATTTTTTTATTTTGATATTTGTGTCCCTGAATTCATAGATCCCTACATGAATGTTCAAGGCATAATTACTAGATAAAATATATCATGTAGAGAATTCACTGTCGCATTAGAAGTTTGTGTCAACAAAAGTGTTCCAACATTTTTATCGATCTTATTTTTATCCACTAGTGTGAGTACTTATATGGCCTCTTTCAAATATACAAACAAATATGTTTCCCTTTCTTGTCTTATTTTCTTCAATGTTTTTTCTCTCATGTTTGTAGGGTATTTTAAATACATGTTTGCATGGTGGCAAGTAGAAGTTATTTCCCCTTGTTCATGTTTTTATTTCAACATGTTTTGTATTCTAATGACCAAATTATCTATATATATCAACCCAAACATTTGAAGGTTTTCATGGCTATTCAAATTAAACCCAAATGTTTCACAAGAAGGATAAAAATTAATTTTTGTGAACTCCATTTTACTGGGTGTAAATTTATTGAAATTAGTTGTATCTCAATGGAGAATTACCTCTTCTTCATTCCACACTTCCAGTTGGAATTAAAGGGCATATTCAAGTTCATCCTTATCATAAGATAGGATTATTCCAATTAGATAAGATTTTTTTGATGTAGTGCTAAAAAAGTATATATCTAGATGCATGTTTGGTGGACTAAACAATTCAAAATACCAATCAACAAGAGGAATTTTATTTCCACCATAAAATGGAAGGTGTTTATGTGGATTTAATTTTAGTTTTGGTATTTTATATGGTAATCCATCCAAATTCTCTTAGAGTGAGGCCTTCTTCTACCTTTTATCCAAATTCTCTTCGAGTGAGGTAGTCTTCTGCCTTTTAATTATGTTAATTCTTTTTTCTTCTGAAGACATTATGCAAAGCAATTAAAATGATTTAAATATTGATGTTTTTTAAATTTAAGTTGCATATTGCATTGGTTCGTGAATTTTTTTTGTGTTTGAGTAGTGATTAAATGTATATCAATAAATGTTATTTCTAAACTACAATACAAAATACATATTCAATCTTCAAAATATATATATTAACTTGCACTTTAACTTATAAGGTATGACCAAATCAAAAATAGATTATGTGCACCAACAAATATAATCTAATGGGAAAAGCAATTCATAAACATTTGTTTCAAAAGAGAAAGATGAGGGTAAGTATGTTTCTAATATGTGTAAAAATGCCCATCAATAGGTACATTCAAGGTATCTCCTAAGAGATACCTTTCAATAATTCATAAGAGTGAATGTTTATTTCAAGAGTGAATTTTATGTCCTCCTATGCACATAATCTTTCCACCTCAAACCAGTTTAACAAAATTTCCCATGATGGTCCCTTTAATATCTTCAATGTATTTTTTAGGAGATACCTTCAAGTTACTTATGAAGGTATTAGAAGGCCCTTGAAGGAATATCCTATTGGATACCTCAAGTTTGAACTTTTCTAGAGTTATTGAGGTTTTTAATTTCTTTAAGGTATCTCCTAGGAGATACTTCAAGTTACCCATGAAGGAATCTCCTAGTCGATATTGTTGATGCCTAAAACTTGCACTCTCAATGAATAGTTTCCTATGGAAAGCTTTACAGATGTAGGATGAAATTGCAATTGCTAAGGTTTTAGAATAGAACAATGTTAACTTCTACTATCCTAGTCTATTACAATGGCTATCTATAAAAATGAGAATGCAAAGAAATAAAATAATTGCCAACGACCCCTTACAAAATAAATGAGCTCTGAATAAATAAGTGAGGCGAACACTAGAAGAAGACACACTTAGTGATTACCTCTCTATAACCATGATGACATCAGTAAAATTAAAAAGAGGTTTTAGGATCCTGATTGTAATTGGCTTCTAAATCAATTGCATTATTCTATTAAGACCACTATGCTTGGGAGAAGTGATGTGGTACCATATGTATGCTCCTAAAGACATCCCACTTATACTATAATCAATGGTTTTAGCCTCTAAAAATTAAAGGATTACACCTTAGGTCAATCCTAAAGTGTTTAAAAATATTTGCTCAAAAGGGGGACTAACATTATCATCCAATGACACTATTTAAATACCAATGAACCAACATAGCTCTTGGGCATGTATAGAGATTGACATGTGTTGCATAGGAACTTTTTTGGAGTAGTTGGGTACTTATTTGGTGAGGTTGAGCATATAGATGCCATGTATCAAAGGTAGATGAAGGATGGGACCTTATAAAAATTGTGAAAGGGGGCCTAGAGAAGAAGCACTGAAAGGAATATGCTAGAAGGTACCAAGGAACCATGTCAATGTTGAGCAAGCCCAAAGAAAGAAATAAAATACTCCAAAAATGAAAAAATGTGGATTTTTAATCCATAATTATTGGCAACTCACAGGGGCATCCACCTATTGGTAGGAGAACCCAAAACTTTAGTGATTATATTAGATGAAATAAAACTACAAAAGAGAGGAAGGTGAAAAAGTCTACAACTTTTGAAGGGCTACCTACAAGGGTACCCACTCTTCCTCTTTTGGCTAGGTATTTTTGTTGAGAGCCTCAAAGGCTCTATCTAGATATATCATCTCCTTGAAGGAGATACTTCTTAAGACCTCTACCATTATCAATGTTTAGAACTCCAACAATGTGAGTGGGTGTAATATTTTTTCCACCTCAGAGGTATCCAAAATTTGATCAAGAGCCATAAAGATGGTCTGGTTGTATTTATTTTTCTCAAATAGTGCCTTGATCTGATCCTCGAGGAGGACATTTTTATTTGTTGATAAAGGGGAAGGGAGTCCCAATTGGACACATTATTCTATATGTACCCACCATTTTTGAGATGCTTGATCCAAAGTATTAAGCAATGCTTTGCACTTATTTGCTACCTTACTATAGCTTAAAAACTCATTTACCTTTGACACTACATACCTTTTATTAGCCATCCCTTTTACCATTAATGCTTTGAGAGAAGTGTTTTAGAGATTTTGAATAAGTCTATGTGACTTTGGGACCTTCAAGGAGATAAAAGTAATCATTTGATAAATATATGTGCTCACTTGAGAGGAAAAATTTTATGTGTCTATGATGAAGGTTATTACTATCTTTAGGTTTACCACTATGGCTTTGATCCATTATGAATAGGATTTGTATAGCTAATTAACTATGGAAGTATCTCGATGGATTGGGGGTGAGCTATAAGGCCATTTTTTCACTTTTTAATCTCTTGATCCTTGACTGAGGAGTCTTGTTATGCCTGGTTCTATAATAGTTGATATGACCAATTTGCATCATGGAGATTTTGGTAAATCTCATCTAGCTCCATCTCCTACTGTTATAACTTGGTCTTAGTAGCTCTATGAAAATTAGCTTCTACTTGGAAGCTTTCATTCAAGATACTACCCTATAGCTCTAGCTGTACCTTTTTGAGGTTAGTATCTTTATCTTTAGCCTCAATATTGAGGTAGTAAATCACAGTTTTTACTCGTGAGAGCTCTAGCTTAGTATTCTTTAGTTGAAAAGCCACTTTAACATAGTTTTTTATCATAAACTTTTGCATCTCCTCCATAAGCTTGAATCTATTAGTGGGCTAAACTTAACTAAGGTTAAGGCTAAAAAATTGAATAATATAGTCCCCCAATTGCATCTATTCAAGGGGATTCACTACTTGGGGAGTCAAGTGAGTGACCATAAGAGATTGCTACATTGAGTCATAAAATGATGCATGTGAGTCTAGGCATAATCCTTGGATTATTTCCCCCTTTTTTTTTCACTTGGGCCTTTCAAGATGCCCTTGATACATCCACATACTATTGGAGTTGGTTTAATTATTAAAGGATCTATCCCATAAAGGGATTCCCTTATGGAAGCATGAATAGGATAGCCAATTATTTATATGAAGAAAAAAACCTTGTTCATGTTGAGGTGAGTGAATGAAAGTGAAGGGTTGAAGGGAAAAAATATATGATTCCATAGGGTGGGGTGAATGGGGATTATGTCACCAAGGGGATGAGGTGGAAGATGAGGGTGGGGGAGTGAAGAAAGGGATGTGGGAGGAGATAGGTATAATAAAAGAGAAGGGGTCAAGCCCAATGATAGGTTGACTAGATGAGGAGGATACTAGGACCAAAGTGGTAATTAGATGATAAATAAAAGGTATTATAACCTATAGTGGGGCCACCAGGGTAGATGATGAAGTGACAAGATGAGCTGTAGTGCTTAGCTTAGTAGTATATGATGCCACAACCTATTATGGAGTTTTAGATGGGGATAAGGTAGTGGATAAAAATGTAGAGGTGGAAAATAAGGGATCCATGAAGTTAATATTATTCTAAAGGAATATAGCTAAGGGCTAGAAATGAGTGCCTTGGTATGCTTGAGTTGGGATGACCTAGTCATGAGGTGATCAGTGGGATCATGTTATTATTGTGGGGTCAAGGGATTTGAAGGCATGGGAGTTAGCCACATTGAAGGCTATTGAGTGGTCACTACCTCTACTTCTTATTTTTGGGGCTTTTCCCATGCTTCCTCTATAGGAGTGTCTTATTCTTATTTATGCCCCCATCTCAACCTTAAGAATTGATTCTTCTTAAGACTTAACCTCTTCTGGGTAAAACTTACCCAGATCTTCTTGAACTTCTCATCTTGGTCATCATCATGCAAGCCCTTAAATGACTTGTTAGTTTCAAACCTATATTTGATGAAGGCAACTTTTTTCTTTAGGCTCCAAGTTAATTAGGAGAGTAAGCCCTTTATTCTCTTTGATAACTTTTGGGTTAGGTCATATTTCTAGACCTTGTCATAAAAAGACTCCCATGGTTTAAAGGCATATTTTGACATCTAAACTAGGTCTACATGATTTTAAGGGTTGTCCTCTATGAGAAAAATCATTTTATCTAAGTAAGGTTGAGCTTGATGCTTGGGAGTGATAACAGTCTTCAATTTAGCTATGTATCCTTTCAGATCATAGTCCCATCGATCATCTATGAAATCAAGGCCATGTTATACTAGCTTGGCTATGAGGAGATGCCCCTGATGCCTTTTTTTCACTATGATTCAACCCCTTGAGAAGGGGACATAATATACACCCTTTTTCTTCTTCTTGACCCTATAGGCAAGGTCTATCACATTAAGTTGGTGAGCCAACTCAAGGGCTAAAGTTCTATCTATCAAAGTGCAAAGAAGCTGGAAGGGCTCTCTTTTAAAACCATGTACTCATATGAAAATGAAGTGGGCTCTCTATAAATAGTAAACTAGGAATTTTTTGGTTGAGAGCCAGGCTTGTTGATAATTCACCATCATGTAAGTGTTAGTCATTTGACTGAGATTCATGAAAATTAGAGCCATGAACCACTTTGAAAACTCATAGTAGTCCCTGGTATTTAATAGGAAATTAATCCATACTATGATGGGAGCCACTACATGGGGGAAATTATTAGTATTGGAGGTGTATAGCTGGAGATACTTGGAAAAGAAATGGGAATGCTAGTGTAGGATCAGGTACATGAGGAAGGATGAGTACCAAAAGGTACTCATTTCTATGAAATTATCTAGTTCATTTGAATTTATTATAGGGGCCTTTAAAAGATAACATGGTAGTGCCTTCCATGTAAAATAAATTGAGTGTAGGGGTGACACATGTCAAACTATCTCTTTTACAGAGTGAGACAAAAGTCTCTTTGAGATGGATGAGTTTCAAGGTACCATGCATAGAAAATGGATGAGGGATGGGACTTGGACAAAATTTGAAAGTAGACTCAAAGAAGATAGAGGCCAAAAGTAGGGCCAATAGAAGGTGATGAGGAAATTCTATCTATATAGCGAGCCTGAAGCTAGAAATGAACTACTCCAAAATCATAGGGGCATCTATAAAAAACTTTGACACTTGGAATAGTTAAAGAAAAACTACAAAATTGGATAGAAGGTGAAAAAACTTAATTTTTTTGAAGTGATGGCTACTCATATGAAGAATTTCTCAATTGCAAGTGCTAGTATTTTTGCTTTTCATTGCCAATCTTGATCAGTCAAATCAAGTTCTTATTTATAGACTCTACCAATCCATTTCACTATGGGTAGTAATTAGATAAAGTTTTTAGGAAAATGCCATTCTAGAGCATAAATGAAAAACAAGAATGAAGATAAAGGGAAGAGGCTATCACTTCACAAAAATAAAAATGAGGAAAGGGGATCTAAGATAAAAAGGGGCCAAAATGGGGGAAAAGATGAGAGGCACTAAGGAATTGCTTACTATTGAGTGAATCTAAGGTCATAACTCAAACTGCTCCAAAATTGATAATTATGGATTCACGATCCATAGTTCCTAGTGACTCATAGGGGAGTCCACTTGTAGATGGTAGAACCCACAATAATCTAGTGCTTAGATAAGTTAAGTAGAAGTTTTAAAAAATGGAGGGAAGATTGACAACCTTGATCCATTATTAGTAAGACCTATATAGTTTTTGGATTAGGGGGAGTATTTATATATCCCTAAGGGTGAGTAGTGAGGTCATTATTTAGTCTCTTGATCTCTTGGTCCTTGATCAAGGAGTCTTGTTGTGTCAAGTTCTAAGGTAGTTGGAGTGCCCACTTTGCATTAGAGATATTCTCATGAGTTGTAACCAATTCTTCCTTTTCCTTTTATATTTTGGTCTCAATGGGCATCTGCTTGTTAGCCTCAATGTTTAAGATTTCCATTGTGATGTGGATTTGGAGGTCAACTCTTACCTAGTTGAGGTCATTATTTTTGGTTTTAGCCTCAAACTTGAGGCATTTAGCCATGGCCTTGGCCTTAATGAGCTCCTTCTTGATTTTATCCAACTGATAGGCTACCTTGACATAGTCTATAGTAACTAACCTCTATATTTCCTCCATAAGTTTGACCCTATCAATGGGCTAGGATTGTCTAAGGTTGACCCTAATGGATTAAACGGTATAATTCCCTACTTGTATCTATTCTTAGGGCTTAATTACCTGAGGGATCAAATGGGTGACCAAGAGGGACTATTATCTAGGGTTGTAAAATGACTGCATGTAGGGTTGGGCTTCAGATTTGGGCCACCCTTGTTATATCCATATATTATTGAAGTTGATCCAGTACTTATATGATTTCATCCATGAAAGGGGTTCCTTGAGGCAATGCAAATGGGATGGTTAACTATTATTATAAAGTAACAAAACTTGTTCCTATGGGAATGAGTAAATGAATAGTGAGGGATGAAGGTGAAAATTATGGGATCCCATAGGGTGAGGATAATGGTGAATGTGTGATGAGTGAGGATGATGTGGATGATGATGGTGGGGGATTGAGAAAAGGCATGGGGGAAGAGATGGGATAAGGGGATGAGGAGAAGATTAGGGATAATGAAGTATCAGGTTGGGCAGTAAGAATTTTTTCAACCTATAGTGGGGCCATAAAAGATGAAGAAAGGGTGACAAGAAAAGGTAGAGAACTTGATTGGGTGGTAGATATAATTGTAACTTGTGTTAGAGCTATGGAGGGGAATAGGGAAGTACCAAAGGAGGTGGAGGTAGAAAGGAGAGGACTAAAAAGTTAGGTCTTCTTCTTTAGAGGGGCCATTGGTGGGTTAGAAATTGGTGTCTCAATCTACTTGACTTGAGATGACCTGATTACAAGGTGCCTATTGCTACTATGGGGCTATGACATAGGGGGTGGGGATGATGGGCATGTGGGTGGGGGCTTTGCCACCAAGGTTTCTAATTATTTTCCTAGAGAAGTATTCCTTGTATCTTCTTATAGGTAATATTCCTATTTATCATCCCCAAATACCTCAATTTATTGTGTGAACTCTGCTTCGATGATATATTCATTCACTTTTGGGTGGGCGTCATCCCACAACTCTTCAAATTTATTGTTCAAGGCATCTTCATAAAAAGTAGTATGTGGTTGGCTGAACTCATATATATATTCTAAGAAGGAAACCTTATTATCTTCACTTATTAGAAGGCATTTATTTGCTACTTTATCATATTGGATAACTTATTTATGGGTTTGAAATCTTGGACCTTATCATAGAAAGACTCCCATGGCTTGGGGATGTATTGAGAGATCAAGGCTAGGTCTACCTAATTTTAAGGGAGATCTTCCATGGGTGAGCTTATTTTATCTAAATATGGTTAGGTCTAATTATTGATTACATTATTAGGTTTTAATCTTGTTATATATCTCATTGGGTCATAATCTCATCAATCATCTATTAGGGCTAGGCCTAGCTCTACCATCTTAGCTATGATGAGATGTTCTTAGTGCCTTTTCTGTATTATGATTCCATCCCTTGAAAAAGGAATGTCATATATCCCATTTTTATTCTTTCCTACCTTGTAGAGGGAGTCCATGTTATTGAGCTATCATGATAACTCAAAGGTCAGGGTTATATTAGTTAGCATATGGGAAGTCTAAAAGTCCACCCCCATAATCCTATATGCTCAGATGAATGAAAAATGGTCCCCCAAGAAATAGTCAACTAAGACCCTACTACCTTTGAGCCATGCTTGCTATTCATTTATCATCTATGGGATGAAATCTTGCCTACTAATATCTATAAGATTTGGAGACATAAACCACTCTAAGAACTCATAATTTTTTTCCATGATTTATAAGATATAGGTCAAGATAGTGACTAAGGCAATAATGTTAAGCAAAACATCCATACATGCAGTGTTCAATTAAATATATTTGAAGAAGAATTTGGAGTGTTGGTATAATATTAAGTGCATGAGGTAAGATGGATACTAAAAGGTACTTGTTATCAAGAAATTTTGTAGCTCTTGTCTCATGGTGGAGGTGATAGCTTTGGTGAAATCTATCTGGAAATTTTCAACATTTTTTGTTATGATCATGAGAAATATCACTCCCAACTAGAATTATTTGATATTGGCATCAACATCTATGCCCAAGATGAATGATATCATGGATAGGGTATCCTTTACATGTCGTGTGGGGAAATCCATTAAGTGTAAGGGCATGGGAGGCACCTTTGTGATCATCTAGTCAAAAAGGGATTTGAGGAAATATGCCCTATCTTCCACTTTGGAGTCCCAAATTCTTTGGAAGATCCTAATTCTAAAAATGATAGCACTGGGATCATGTGGGAGTCAGATCATTACTATGATATTATCCATGATAATCCTTACCCTAAGGTAGGTACCTCCTATGATTATACAAATATAGGAATCATATTTTTTAGTGGAGATGACAATGATCTTTAGGTAAGGGTGCACATAGGGCTCCATGTGCTAGGCTAAGGTGAAATCCTAAATTTTGCATCTAAAGGAGGGATAATCCTTGTTAATTTTTTTATATTTTAGGCATGAGTGCCCTCCCTTAAATTTTTAGGATTATGGGCTAGGTTTGGATAAAAAATCTCATCTATTGAGTCAATCACCAAATATTTATATCATAGGGTCTCCTCATGGCTAGTAAGGTATTGGAGACTTTCCATTTTGCTTGGGTAGGGGCTGAAGCATAGGATTTGATCATGGTGTGTATAGGAGGAGGGGATCCTCTACTACTTGAGATGTGATCCCTCTACTTTGATGGGTGCTTCTCATTTCTTGAAGAGGATGTAGAATCTTCCATTTCCCAAGAGGATGAAGATTTGAGTCTCAAGATAATTATCTACCTTTTTTAGGAAAAATAGGTTGAATATTTTTCTAGTTCCCTTTAGTTTTGAGGCTACCTTATGATTTATTCAATTATTCAACACTCTCTTGAAACACAAAAATGTCAAGTGATTGCTTTCAGGTAGGAAGGGGTGGATTTTATGCACTAGTGCCACTAGGTAGCTCATCATGGATAATTTAAATATGAATTCCACCACAAATGATAAGAGTGACACACATGCTTGAAGAATTACCTTAAAATATTTTTTGGTGATCCTTATGGGGAACCATGCATAATAGATCATCTTGACATTAATGATATGGGAAGTGGGTAGATAACCATATCTAATAGACTATTTTGAACATGTGAAGAGATTTGATAGAAGATGCATGGTTATCCTAGTAGTCACTTATGTCAATGAAACTTATTCAAAAAGAAACAAAAAGTAAAAGAAAATAAGGGGGAAAACAATGACAAGGAGGGGATACACAATAAAAGAGAAAGGAAACTATATAATATGTACACAAGATGGAGAGAAGTCAAATGAAATGCTTCAGGTTGATCCCATTAATGGGGATCTCTAAGGCATTTCTATCTAAATATTTTAGTTAAAAAACATTTCCCCACTAATCACTGATGATGCAAAAGGGTCCTTTCCATAGATAATCAATTTCACATGTTTCCTTGGTTTAGTGGCCCTTTGGTTATATATAAAGACTAGGTCCCTAGTTTTGAGTCCTAGATCTGACAAATTCTTGTTGAACCACCACTTTACTTCTTCTTTGTGGACAATACTTATGTCACTCACTAGTTCCCTTAACTCTTGGAGTTTGAGTAATTTGATGATCCTTCAAGAGATATTACATGGGGATTTTTTATGATATCAAAATCACCACTTTGTGACATGGATAATTGAGGCATTTCTATGACCTATTCATTAAAGATAGATTCAAGGAAGTACACCTTATCTCTCAAGGAATCCTAGAATCTATAAAGGCTCTTATTTCTATAGATAATGGCCGTGGGATCATGTGGGAGCCAAAGTATTGCCTTGATGTTATCTACACCGACCTTAACCTTTAAATGAGAATTACCAATGATCATGTTAGCACTGACATTGTAGCTCTTTATATAGAGTGCAAAAACCTCAGGGCATGGGTATACATATGGAACCATGTGTTGTGCTAGTGTGTAATCCTATATTATACATCTAAAATATTTATAATCTTTCTTGTTGATCATCTCAAGCATCTGGGCATGGGTGTCCTATCTTATATTCTTAGAATTTTAGGCTAACTCCAAGTTGAATATGTCATCTATGAAATTATATACCAAGGTATTATCCTTACAAGGCCCCTTGGTTACTTTCTTATTATTTGTAATTTTTTCCTTTTCTTATTTAGGGGCTTAAGTGTAAAATTTTATCGTGGCGTACTTAGGGGGAGGATTTCCCCTTCAATGTATCTCTTAGGAGATACCTTTCAAACAGGCACAAGAGTGGATTTCTCTTTCAAGGAACAAGTGGAATTTTACTTTACATAGAAGGCACTAATAATTGATATTTTAAAATATTTTATAATACCTTTAAGGTATCTCTTAAGATATACCTTTCAAACATTCACAAGAGTGGATTTCCCCTTCAAGGTATCTCCTAGGAGATACATTTCAAATAGTGACAAAAGTGGATTTTTCCTTTAAATAGAAGGAATTAATAGGTGAAATTTTGAGGTATATCTTAAGAAATACCTTTAAAACATACACAAGATTGGATTTCCCCTTCAAGATATCTCATAGGAGATACCTTTTAAATAGGCACAATAGTGAATTTTTCCTTCAAGGAACAAGTGGAATTTTCATGAAAGGGACTACTGGGTGATATTTTGAAGGCATTTATAATAAATTAAGGTATCTCTTAGGATATACCTTTAAAACATGCACAAGAGTTAATTTATCCTTTAAGTTATCTCCTAGGAGATACCTTTAAAGTAGGAACAAGAGTGGATTTCTCCTGCAAGGAACAAGTGGAATTTTCCTTTGCACAAAAGGCACTATTGAGTGATATTTAAAAAAAGTTTGTAATAACTTCAAGGTATCTCTAAGAGATAACTCTAAAACATGCATAATAGTGTATTTTCATTTCAAGTAATCTCCTAGGAGATACATTTCAAATATGGACAAAAGTGGATTTCTCCTGTAAGGAACAAGTGCAATTTTCCTTTACACAGAAGGCACTATTGGGTGATATTTTAAAAGATTTTATAATACCTTCAAGTATCTATTATGAGATAAATTTCAAACATGCACAAGAGCATATTTCCCTTCCAAGGTATCTCATAAGAGATACCTTTCAAACAATCACAAGAGTGGATTTCTCCTTCAAGGAACAAGTGGAATTTTCCTTTACACAGAAGGCACTATTGGGTGATATTTTGAAGGCCTTTGTAATACCTTCAAGGCATCTCATAAGATATACCTTATGAACATACACAATAGTGGATTTTCATTTCAAGGTATTTCTAAGGAGATATATTTCAAATAGGCGTAAGAGTGGATTTTTTCTTCAAGGAATAAGTGCAATTATCCTTTACATGAAAATCATTATTGAGTGATATTTTGAAGGCTATGATAATACCTTCAAGGTTTCTAACAGGAGATATATTTCAAGCACAAAAGTGGATTTACACTTCATGATATTTCCTAAGATATACCTTTCAAATAGGCACATGAGACTATTTCTCCTTCAAAGAACAATTGGAATTTTCCTTTACATAGAAGGCACTACTGGGTGATATTTTTAAGGTCTGTGTAATACCTTCAAGGTATCTCCTAGGAGATACCTTTCAAATATGCACAAAAGTGGATTTCCCCTTAAAATTATCTCCTAATATACCTTTCAAATAGGTACAAGAGTGGATTCATAATTTAAGGTATCAAAATTAAAAGGCACCACTCGAGAGCTTGCTATAAATTGAGGGTTGCTAGGTGGTGAGAAACATATGAGTCATCATGAGAAGATACATTCTAAGAATCCATGAGGTAATCAAAAGGTGACACATGTCCATATTTTTATCCAATTATATATCTTATTCATATTCATTCCATGTAAGTACTTAGCTATATTTGAGGTGCTAGCCATGTGCCAAAATTAGATTTATATATAAAATTGATGGCAAATCAAATTCAAATTAAATCTAAATTTAATTATAGAGTGATTAATTGATAAAATCAATAGTTCAAATTTTGAAAAGCTTACCCATTAATAGGTCATGAACCAGGATCTCCATCAACATTTCATTAATCAAGCTTTCCAAAAATGTCTTCTATGTATTCATCCCATATTAAGACAATATATGATCTCATCAATCAAAATTCAAAAGCCATGGTTCAAGTAGGAATCTCTACAACTACCAAGTCAGAACATGTCCTATTTCTCTATTCATATGGGACAAACTCTAACTCAGTCATTGCCTCCATCAATTGATCCCCCAAGTCATTCTTCAGACAAGACAAGGATTAAGTAGATGTAATTTGATACAAATACATATAAAAAAAACCATATATATAAGGTTATTTATTTATATATATATATATATATATATATATATATATATAAGGTGTTAAATATATATAAGTCTTTTGTAATAAATTAGGTGATTTATATATATAAGGTGCTTTATACTTTTATATATAAACAAATTCTGAATGGACTATATTTTTGCTCTGAAGTCTAAAGGTTTAGCTCCAAAGACTAGAGACTCAGTTCTAAAGATTGATAGCTATGATCCTAAGATAAAAAATAATGAATGGGAAGAATCCACCTCCATCACTGAGAATCAAAACAATGCCATTATACCAATAATTTTTTAATCCATAATTTGATGTGATGGTGTCTTCAAAAAATCTTCAAAAGAATTGATGTGATGGTATTTTGTGATGATATTTCTAAATGGTCTTTTCAAATAAGATTGATATAACTATGTTTTAAATGGAGGGTCTTTCAAAAATATTTGGTATGATGTATAATTGATTATGATTGTTTCTCCTAGTACTACCAATAATGACCTTTATGATAAACATGACTACTTGACTAGATAAAACACCTTCCTATTATATCTTGCATGCTCTTAAGAGATAACCATAAATATAGCCATCATTCTTATCATAATCAAATCATATAGCCTGATTTGATATTCATTTTTGCATTGTTACTACTAGCAATTACTATGTTGTATCTCTAACCTATTATTACCCTATTCCCTATGTGAATTCAACTCTGTGTTTTTATAGTATAGTTAGATTTATAATTAAATAGTGCTTGATTTGAAGATGGGTGGGAGAAATAAAAAAAGTGAACTAGAATCCTCTAACGCATTGATGCAAGATGAAGTAGCTAGATGCATATTTAAAATAATAGGGTAGTTGAATTTCATAAAAATGTTTTAGGGATTCCATGAAGAAATTATGCAATAATTCTATGATAATTTTGATGAAGATCATGCTATTATCAAAGGGAAGAACATTCTAGTGAATCCTTTTGTAATCAATGCTCTATCTAGGATTCCCGATGATGGAGTAGTTGACATTGAAAAGATCAAAATTTTTGACCTAATTTATATGTTTATTGAAGGAAATGAGCCATACCCTAGACTAGAAAAATCCCCCCAAGGAGTGGTGAAGGGAATTTGGAGAGAAAGTCTTCCTCAACCTTGGAAAAATGTTATTTTTTGGACAATGAAATATATCACTTGTGATGGTCAGTTTATAGTAGTAGGTGGAGATGCTATGAGACTCCTTTATTTGAGGAAATAAGATATTTTAGAAGAGTATATGATAAAACTTCCCTCTTTCCTTCAAAATGCTCTGATTAATGTTTCTCAAAAGATAAGATGAGGTATTGGGTCTACCTACCATCATAGGCTAGTTACACTTATTTTTAGCCATTATCTTCTTAGTAAACCAAGGGGTGAAAAGGCTTGGTCCTCTTTCCTCTAAAATATTTATCTAGTTATTAATAAAAAGACACTATGCTCTACCTCTCCTCCTTCCACTACAATTTAAATTGAAGAAACCATAGTTGAAATTATAGAACAAATATCTTTACCACCATTAGTTCTAAAGATGCTACATCAGAGATCAAAGTGACAAATGGGACTTTATTTACACACCCCTCATCCTACTTCAACTAAACTATGGTGCATTTTCAAAATTATATTGTAGGAAGAAGAAGAAGATGTGCATGCCACAGAAGCTGTATTTGCAGAGGGAACCCTAGCAGAAGAAGCTGCACCTCAAGAAATAGAGAATCCTATGCCCTCTATTACTGATAAGGGTAATGCACCCTTGATTAAAGAAGATCCATCTTCTCTAAATTTTTTCAATGAAGAAAAATAATTTTAGGATGCCATGGCTTTATCATGCCATGAGGAAATAATTATATTGCAAAAAATAAAGTTAGATGTTCTCCGTTCAACTTTGAAATGTAAGAACTTGATGATTTCTAATTTGAAACAAAGGTGGAAATAATCTGTTACTAGAGTTAGTGACCAATAAATAATTATTCAAGGATTACAAGCTAAACAAAATATGGTCCATAATGTAAAGTTTTCATAGACCTAAGAATTGAGTAATTTGTAAAATTCTCTTGCTATCAACGACACCCAGATTATTGATTTGTAGAATTATCTTGCTATAAAGGACACTAAGATTAATGATTTATAAAATACTAATGTTGATAAGCGTAATATAATTAATAATCTAAGAGAAAGTATTTATGATAGAAATAAAATGATTTCCCAACATACTAATAGAATAATAGATATCACCACTCAGAATTCTGAGTTACAAGCCTCTATTCAGGCCATGTAAAGAGAAACATGAGAGATTATAGTTCAGATAAAGGGTCCAATAAGAGGTGTTCCCTCTTTCCATGTTTCATTACATGAAATAATCTCTACCTAGCATATCACCCAAAAGATAATTCAAAAATTAAAGGATGAAAATGCTAAATTTAAAAAGGAATCTCAAAAGTAATTGATGAAATCCCAGCTATAATTTTAGAAAGCATGAGCTTCTATCCAACACATTTGTGCTATTTTTTAGAAACTATTATCATGTAGGCAACCTTCATCAGTTTATGTTCTTTTCTTACATGAGCAATTTATAAATGGTAGATTTAGTTAATTTCCATTGGTTTTTCACATATCATTGAAGATGAGAATATATTTATGGACATTTTTTTAAAGTGCACTGAAGAAAGATAGGATGCCATTTATGATTTTTATACTTTCAATTTGTTGTTAGGATATCAATTTGGTTTTTTGATAAATTTATTTGTTGGAGAGACACAATTGCATGCCTTTCTCTCCACTCTAAGGAACCAAATGGCATGGAAACAAGCTAGTAACATATATTTGGAATTACAAAGCACCATTGGGTTATGTATGAGACCACAATTTCTAGAAGCAAAAAAACTTATTTATTCTTTTCAACCATTGTATCATATGCATATGAAGAACAAGTATCATGAGCTATTGAGATCTAATATAGTAATTTTAGAGATTTTACAAACCACCATTATGTGAATGGTTTCAATGCAACTCTTACCGGGTAGGAGACATTACTTATTGAGTTGAAGTGAAACAAAGTCCTCATCCCCACCAATACTAAATAGAGTCTAAGAAGAGCCAAAATAATTTTCTAGATAATCACTTAGTGCTTAGAGGAAATAGATTTAGATGTTTGGATTAGGATGAGGTTTAGGCATCCTATCATTCTATGTCCTCTATATCCATGGTGGCATTGGAATTTTTAAGCAAAAGTTGAATTTGAATCCTAGGTGCATATAGTTATCAGAGATCTTGGATTCTTGCCAAGGGGCCAACATGACTGGGGCCATAATTTTGAAGTTTATGATTTGAGTTAGAGGTTTGAATCAAGAAATTTGGATTAAGGATAAGTCACCCCCCTTATTTATGAGAGGACTTGAAAAAGGTAAAGTGTGGGGGATAAGTGATGAGCATTTCATATAGCTCATCATAGTTATATAAACTATCCCTAAAGTGTTGAGTTTGGTTATATATTATATTAAATTTAATATTTAAAGTCTGATCTAAGTAGGATATGAATATAATTTGTTTATTATTTGTATGTAATTTATTACCGATTCTTTACCTTGTTATTGTGTCTTACTTAGATGAATAGCATAGTTTTTATTACAACAACACATCCCAAATATGGGGTAACTTTGAGTAAAGGAACACATCCCAAGGATGGGGTAATTTTGAGTACAAGAAAACATCCCAATGAGGGGTAATTTTGAGAAGGCAACACACAAATTTTACAACTCTTTCAGCTATAATTTTGAGGATTCAACAAGCAAGCTCTAATGATTAAATACTCAGAGGACACTCCAAAGATGCTCTAAAATTTCTCTAGGTGTGATCTAAAGACATACACAGGATGATATAAATAAGTCTAACAATTATCTGAAGATCTATATAGGGTTATCAAAAGACTTATACCAGATGCTTTGAAGATATCTAGATGTGCTCCAAAGACTACAATAATTATGTGTAATACATGCTACTGAGAGAAATTAGGATAATTTTACAACAAAAATTTTGTTTGAAAAAAATAAAAAATTGATTGGATGTAAATGATAGCTAGAAACCAAAAAAAAGGAGTAGCCATACAAATATTTAGCCCCATATTGCTTCCCACCCCTCAAAAACTTCTCCTAAATAATATTTACTCCTATATAATAGGTGAAGATATTTTATAAGCAATTTTTTAATATATAATGAATCATGGGACCCCTCTAACCAAGAATATTGATTCATGAGGGAAAATTTCACCACCCCAAATAATAATTCTAGGTGTTATTCAATCATTCATTCATTAAATTTTATGACGCGGCATGAGGGAAAAGTTTGCCACCCCAAAAAATGACTTTTTAACTCAGTTTAAAATGTAAATAATTCAAATCAAATAATAATAACTTGGAATAGGCAAAAAAGTAACTTTTCAACTCATTCTAAAATAGAAACAAGTCACAGTATCTGAACAAAGTAAATAGATGAATGATGCAACATGATAGAGATAGTGGAACCATTAAAACTATGTCACATCACGACACTTTTTAATATGATTATTTGCTTAAATTTAATAAAAAAATTTATACTTTCCCCTCACATTCACTATTTGGGTCCCTAATTAATACAAGTAAGCGTTTAACAATCCTAATA
>JARHVA010000127.1:240000-437500 GCA_037957365.1 Torreya grandis
TTTAGAAATGATGATAATGGTTTAGAAATAATTATTAGGCTCTTGCATAATAAGTGGAGTTTCATCCATATTTTTTGAAGATGTAACATTATTAATTATTAGGAAAAACAAGTGGTGGTGGTATAATAGTAGGCATATAAATTGGAATAAATGTTGTCTTTCGAACATATATATCCACCTCAAATTTTTATTATATTTCTAAACTCAAAATTCTTCTTGGTCGATTCTAATTTATTTCACACCATTATAACAAAAGTAATTTCTCCATTGAAATCACCAAGATAAAACGTGATCACCCACAACTATGATCCTTATCCAATTCATATAGATGCCCCTTGATTGAAACCAAGGGAGTTACAATTTTGGTGTAGAGATTATGCTAATGATTTAGAAATAATAGGGTCTTGAATAATAAGTGGAGTTTCATCCACATTTTTTGAATATATAACATGAAAAAATTGTATAATAGGGATTTGACTCAATTTTTAGGCCCCCCCTCAAATTATACCTTTGAGATAATTTAATTCACTAATTCAAATACTTGTGAGGGTAAGTCACCTTTTTTGAACTTACAAACTAGTATTTAGAGAGAAATTTGACCCCATAATGGTAGTTAAAATAAGTGACACAAAATCATACCTAGTAACTCAAAGACCTCTTGGGAAAGGATTTTGTGTGCTTATCTATTTAATTATAAAATGGTAATAGATTCATCATAACAAATTACACTTGATGGGTCTTTTATCATGGGTTTTTGGATCACATCTAGGGGATCATCAAAATTATAAAATGTTCAATAATCTACTACAAGAGCATAGTACAATGAAAATTATAGAATTTCAAATATGGAAATAGAAGTAAATTTATCATCATAGAACTTTGGAACTGATGGTAATGATTTAAAAATAATTATTAGGCTCTTGCATAATAAGTGGAGTTTCATCCATATTTTTTAAATATGTAACATTAATATTAATTATTACGATAAATAAGTGGCAGTGGTATAATAATAGGCATACACATTGGAATAGATGGTGTCTTTTAAACATATATGCCCACTTCAAATTTTTATCATATTTCTTAACACAAAATTCTTATTGGTCAATTCTAATTTTTTAAAAACCATTATAACAAAAGTAAATTATCCATTACAATCACCAAGATAAAACCTGATCACCCAAAACTATGCTCCTTATCCAGCGAATATAGATTCCCCTTGATCGAAACCAAGGGAGTTACAATTGTGAAGTAGAGATTGTGCCAATGATTTAGAAATAATAGGGTCTTGAATAATAAGTGGAGTTTTATCCACATTTTTTGAAGATGTAACATAATAAAATTGATTAATAGGGATTTGAATCCTTAATTTTTAGCCCCCCCTCCAATTATACATTTGAGATAATTTAATTCTCCAATTCAAATACCTGTGAGGGTGTCACCTTTCTTAAACTTATAAACTAATATTTAGAGAGGAATTTGACCCCGTAATGGTAATTAAAATAAGTGACACAAAATCATACATAGTAACTCAAAGACCTCTTGGGAAAGGATTTTGTGT
This sequence comes from Torreya grandis, assembly GCA_037957365.1. NCBI lineage: Eukaryota > Viridiplantae > Streptophyta > Pinopsida > Cupressales > Taxaceae > Torreya > Torreya grandis. Next base: position 241,559 of record JARHVA010000127.1, read on the forward strand.
GCTTATCTATTTAATTATAAAATAGTAATAGACTCATCGTAACAAATTACACTTGATGAGTCTCTTATCATGGGTTTTTGGATCACATCTAGGGGATCATTAAAACTATAAAATGTTGAATAATCTACTACAAAAGCATAGTACAATGAAAATTATAGAATTTCAAATATGGAAATAGAAGTAAAATTATCGTCATAGAACTTTGAAACCAATGGTAATGATTTAGAAATAATTATTAGGCTCTTGCATAATAAGTGGAGTTTCATCCATATTTTTTGAAGATGTAACATTAATATTAATTATGAAGAGAAATAAGTGGTGGTGGTATAATAGTAGGCATACACATTAGAATAGATGGTGTTTTTCAAACATATATGTCCACTTTAAATTTTTATCATATTTATAAACCTAAAATTATTCTTGGTCACTTTTAATTCTTTTAATGCCATTGTAACAAAAGCAATTTCTCCATTGCAATCACCAAGACAAAACCTAATCAACTACAATTGTTCTCCTTATCCAACAAATATAGTTGCCCCTGATTGAAACCAAGGGAGTTACAAGTTTGAAATAGAGATTATGCTAATGATTTATAAATAATAGGATTTTGCATAATAAGTGGAGTTTCATCAACATTTTTTAAATATGTAACATAAAAAAATTGTCTAATAGGGATTTGAGTCAATTTTTATCCCCCCTCCCATAATTATACCTTTGAGATAATTTAATTCACTAATTCAAATATCTATGAGGGCGAGTCACCTTTTTTGAAATTATAAACTAATATTTGGAGACAAATTTGACCCCATAATAGTAATTAGAATAAGTGACAAAAAATCATACTTAGTAAGTCAAAGACCTCTTGGGAAAGGATTTTGTGTGCTTATCTATCTAATTATAAAATAAAAATAGACTCATTGTGACAAATTACACTTGATGGGTCTCCTAGCATGGGTTTTTGGATCACATCCAAGGGATCATTAGAATTAGAAAAATTTCAATAATCTGATACAAGAGCATAGAAAAATGAAAATTATAGAAGTTCAAATATGAAAATTGAAGTAAAATTATCATCATAGAACTTTGGAACTACTGGTAACGATTTAGAAATAATTATTAGGCTCTTCCATAATAAGTGGAGTTTCATCCACATTTTTTGAAGATGTAAGATTAATATTAAGTATTAGGAGAAACAAGTGGTGGTGGTATAATAGTAGGCATACACATTGGAATAGAAGGTGTATTTCGAACATATATGTCCACTTCAATTTTATCATTGTATTTCTAAAGCCAAAATTCTTCTTGGTCACTTCTAATTTTTTTAACATCATTGTAACAAAATTAATATATCCATTACAATCACAAAAACAAAACTTGATCACCCACAACTGTGCTCTTTATCTAATGAATACAAATACCCCCTGATTGAAACTAAGGGAGTTATAATTTTGATATAGAGATCATGCTAATGATTTAGAAATAATAGACTCTTGAATAATAAGTGGAGTTTCATCCACATTTTTTGAATATATAACATAAGAAAATTATCTAATAGGGATTTGAATCCTTAATTTTTAGCCCTCTTGGAATTATACTTTTGAGATAATTTAATTCACCTATTCAAATACCTGTGAGGGTGAGTTGCCTTTCTTGAACTTACAAACTAATAATTGGAGACAAATTCAACCCCATAATGGTAATTAAAATAAGAGACATAGAATCATACCTAGTAACTAAAATACCTCTTGAGAAAGGATTTTGTGTTCTTATCCAAATTATAAAATAACAATAGACTCATCACAACAAATTACATTTGATGGGTCTCCTACCATGGGTTTTTGGATCACATCCAGTGGATCATCAGAATCAGAAAATGTTTAATAATCTGCTACAAGACCATAGTATAATGAAAATTATAGAAGTTCAAATATGGAAATAGATGTAAAATTATCATCATGAAACTTTGTAATCGATGGTAATGATTTAGAAATAATTATTAGGATCTTGTATAATAAGTGGAGTTTCATCCACATTTTTTGAAGATGTAACATTAATATTAATTATTAGGAGAAACAAGTGGTGGTGGTATAATAGTAGGCATACACATTGGAATAGATGGTGTCTTTCAAACATATATGTCTACTTCAAATTTTTATCATATTTCTAAACCCAAAATTCTTCTTGGTTGCTTCTAAATTTTTAATGCCATTTTAATAAAAGCAATATCTCCATTGCAATCACCAAGATAAAACATGATCACCTATAACTGTGCTTTGTATTTAGGGAATATAGATGCCCCTTGATCGAAACCAAGGGAGTTATAATTTTTATGTAGAGATTGTGCTAATGATTTAGAAATAATAGGCTCTTTCATAATAAGTGGAGTTTCATCCACATTTTTTAAAGATGTAACATAAGCACATTGTCTAATAGGGATTTGACTCTAGCCCCCCCAGGAATTATACCTTTGAGATAATTTAATTCACCAATTCAAATAACTGTGAGGGGAAATCACCTTTTTTGAACTTACAAACTAATATTTGAAGATCAATTCAACCCCAAAATGATAATTAAAATAAGTGACACAAAATCATACCTAGTAAATAAAAGACCCCATGGGAAAGGATTTTGTGTGATTATATAAATTAATATGGTTATGCAAGGGCATATTAAGCAGTCTACCTTAGAACACTTACTATATATAGACTTTGAATCCATTGATAGATTGTATCTAAATGTAGATTTGTATAATTTTTGGAATTTCATTCCAATAAAATAACAACAAACTCATCGTAAAAAATTACACTTGATGGGTCTCCTACCATGGATTTTAGATCACATCTAAAGGATCATCAAAGTTATAAAATGTTAAATAATCCATTATAAGACCATGGTATAATAATTTTTTTATAAGTTCAAATATGTAAATAGAAGTAAAATTATCATCATGGAACTTTGGAATCGATGGTATTGATTTAGACATAATTATTAGGATCTTCAATGCATAATATGTGGAGTTTCATCCACATTTTTTTGAAGATATAACACTATTAATTATTAAGAGAAACAAGTGGTGGTGGTATAATATTAGGCATACATATTGGAATAGATGGTGTCTTTCAAACATATATGTCCACTTCAAATTTTTATCATATTTATAAACCCATAATTCTTCTTAGTTACATCTAATTTTTTTTAGCTCCATTAGAAAAAAAGTAATTTCTCCATTACAATCACCAAGACAAAACCTAATAACCCATAATTTTGGAACTCCTTATCCAGCTAATATAGATGCCCCTTGATCAAAACAAAGGGAGTTACAATTTTGACATAGTGATTATGCTAAGAGGTTATCTCTTTACATAAAGAATGCAAGCCATCATAGACTAAATAATTGCATCATGATTTAGATATCGATAAGTTTGTGCCCATAATTATTTTTAAGATTAACTTATTTTGACATCAATGTCATGGGTTTGGAGTAACTAGTAGGTTTAATTATTTATTTATAGTCTTTCACTTCACAAAACCCCTCTTACCCTCCACACACAAAAATTATATTACTTATTAAATAAATATAATTGACATATTATAATATAATAATATTTTTATATATTAAACTAATTTATTATATATATTTTTAGATCATTATGAAGTTTGTATAGGGCCCTCAGCCTGTAAGGAAAGAGTTTTTCAAAGTATGGCACAATGCCAACCAAAAGACCAAGCCAAATGAACACAAAATACAACAACAAACATAGAGCCCTAGATGAACATAGGCACTCTATAGAAGACCCCAAAAACAAAAAAAATGGAATTGATAACCAAAAAACTAGATAGTACCAAGAAATGAAACCAACCAACTTTAGACATTAAGCCCTGCTAGGACCTCATCATCCATATCTATCAGGAACATAATTTCCTAACCTTCACCAATAAGTTCATCCTCCATAATATAAAATTCTTCAAAGATAGGTTCCAACATCTCTTTTCCCCTAGATGAAGATGGCAAGAGTGAGTGATGCCCTCTAGTGCATTAGGGATTGTTTCTTCCACCAACACAGTGTTATACCATAAGGGTAATTCACCACCTTGCCTTTGAGTACCCATCTTACCAATTTTTTTAATGAATCTACTTTCCTATACTCATGTTGATACTACCATAGCTAGAACAACTCTCAAATTTATCTTTTTAATAATGACATATATGGCAAAGAAATGAATTTCTCAATTTTCATAAATGATAAGATCACCTTATTTTGTAAATCTTCTAAAAAACCTAAGAGGATCATAAATCTCAAATCAATATCCCTAAAGGTAGAATTCAGAGTAGCTCCCAAGCCATCCTGCCTAGAGAATGATAGATTTGGTAGGGGAGTTAGATCATGTAGAATAATCTTCTTTACTAGACCAATGCAAAACTTTGCTACGACCCTAGCCTATTACATGTATGATGATAGGAATAGCCGAATTGTGGCTTAATTATCCCTCTTTGATGCTATTTCATATTTATCTATGCATTCATTTGGTTAGTAGGTTAGCCTATGGAGTAACCATGGCCTAGATAGACTATATAAGAGGTAGTGGGTAATTGTTCAGCATTATATTGTGAATTTTGCTTTTATTGAAGCTTGTGGAGGTTGCCCCCTCAAAGTGGATTATCTATTATAATATATTTAGATATATTTCAGTCATATTTGGATCTAATTCTGATATTATACTTTATTCTTGAAGTAATTTCATTACAAGTGGTATTAGAGCTGTGATTTGGACAATCTTGTGGGTGAAACCCTGATTTTTTACAAATTTGGCTATATCTATAAAAAGGTTACAAATTTATCTAAAATTGTTTTAATGGAGGTGTGAAATAATTAATTTAAGCTTCCATTAAATTTTTAGATCATTTGGATCTATTTTACAAAATTTATCTCCATTTTAGGGGTTTTCATAAAATTGCTCTCTAGTGCGTAATTAAAATAATTTGTTTGAGTTATTTACATTCTTGGAAAGCTTAAAAAAATTTGGCTAGGGTTTATTCTTTGTATGTTTTTATTTGAGGCTAACATAATTCCAAAATTTCTTGATCAAAGTTAGGTCAAAAGTGCCAATCAGGTTCGACATCATGAAGCCCTTTTATGGTAGGTCCACAAACTCAGGGCCAAGGAAAGGGTGCTAAAACTATAGGTAAAAATCCTAACAAAGAAGAGATAGAGTCAGAAGGGGGATGTACTATATATTTTATACCAGGGTTCTTTGACATAGATCATAAAGTGAGCCAGCTTGACTATAGTGTGCAAGGCATTCAAAGTGAGGTGCAAGGCATACAATCTAATATGAAATCCATACAAGATAGTTTGGTAGATATCATAATGGATTTGAAAAATAATTAGTCCAATCATCCAGATAATGTTATTATATATCCCCACCAAGGTGGTTCTCCCAACCAATCTACTTCAAATCTAACTACAATGCCACAGAGGAACCTGTTACCAAAGGTGGATATGCACAAATTTGATGGAAAAGATCCTCTCAATTAGATCAACCAAATGGAGAATTTTTTTGTTCTACATCAGATCCTATGTGGATAGAAGGTTACCATGGCATCCTTGTATCTTGAACCTGATAAATTCATTTGGTATTGATGGTTGTGTGCTCAAAAGAAAAAGATGAATCTCAATGTCACTTGCTTAGTTTTTACAGAGGAGATTCAATTACACTATGGCAATAGTGTGATAGAGAATTACATCAACCAACTCAAAAAATTGTGATAGACTGGATCTATTAAGGATTATATTCATCATTTTTAGAACCTATCCTTATGTGTGGAGATAATTTATGAGGAGAACTTGAATGACCTATTTTTGGGTAGAACTAAGGACCACATTCAACATGAGGTACGCATGTTTAATCCACTTAAGATTTTTGATTCTATTATCATGACACATAGAGCTGAGGAAAAATTCATAGCCAACAAGAAGAAGCCATTCACTCAATTCAAAGATCATAGCATGTTGACACCAACATTTCCTCCACCTACCAGATTGACCTCACAACAAATTAAAGAGAAGCATGTAAAAGGATTATGTTTCAGTTGTGACAACAAGTGGGGCAAAGGACATATATGTGATGAGAATAAGTTATTCTACATTGAGGGATATATTGAATATGAAGAAGATGATGCATCCAATGATGATAAGGAAGAGATAAAGGAGGTACCTAAAAATTCCCAACCTATAATCTCTTGTCATGCACTTGTAGGTATTATCACTCCACAAACTCTTAAGGTGGTGGGTTTCCTCAAGAAATAGAAGGTGACAGTGTTGATTGATTTAAGAAGCACACATAACTTCATCAACCATAAGTTGTCCACCTGATTGAACTAATTCATCTACCTCGCACCATAATTTCAAGTCACAATTATAGATGGTGGCATAATTAATTGTTCAAGCAAATGCCATAGTATTAAGCTTGTTATGGGTGAGTACAATCTATATTATCCTATGTTTGCTATTCCCATGGGTAACATAGACATTATTTTGGGAGTCCAATGGCTCACAACCTTGGGTACCATTGAGATTAACTTCCAAGAACTATTCATGCACTTTCATTCTAAAGGTAGGAAAATTGAACTACATGGATTACAGGCAAAATCTCCATAATTAGTTAGTTCACATCAGATGACCAAGATACTAAAAATGGGGGCAGAGGGAATTATTTCATGATTATGTTCCATAGAAGTTTAACCCACACATGCATCTACACATCCTGATCTATAGATGATTCTTAATGACCACCCATCTATTTTTGGGGCCATACCAAAAAGACTACCACCAAAAAGAGAACATGATCATGCCATTCAACTACTTCCAATGATTCAACCACCAAATATCAGACCATATAGATATCCATATGCACAAAAGAGTGAAATCAAAAAAATGGTCCATGAGATGTTGGAGGTCGGGATCATTAGGCATAGCCAAAGTGCATATTCATCACTAGTGGTCATGGTGTGAAAGAAGGATGACACATGGAGGATGTGCCTAGATTATAGGGAACTCAATAAGTACACCATCAAAGATAAGTTTCCTATTCCCATAATTGATAATTTACTTGATGAGTTACATGGTGCTAATTATTTCACAAAATTAGACCTTCGCTCAGGGTACCATCAAATTAGAATCAATGATGAAGATGTTCATAAAATTACTTTTAGAACACATGAGGGCCATTATTAGTTTTTGGTAAGGCCCTTTGGTCTTAAAAATGCACCATATACTTTTTGAAGCTTGATGAACACTATTTTTAGGCCTTTTTTAAGGAAGTTTGTGTTGGTTTTCTTTGATGACATATTGATTTATAGTCAGACATGGGAAGCACATCTGCAACATGTGAAACATGTGTTGATAGTTTTGGAGAAGCATTAGATTTATGCGAAGCCATCCAAATGTGATTTTGGAGTACAAGAGGTAGAGTACCTAGGTCACATTGTTTCCCATGAAGGTGTCAAAGTTGATCCCTAGAAAATCAAAGCTATGATGGAATGGCCCATGCCAAAAACTCTCAAAAACCTCAGAGGGTTCCTAGGACTAATAGGTTACTACTGAATATTTGTGAAAGGTTATGGTAGCATAGCAGCTCCACTCACTACATTGCTAAAGAAGGATGTTGCCACCAAAGCATTTGAGAAACTAAAAGTAGCTATGTGCACCACTCCAGTTTTGGCTACTCCAAACTTTTCAAAGACATTCACTATTGAGTGTGATACTTTGGATCTAGGTTGGGAGTGGTACTAATGCAAGAAAGAAGACCCATTGCATTTGAGAGTTTTCAATTCAAAGGTGAGAATCTAAAAAAACCTATTTATGAGAAAGAAATGATGGCTATTCTTCATGCAGTTAACAATGGAGGCCCTATCTGATGGGTAGACACTTTAAGGTGAAAACTGGTCCTGATAGTCTCAAATAATTTTTGAAGCAAAGATTATCATCTGAAGAACAACAAAAGTGGGTAACCAAAATGTTGGGTTATGATTTTGAAATCATCTATAAGAAAGGTAAAGATAATGTAGTAGCAGATGCATTATCCAAAAGAGATACATCCATAGAAGCATTACTTTATGCAATATCCACATTGTAAGTAGATTGGGTGGATGAAGCCAGATTAGAATGGGAGAAAGACAAGGATACACAAGTTCTGATTCAAAATCTCCAACAAGTTACTTTAGCCTCTAAAAATTTTGAATGGAAAGGTAATGTCTTATGGTATAAGGGTAGATTATACTTGTGCAAAAAATTCAGAGCTTAAGCATAATATTCTTACAGAGTTGCATGCATCTCTAATTAGGGGACACTCAGGGTTCTTGAAAATATATCACATAATTAAGAAAGAATTATTTTGGGTAGGACTCAAGGGAGATGTACAAAAGTTTTTGGTAGAATGCTTGATATGCCAATAGAATAAAGGTGAGACAGTTAAGACCCCAGGTCTGTTACAACCATTATCAATTCCTAGTCAAAGGTGGGATGAGGTTTCCATGGATTTCATCATAGGGTTTTCTTGCTCTAAAGGTAAGAATGTTATCTTGGTCATTGTGGATAGGTTTACAAAATATGCCCATTTTTGTGCTCTCTCACACCCATTTTCAACAAGTACAGTAACAACTATTTTTCTAGACACAATTATAAAATTACATGGAACCCTAAAAATAATCGTAAGTGATCATGATCATATTCTCACTATTAAATTCTTGACTAAACTATTTTCTTGTTTGGGTACTCAGCTAGCTCATAGCTCAACTTACCACCCCTAATCTGATGGACAAACAAAAGTGGTTAACAAATGTTTAGAGGGGTATCTCCATTATTTTGTATCAGATAAATAGGAACATTGGGTTAAATGACTACCACTTGTAGAATGGTGGTATAACACATCTTTCCATACCTCTTCTAAAATGTCTCCATTTCTAGCACTATATGGTTACCATCCACCTTCCATCACTTCTTCATTAAAGGTGCAAACCAAGGTTTGAAATGTGGAGGAGCACATTCAACATCATTAAGAGGTTTTGGCTAGTTTGAGAGAGAATTTGGCCTTGACACAAAATAAGATGAAACAACAAGCAGATCAATACCGTAGTGAGAAATTTTTTGAGGTGGGTGACTAGGTATATGTATGTTTACAGCCATATAAGTAGATGTCCTTGAAGCAATAGAAAAAGGACAACAAACTTTCTCCTAAGTATTATGGCCCTTATCAAGTTCTATAGAAAATTGGCAGTGTGGCTTATAATCTCAAGTTACCTCATTCATCTTGCATATACCCAGTATTTCATGTTTCATGTTTGAAGAAGGTCATTGGATAGATAGTTTCAGCCCAAATAGAACTCCCAGAACTAGATGAAGAAGGATGAGTCATTTTGGAACTAGAGAATATCCTTCAAACACGTACTAAGAGGTTGAGAACTAGAGAGATTAGGGAATATATAATCAAGTGGAAGAACCTAAGCAGTAAAGATGTAACTTGGGAAGGTGAAGATTTTCTGCAACAACATACAGAGTTGTTCAACGTTGAGGACAACATTGGTTTGAAGGGGAAGGGCATGCTACGGCCCTAACCTATTGCATGTATGAGGATAAGAATAGCTAACTTATGGCTTAATTATCCCCCTTTGATGTTATTTCATATTTCTCTATGCATTCATTTGGTTATTAGGTCAGCTTATGGAGTAACCATGGCCTAGATAGACTATATATAGGAGGTAGTAGGTAATTATTTAGCATCATATTGTGAGTTATACTCTTATTGAAGACTGTGGAGGTTTCCCCCTTGAAGTGGCTTATCTATTATCATATATTTTGATATATTTCAATAAAATTTGGATCTACTTCTGCTATTATATTTTATTCTTGAAGTAATTTCATTACAAACTTTGTACAAACACATAAAACCACCACTTTTGCCACAAATTTAGCATCAAATACCGAAAACATTATATTCAAGTCAAAAACCACTGTTAATTTAAAATTTACCCTACTTTACACCCCCTTTACTAAAAAATCTTGCCCTAGGATGTCCACAATTACATCATGCATTTATTCCATAGGAATCCAAAAGATATTCTAAAGGTTAACATGAGACATTTGTCCATCAAATGCCATTTCTTTGACAGCACTCACTATAGAAATGCATGTAGTTGATAATGCTATCTTTCTCAGACTCTCCATGTTGTGCCCAGCCAAATACAACACAACACACTACAATTGATAATCCATGAGCATATGACTTGAATACTGAGGTGGCAGTAAACTTAAAGAGGTATGAGGGAAGCCTTTAGGCTCCCTCATGCTATGAGATGACATCAATCTAGCCAATAATACCCTCCATACTTCATTAATGTTAATACACCATCTAAATCCATTCATATATTTCCATATTAATCAATATTATTATATCATATAATATATATATTAATATAGATTATAAATCAATATTATATATTACATATTTTAGTATAATATATTTCAATACATCTATATATTGTTAATAGTACATAAAAAATATTATATTTTAAATAAAATTAAATGATTTTTTATACTTTTAATGAAGTGTATAATGCCACATAAAATGAAAATGGGCTTTGACATTATGGGGTAAAAATGTGATCACTGGTAAAAATTTAAAACTCTACGATGTTTCATCATATGCACAAAAACTTATGTTGAAGAGAAAATCTATCAAACATTAATAAGAAATGGGTATTAAATTAAAATAATCACATATCAATAAGGTTAAATCATGTATCCATACATCATTATCAATTAGATATGTAGTGAAGTGATTTGAAAATCATCATTTATAGGGCCAAATCACATCAATGTAGTAAAATCAAGAATCACAAAAACTTCATTTCTCAAGATTATAAAAATTATAATATCTCTATATATTATTATTAATGGTATAGAAATAATATTAAAATTTTAACAAAATTACATGAATTTTTATGTCATATAATGCCACATAACATCAAAAAATGGGTAAATGCAATTATAGGTATGGATTTAAAACTCTATGGTGCTTCACCATGTGCGCAACAGATGAGGTAGATTACTTTGAAGAGTAAATATATTAAACACTATTATGTTTGGGAGGAAATAAATTAAAATTTTCAATCACATATCACCAAGTTATCACAAGCATTAAATTTGATGTTGCAGATGACACTTGGCACATGATAGTTGGTAGTAAAGCGTGCAAATTATTAATTTTCATTAGTCCTTTGAACTTGGTTATAAAAAGTCTATGAAATTTTAGATTACATACAAATTATACAAAATAATCAAGTTTTTTATACTTTTATACAAAATGACCATAAAATTTTAGTTAATGATAAGGTCTTTTGACCTCTAATTTAAATTAGTGATATGCAATTCTTCTGTTCAAAAGATTCAAATTAAGATAAAGCACAAATGAATATCTATCCTAGCAAGTTTATTTATCCACTCCAATCCTTTAGTTTATTTCTCTATTTTATAATACCAAAATGATAATTTTCTCTGTAAATAAAATTTTGATGTCTGACTATGAGATGTATTTATTGGTGTTTCTAACTATAGGTGCCACAAAGTGAGTTGGAGATGTGTTCATCAATTCTCATGGACAAGACTAGCATATTTTAACTCATTTATACCATGTCCTTATTCAAGGTTTTTTTTTAATGCCTAGCTACTAATATTCATTTATTCAATGCACTAGTTTACAAAATAAGGAATATAAACAAATAATAACCAACCATTGTAATAGACTAGGAGTAGTAACAGTTGGTGTTTTTATTTTTGCAACCTTAGTAAGTGGACCTCACAAATGTGATTGGATGCTTTGTATGTGCACTTTAAGCCTTATATATTCTATTATACATCTATGATGATGTGATTTTATGTGTTATTTGGAGTGAAAAAATATCTCTATCTGCTATTTATTTTCTTCTACTTCAATAGTTTTGGTCTTTGCTCGCATAAAAGACTATAGTTCATGATTTATGCTCCTTTATGGTATAATTATTCAAGATATAATATATTTAAAAAAATAAAAAGGCTTTCAATAGGATAGGTTGGGTGAATATCTAATTATGGTGGTGTTTCTAACTAGATTTGATGTAAACTAATTATGGTGTTCTATGCTCTAATAATGCATTGGAATAGATGGTGTCTTTAGAACATATATGCTCACTTCAATTTTGACATAGATATTACATGCTAAGAGTATCTTTATTTACACATAGAATGCAAGCCATCATAGACTAAATCATTTTATGGTGATTCAAATCCCAATTGGTCTACACCCACAATTATCTTTTAAGATGAACTTAATTAATATTTTGACATTGTCAAGGGTTTGAAATTACTAGGTTTAACTATCAATTATAATTTTACCCCTCTCACAATTACATATATACATACATTATATGGAATGATATGTGAATTTGAGTGTGTGAAGATATATGCACATGGACAAGGGAGAACATGTAGTTAAGCAAAATAAAATTTTAAATCCGTATTTCTCCACCTTTTTTACCCCCTCCTGTGCACATGAGAAAAATAAACCAAGTGAAAATATACATATTTTCAAGTTAAGTTGAAAGCATAAAAAATTATTTAATTTTATTAAAGTATGTGTGGTTTGATGGAATCTTAGGGTTACTAGGATGTTGAGTACAACTAGGCCTAGGAAACCCTCAAGCATGCTCTTATACAGTGTTTTGCAACATGTGTGCAAGGTATGAATGTGTGTGTGTGTGTGTGTGTGTGTGTGTGTGTGTGTGTGTGTGTGTGTGTGTATAAGTAATATTATATATAAATTATATATTATATATTAAATATATTAAATTAAAGGTCCCAATAGTTTTGCATGTTTCAATTACTGAACAGGGCTTTTGTTAACATGTGTTCCATCGATGGATCATATTGGTGTGTATAATTATTCAAGTGCACCAGAAGTTGAACATGTAGTATCTAATACTTGTTCAAAATTAATTCTATAAAATTAAAAGTAACCAATCACATCTTTACAAGACAGACCCAAGTATTTATACTCTTATGCATAGATATTGGTACTCCAAAGGATAAGTTTTGGTCATAGGTTTAAAAAATGCATTTTATGTCCTCTCATGATAAAATCAATTATATCGTAAACTATATAATGTGTTAGACCTTGAAACCTTAGTTATAATTAGTTAAGACAACATATGAAAAATTTCAAAATCTAATGTGATGTTATAACACCTTCATTCGATGTCCAAAGTTAGGGTGCACGACTACTGGGACCTTTCTCCTAGACTGAAATATATAATATATAATTATAATTTGATTTATAAACTATATTAACATATATATTATATAATAATAATAATAAAATATATTATATAATATCTGTATTATTATATTACATTATAGAATATATATTTTTATTGTATATTTTAAATAAATATTATATACTTTATTAAAATTATATAGATATTATTTTAATATATTAAATATATCACTCACCTTCAATTCCACTTGACTAATTGAGGTGCATTTGCATTCAAAAATAGGTGGGAGTCTGTAATGAATTTAAAATTTAAATTTACTTTGTAAAATAGGGTCTGTATAATTTTCACACATTTTTAAGAGGAAGAAAAACCATCAAACATGTCTGACTAGATATATTCCTATTCCTACATATTCTTAGTTTTTTTTAACATACACTATAGAGTGTTGATATATCAAAAAAAACAAGTTGTAGAGTGTGTGAAGCATGAACCATGTTTCTTACTATCATTTTTTTATATCCTTATTTTTAGGTATTTAATCTTAATAGTGTTCAATTTATTTTTTACTCTATCTAAAATGTGCAGGAATCCTTATTTTTAGGTATTTAATCTTAATGGTGTTCAATATATTTTTTTACTCTATCTAAAACGTGTGATTTATTTATGTTTACTTGGCCTTTTTATTAAATTTTTATCACCTTAATATGTTATGAAATCACTAAGATTTGGATAGTGTACCTAGATTATTGTAATATTTTTTGCCCTACTAGATCGTGCCCAGCTATGATGTCAATGAGCTTTCTACTGAAGGAACACACACATGTCTATTATTTACAAAAATAGGGTTTTGAAATTTTAACACTAAAATTTTATAAAACAATACAATAAATATTATTCCAAATGCTCTGTTTGTATATACTTCAATCAATTTTTAATAAAAAATAGTATAATTTTTAAGTATGTGTGTTGAGCTTAAGGAGGCCCTAGCTTGGCCTAGGTAGCAGTGAGCCATACTATAAAGCCCATTTAAAAATGAAAATAGGTCAAAGGAGTTAATTAGGTGTATAAGACAAAAATGGGTAGACTCCACCAGTTATAATTCAATATGGGTAGACTCCTTGTTTGGTTTAAATTTTATGGAAAATAGTCATACAATAATTACTTTGCACCTTTTTTGATCATCTTCATCATCTTATGAAAACTAAATAATTATGTATATTTAGCCAATAAACCATCCATTTCAAATGTCATTCCTTATAAATGAGTGAATATGAATGGTTACTCAAAATTCATCTCAATTGTGTATAAAGTGGTGAGGTATTACAATCCAAAAAAATATTAGTCACATTCATCAGAATAGAATACATAAGATAATTTAATAGGTAGTCTCCTATATATTTATACCATGGAATTTACTAGAACATTTGACTATACCCCCACTATAATTAGGATTTGAAATTATAGAGCTGGATAAATGAAATAGTCCAATTGGGTAGCCAAATTACTGTTGATGAATTTGTGTACTCCCAGAGTAAATAAATATAAGAAATTGACCACCTTAATATTTGGAGGAGTAGTAATACCTAAAATTCCATGAAAAGAAATAGTAGGTTGAGAATATTTAGATTCATCCTTAGGTCCTTCTATACTATTATGTGTATCTGTGTCAAGGATGTAATGTGAACAATAGAATAAAATTTCTTAGATTATAGGGACAACAAGAATATTATAGTGACACCTTTGGGATACATTTAGTTTTTATAGAGATATTATGTGGTTACAACTTACCACATTCTAATTTGAAATTAGACCCTATTTTAGGGACAAAAAGAATATTATAGTGACATAATCTTCCTAAATTTGTTATGATGTAACTTACTTTGTATTTGCCAATATAAGCCCAAATTCTTAAACAAACAAATGGATATACACAATGAGAATTATTCTAAAGTGATTCATGTTTAAAAATTTTAAAATGAGGGAGTAAGGTAGGGAAGAAAAAAAAAGTTCCCTTGTAACAACAAAGACCAATAGATCTCCTTTGATTTTTATTAACAACCTAAATAACACCTAGACAATAACAAAGACTAATAAAACACTAAAAAACTCTTGAATTCTTTGGCTCCTTGTATTAATTATAGTAACAATTATATTTTGGTTAAAAATTAAGGGGAAACCATTATAGGTTTGTCAATGATGTCTCCAAGGTGACCAAGGATGTTGATGAGGTGTCATGTGTGCTAGAATGACAATGATAAAGTGTGCTTTAATGAGCCTCAGTATTCCTACATGGTTCCTTAGTGTTTGAATAAATGAGGCATTTTGTAGATGATATTATGGGTATGTATATGTTGCATAAATCCTATGGGGTGTCAAGGGTGATTAGAATGAGTATGGAAGTGAGTGGACTTTATCTAGTTGATCATTGTTTTTATCTAGACATTTTGCTCTCATGGTAGGAAATATGAGTAGGCAATTTTATGATGTAACCATTTCCACATATGGATGAGTATAGGGGATTTGGTCATATGTTTGTCATCACATTAGTCCTTAATTTGAATTTGAATATTCAAATTTACAAAGGAAAAAATGAGTGCTCTATATTTCATCCATAACTTTTGATCCAAGATGAATTTCTTAATGGAGTAAAAAATAAGGTTGTATAGGGATCTATGGTGCTTCCAATAAACCTAGTTAGATGATATTAATGTTTGACCTATCAAATATATTGAGATCTAAAGTGTACTATATGTTCAATTATATTTTGCAAGTGACCCAAGAAGGATATTTGAGCTCATTTTGATGTTTTTATATGTCTCATGATGAATTAAATATTGGAAGGTGATCTAGACTCCATGAGGATGATCTATGTGTAATTTAAAGGTGGGACCAATCCATATTAAATATTAAAAAAGCTTAAAAATTTGACTATATATTTGTTCATAGTGTTTCTATATATAAGGTCTCTACTAGAGTTGATTAAACATATGTAAAGGTGAAAAAAGGTGACTATGATCATTTACTATCAGAATAGTGATCTTCTAGGTTGAGGATGAATGAAGAGTTCTAGGTTCATCCAAAAAAATGGTTTTTATGCCTTGGTGTGAGCGAAGGATTTCTGATGTTTGAGTGATCTTGGTGGTTGATCTGAGAGGTAGATCAGTGTGTGGACTATGTGTATGACCATTTGGTCATGTTATAGATGTGGTGATAGAGTTGTTGTTGAGGATTGAAGAGTGATACAAAAGGTGGCTTTAGATGTATTAAGTGTTTAGAGTTGAGGAGTGGGGTTATTTGGGATATGTAATGTGTCTGAATTGATCTTTGTATGTTGCTTCAAGTATGTAATGTGCTTTGGATAATAGGGTGTGTTGGGTGATAGAGTTGTTATTGGAGGTGAAGAGTGATAATCATAGTTTCATCATTTGGTGTTGAAAAAATAATTTCAAATGTGGAGTTGTTCATAGGTGTTGTTGTTGTTTATAAAAATTTGAAGTGGTTATTACCTCTTATAAGGTGAAATTTGCTAAAAGTCTAATTATTGTGGTTTTTGAGATAGACAGGTGTAGTAGCACCTTGTGGAATTGTAGTCTCACTAAATAAGGAATGGTAGTTCCTTAATCAATTAAATCTAGTCTAGATTGGTTTTTGTTATTATAGGATAGTAGTTCAATTGTATGTTCTAGTGGATTTTATTCCCAAGAGTGTTTCCCACATATAACTAACTTTATGTGTTTGATCTTGCATTATCTCTCTTATTCATTGCTATGAATGACGTGTATGCTTCATGAATTATTATGGTATTTGATTAAGAGTTTGAAAGGGTTTGGAAATTGAATTTGGATTATCTAGGCTCACTGATTCATCCCCCACTCAGTGATTGTACCTCTAATAATTGGTATCAGCGCTGGTCCTTTGGAGGAAGATTAACATCTTGAAAGAGATTCTAAATAGGCACAAAGATGGCTCAATAGTTGAAGAAAGAGAATCAATAGTGGAAGGCTGTGATGAAGGCACTTGAAGAGTAAATATATATTTTGAATAAAGATGCCAAATAGGATGAGAAATTTGTCAATGATCTCAAGGTTCAGCTAGAAGATGCCAAAATATGTTTGTATTCAAAAGAAAAGGGCATCTAAAGGGTACAATTTGGTTATAAATATATTAATTGACTTATAAAAAATTATGTAATGTGTGCCTATACAAAAAATATAAAGTCAATTTTACAATGATTTGATCTAATTACAAGGAAAACCTAAGTATATAAGTTTCTACAAAAATTATACTTGCATAAGGATTTTATCCTATCAATATTGATTTGTTTGGATCACTATATGAGCTTTAGTTTCTCAATTTTTATAGTTAATTACTTCACCTCCTCCTATAGATCTTGATGAGCTAGATTAGTGCCTTAATAGATGGCCAACCTAACATCCTTGTGCACTTGAGCTAGATCTGAGAGATTTTCCTCATATATAGATTATCTTAGTTATCTGTTCTACTTCTTAGTGAGGGAAAACACTGGTTCATCTTCTAGTTTCATTTTCCTCACCATTTGGATATTTCTAATTGGAGGATTAAACTAAGTAGACACTGAGGGGAGATATATGATTGTGAAAGTAGCATTTGAGAAGGCTTACTCCTCAAATTCATTACCCAAGCAAGGATATCTAGTTGGGATGAATTAGAAGGTGTGACAACAACCTCATTTTTAGCTTCCTCTTGGATTCCCTTCTACTTCTTATGGGCCTTCATCAAAACATTAGGTAGGGAAGGCCATATTTTTGTAGACCAGTTCACTCCTCCCAATTGAGGGAGTGGTTGGACTATAACTATTTTACATTTCATGTGTTGATTGACCTTAATTATTTTGGGGAGTTGTGATAGACCTCATTTCTTCAAAATTATTCTATCTGGGAAATTGTTGTGAAATTATTTTTGAAATAATTACCTCAAAGGACTTCCTATAAAGAAAATTCCAATCATGTGCATGTTCAAGGTATCTCCTAGGAGATAGCTCAAAATAAAATTCCAAGTATGCATCAGGGTTCTTTTCAAATAAAAAATTGTCATGGTTTTATCAAATCCTTTGCAAGGACCTTTTAAATCAACATGGAAGGTATTCTAAGTCCCTTTGAGCTATCTTATAGGAGAGATACCTTGAAATAAAATTACAATCATGTGCATGTTCAAGGTATCTCCTAGGAGATACCTCCAAATAAAATTTTAATAATTTGTATCATGGTTCTTGTCAAATAAAAAGGTGTCATGGTTATATAAAATCCCTTGAAAGGACCTTTGAAATCAACATGGAAGGTATTCCAAGGCCCTTTGAGGTATCTCCTAGGAGATACCTTGAAATAAAATTCTAATCATTTGCATGTTTAAGGTATTTCCTAAGAGATATTTAGAAAGAAAATTCCAATAGTGTGCATCATGGTTCTTGCCAAATAAAAATTTGTCATGGTTATATCAAATCATTTTCAAGAAACATGGAAGATATTTCAAAGCCCTTCAAGGTATCTCCTAGGAAAGATACCTTGAAATAAAATTCAATTATGTGCATGTTCAAGGTATTTCCCAGGAGATACCTCAAAAGAAAATTCCAATCATGTGCATCATGGTTCTTACCGAATAAAAAGGTGTCATGGTTATATCAAATCCCTTTCAAGGACATTTTAAATTAACATAAAAGGTATTCCAAGGTCCTTCGAGGTATCTCATAGGAGATACCTTTGAAAGAACCTAATCATGTCCATTGAACATATTTTAGAAACATAAGCAAAAATTCATATCAACATTGGAAGAGGTAAAACCATGATCATTTGCAAACATGTCCATTAATTCAAATGAGAGTTTGAAACAATTTACAAACAAAACATGCATGGATATGCTCATGATCATGTGATGATGGTGAAATTGACCCTCTAGCTCAATGAGATATTTTCTACTTATCTATGTGGAGGAATATCTCGCAAGGGATAAAAACAACTTTGTCCTCTTGTATAATAGATAAAAACATCCCTTTATTATCCTCATGATTACACAAAAAATGAAAGGGATGTGCCACTAATGTACCAAGTATAATGGTTTCCCATCAGGAAATGAGAAGAAATAAGAAGGGAGGAAAGGGAAAAAAGAAGTGGTGCCAACAAAAAAAACCAAAATATTTGATTATGCTCTAGAGTCAATCTGGATGATGGAATATTTCACCAACTTGTTTTTATACCTAGTATATCCTTTCATCATAGGGCCAAGATTCCCTTGGTTTGGGCCTACTTGGTATTTGAATTTTACTCTATACTCTTCAATCTAGGTGACAAACTTTTGAAGCATGGTCGACTTTCATCCAATTAGTTCTTTAAGATGGTCACAAGACTTCTCAATTGACACCAATTTTTTAATTTTATCAACATAAAAATACTCTTGTGGTGCATCATGAGTTTTTTTATATCAATACATATCATCTCTTCCTCCAAATAATTTAAACCATTAATCCTTACCATCTTCCTTAATGAAACATCTATCTCTTTTATTATAGTCTTAAAGGACTACTATTCTCCTTTTAAATTGAAGACGTTGTCTTTAAGCATCATAAAATGATGCTTGATTTCCAAATGACACTTGGGATTCTTGTGATCATTGGGAGTAATGATCCTTTTTGTGATCAAAGTATATGTGCCTAGCCTATATACCCCATCCATTTTACACTAGACCTCCTCCCACATATTGACATCCATCTCATAGAAAAAAATTTAAACATCACACTCCCTCTTATTGTCCACTATGTTTTTCAAGCATTTCAATGCTAAATGGATTATTTTTATTGCCTTGATGCATATATTTTATTGCCATTTTTTGTTTCTCTTCCTATGGACTTCAAATCATCAATTTGGCCAAAATAAAATGACTCTATTGAGAAGAGAGGATGCTTTAGATTAATATTTGTAGTTGGAGTCACTTACTTAGGCTCACTTAGTGTATTTTGCAAGTACTAGATTATAACCTAATATTTTTCCTTCAACTCTTCCATGATGGCTTTATCTTTATCCATCCTATGAGCCACCATGTTTGCCAAAACTTATGAGATATGTTTTAGCTCATTCCTTGATGGCTCCTTCAAATTGTAGCTATAAATAGTATAACTCTTAAGGGGATCATCTTTCTTTCAAGCATCTAGTGAGGGAGTGTATATCTCCACATTCCTTTCTCCTATGGTAGTGAAAGTGGTCCTGAAATGTCTTTTGGCCTTCTTGGGGGGTTTGGCCTTATATACTTGAGTGATCTTCACTACGTTAATCTCCCTAATTTTTCTCATAATTTCCTTCTTCTTGACCTATTACTTGACCCAATGATGGGGTCTGGTCTGAAATCCCATTGATGTACTGAACATAGATGCATGCCTTGAAATAGTAAATTGTGGTGTCATAAGAGTAATTGATGTAAGAAGTGCCATAAAAGTGAGATGTGGAATTAACATGAACTATTTGATTTCTTCATCACTTTTGCACTCCTCACCACCCTTATTTTCTCAAGGTTCCCCTTCCATGTTTGGCTCTATCTACTCCAAAACTTCAAAATATAAACTAAATTGGTGAGACTCCTTGATTAACATTTCAATGGAGCTTCCTTGTCCTGTTGACTGATTGGAAGGTTATGCACCTAATTCACTTACTTTATTTGTCTGAGCCTCAGGTATAGATGAGGCTATGGTGACCTCCTTTTTTCCATCAAGCAAATCTTTACCAATCATGGCATCTAAACCTTTATTGGGGGTTAGATCATGGATTGTGATGTAAGGAAGGAGACCTCAAGGTAATTCAATTAAAGAAACCTTACCTGAAGCACTCTCCTCAACACCTTTACTAGAGTGATCCAATTCCTTATTTATTTTTTCATGGGTGGGGGCACCCATTTTTAGATTTTCCCCCCCACCTTCCTCTGTACTCACATTCTCCTCTGGTGTTAAACTTGGCACCTTTGGATGGGAAGTGATAACTTGTGATGCCTTTGGAGGGGAAGTGATAACTTGTGATGCCTTTGGAGATGTCTGTAGTCCTTTTTGTGTAACCACCCCTTCAAGATTAGTGGTGACTTGAGTATCTTGATCTAGCTCCACCTTATCATTCTCATTAGATTTATTCATTTCCTAAATTTCACCCTAATTATCTTTTTATAGTGGATGGTAATGATATTCTCAACAAATATATCTATATATGATGAGATCATTACCTTTTCTTGAGGGGCCTGAACTTGAGTGGTCACCTTGAATATAACATTCAAAACATCTTTAAAAGAGATGGGATCAATTAAGGCCATAAATTCCTCCTTATCACCCTTACGTTTTACTCTTGAATGACCCTCTTCTATGAATAAATCAACCATTGGGACTTTTATTAGGGTCTAGGGTCTTTCCCTTAGAGTTCTTTGCCTAGTTCTTACTTGTGGAGGACTAAATGCTCATTGATTATTCATCACCTCTACAATGGGCCTATCCTAATCTGAGTCTTCTTCATCACTTATATGTCTCAATCATTAAGCATATGAGGATTGATACTCTTTCCTATTCACAAGGATTTCCTTAGAAAGCAGGGCTTTGAACATAACCTCCTTCCTCTTCTTAGGAATATGAACTAAAGGTTGTCGATCCCTTTTGACTCTTTTTTACTTAGGCTACTCTACCTCTTCCTCACCTCATCTTTTCCTTAAATAAATATTTGGGAGAGGGATAATGGTTGGCTATTATGCTAGTGAAGTAGGTGGGATAATAGTTTGATTAACCACTATGATAGTTGATAGGATAGTTGGTCTAGTTTAGGATCCTTCTGATGTGATGGATATTAGGGTGGCACTAGCCAATGTAACCTACCTAATAGTAATTTTGTCCCAATTTTTAGCCAATTTTTTTAACTTTTAGAAGGACAATCTTGACTTGGACTATGATGCAGTTATAGATTCCACATTAATTAGCTTAATGAAGTCAACATTACCAATCTTAATCTTCCCTTTGCCCTTTGCCACTAGTGGTGGAGCCAAGGTAGCACCACTATATTCTAGGAGGAAACCATTTAAATCTTGAACTTGTTTGAGTTCCTAGAGGGTATGGGTGTCATAAGTACTGAGATCAACCCCATGTTCCTTCAACCACTTGAAGGTTCTTCTGATGATTATGGTGGCCCTCCATAAAATGGAATCATTTTCCTTAGTAGTGAACTCCACCTATGATATGGTCTAGGCTTCAATATTGACTCATTATATACTCTATACAGTGTCCTCTTATCATCCTCCATGTCTTTGGGGATGGGAGAAATATTGTCAGTGATAAGTTCTTGCACTATCAGTCTCATATAATCTAACTTTTTGACATTTTCCTCGGTAGTGAAAATGGACCAAATGTCTTCAAAATGTGATTAATGTAGAATTACATTGATCATTATGTTCACCCACAATATGATATCATAGTTTGTCTTGGGTTACATCTTGTCAATCACATATTGGCCCATCTCTTGCTTTAGTCCCTTAGCTTTGGTAACATAAGGACATGAATAATGTCTAATTTCAACTAGAAACTTGAAAGGGTTATTTACCTTCTTGGCCATTATCATCTCATGTGGGGGTACCATCTACCTATTTAACTCCATCACTCCTAGTCTATCATCTAGGTATCTCATCAATTTATATGGAGACCCTACATAGCCGCTTAATCTGATATAATTAAATGATCTAAATTAAATATATGAGGCACCATATTTATCAATTATGTCTCTATCCCCCTTGTACATCATATTGAGGCTTCTTAGAGGATTAAAGACACTCATCATAGTATTAAAGAAATAATTGTAAACTATACAAAAATTATTCTTGAAGCCTTCCAAATTTATTTCAAGATAAACCTCATATTCTCATCCCACTGGGATTCTTGATGAGCCGCTAGAATGTCCTATTATGCACCAATGTATATATCAAGTAGGAGGACATGAAAAATATACCTATGAATTCATAATTTAAGTGGATTGAAACTTAGGTTTTAATCATTTTCCTATTTATATTATCACTTAGAATAGTATCCTAGTCTAGCTTCTTTTATTATTCCAACACACAAATTAAGATTATGGACATCCAAGGTTCAAATTTATCGATAGTGCGAATCCCATAAAATATTTTCACCATGAAAATAAAATAGTAGGGAAAGTATTTGAATTCTACCAATTTTAGACTCTTACACATTGTTGAGACCTTTTGCCTTTTCTTTACTAGCAAATAGGAGTTGACAATGTCCTATATTATCTTATTGTTCTTGTCTATATACACTTGGCATTCCTCTAGAGAGAGTGTTATAATTTTAAGTTGGGGAGAAATACAAAGCATGGTAATGAGGGCTAAAAGATTGAAATAATATACAATTTATTATCTTTCATCAATGATAGTCTTGGTGTTTGGTTGGTATACTTTGGCACATGCAATCACTAACTCTAGGTATGGGACAGCCAAGGTGAATACTACCATAGGGGTGATATAGCTCATTCCAATGTTGGAGATTAATGGGAGAGGGTTTAAATTATACAATAAATTAAATAGGGATAAAAATTATAACCTCTAAACATTTTTATCTTTGATTTCATCTAGAACATAAACAATGTTGCTCTTGATAGATGTTGAAGTAGCTACCATTATTTCTTAGCTCTTTTAGTGTAATACATTAAACTTGAATGAATTCATCATTATGATCAACATTAAAACACCTTTAAAACTCCTCAAATAACATAATACAAGGAGCTAAAAATAACTTACTAATAATATAGAGGGTTGCATGTAATTGAAATTGAAGACCTTTGAATAATTTTCTGTAATCACTATTTTGTGCTGCACATAGCTAGTACACACAAATGTCTCAAAGACATAAGTAGAAGATCTAAATGTAAAATTTAAATGTGAATGAATTAAATTTACTTAGTTATAATCCTTTGCATTTTGAAATTAGAGTTTCCATTAATGCTTTGAAGCTTAATGACAAATTACCAACTAACCTCTTTAAGTCATTTAAGCTTATTTTCAACAAAAGAGAGAGAAGATGAAAATATTTATTTTATGTCAGGAAATCCTCCTTAAAACATGTGGATTCATATAGGTAAAAAAATTTATTCTAGAACTTTTTGAGCTTCTGGGGACCTTTTGCACCTTACCCACCCAAAGGTAAGTGAGGCAATTTTTAAAAATGGCCCAGAGCTTGAAAAGCCCAAAGGATCCACCAGATGTCATCAATTCTCTTTTCAAATCTAAGAATTTAGGCCATCAGTTACTCTTTGCAAATTTTTCACGAAAATATAAGTGGGGAAATCTCCAAAAAGGGCCTAGAACTAATAAGACCCCAAGGACCCAACATATGTCCAACTTAGATGCTATCGTAGACTCTCAGCCAACTTTCCACTTTTACACCATCCTTCTTGATATAGGGAAGGGTGAAAGATTCTTTTGATCCTCAAAAATAGTCCTAGGAGTACCCTGAGATAACCACGAGTCTTTCATTTGGCTCATCAGGGAATTCCTAACCTCAATCAAAAAACACATTGAAGGTACAACATGACAATTTCACCCAAGGCCCTATAACATTTCTTCTTTGAGCATAAGGAAACAAATAAATGTATGTAAGGAGACCTAGATATATTTATATCTTATCATAGTTAATTTTCATATCCTAGACTGCTTCATTTAAGGCATCCAGAAGTGCATTTTGTGTAATGGAAAATTTTACTCCTTTTGTGAAGGAGAAATCCACTCTTGTCCCCATTTGAAATGTATCTCCTGGGAGATAGATACCTTGAAGGATAAATCTGATCTTGTACATGTTTATAAGGTATCTCATAATAGATACCTTGAAGGTATTATAGAGGCTTTCAAAATATCACCCACTAGTCCTTCTGTGTAAAGGAAAATTCCACTTGTTCTTTGAAGGAGAAATCCACTCTTATACCTGTTTGAAAGGTATTTATTGAGAGATAAATTAAAAGGGGAAATCCACTCTTATGCATCTTTAAGAGATATCTTCTAGTATATACCTTGAAGGTATTACAAGGGGATTCAAAATATAACCCAACAGTGCCTTTTCCATGTAAAGTAAAATTTCACTTGGAGAAATCCAATCTTAACCTTGTCTAAAAATTACTCAAACTAAAGGAGGTGAGGGAATAGGAAAGCAATGTTAAACTCATCTAAAAATAAGAAAATAAGTAATGGTGTGATAGGAAGTCATCAAATCCAATATTTAAACTTGGATAGTTAGATCTCAAATATTAAATGTATCTCCTAGGAGATAGAAGGGGAAATCCTTTGTTGTTCACACAAGTCATTCAAAACATATGTTCATAAAAAATATCTAATTTAAACACTTTGAACAAAAAATTCCAAAGACCCAAAGTCTTAAGTAGTAATTCTAAAAACCTATCTTGGGCTTGTGAATTATCTGAGGTAGCTATTGTGCACACAAAAAAAACTAGACCAATGAAAGCACTAGTACACATCTAGAAATATGAATCAGCTTGAAATAAACTATCTTAATCAACATGTTCACCAATATTGAACTCAACTATATTAATCCCTTTATGTTCCAATATTGAGGTCCAAATAAGCAATTTTATTAGTTCAGATGAGAGGGATTTTCCTAATGATGTCATCCTGATTATTGAATTGAAAAAAGGACACACCCTACATTGTCATGATGGTTTTTTTAATGACGATACAAATTTGGATCAAGAGCTTAGATATTAACATGTTCAATGTAATTATTCCCAAAGCATTACAATTTTTGGGCTCTCCAGGCTCACATCACATTATTTTATTTGGATCTTAGTCCCATAACCTATCCATTTCCATTTTTACAAACTTGAACAGTAAAGCTTGTTGAAGAAGTCTAAAAATTTGCAATATGGGTAGGGACTAGGATCGGTTCAAACTAATTTCATGCTTTGATGTCAAGGAAAATGAATATGTTTGGAGAAAAATGTTAAAAGGTGGATTGGCTCCCTTCATGGAATGGTTCATTGGGTATGGCACAGGGCTTTCCAGGGACTTCTCTTGTAGATGAAAAGATCATGAAGTCTGTATACATGGCTTGAGAATATTGATCACTAACGAGCTCATTGAAGAGACTACTGGGATGCTTTGTTTTGGAGTTAAAGCATTTAAGGACAAGAAGAGAAAGGATGACCTTCTCAACATTTTCTTCATGAAGGAAAAGAAGAAACTAAAGATTTTACCCCAGAAAGGTTTCATGAGGTTAGAACTACTGAGGAAATGGCTTAAAGTCTACCTCTAGATAATGAGGTATATTACCTTAAAAGGAAAACATACTATGATTTTTCCCCATCACTTCTTATTACTCAATCATTCCAAAGGCCACACCATTATCATTCCATTTTTTCTTCTACAATCCTTAATTCACCAAGGTTTGATTTTGTTGTTGATTAAGAGAGGGGAACCATAGTGGTCCAAAATCATCAATGAGGTGATTTATATCCCTAGTGAGAAGGAAAAAATTGAATGGGGGAGGAATTTTCCATAGAGTTATCTTCTGATCATGAATTGGAGGAACATAATGTTGGGGACTCTACTGAACTGATATAAGAGGAGCCTAGAATAGACATATGGAGTCCTACATATGACCCTCCATTAGGTATTATAGGTATATGGGTTATCAATTCCAATTCCAAGGTAGATATCATGAATTCCCTTCAAAATTTTCACACAAAAATTTCCATCCAATAACTTCTTTGCAACAAAATTGTGAATGAGTTCAAAAAGTTACAAGGGCTCTTAGGTCACATGTTAGTAGCCTATAAATTGGGTAAGGATCATCTAAAATTCACTCCCTAGGGAAAAAAATAAATTCAAATTAGTGAAAAGTAGGATGTCAATAGGGATCTTGAGGAGGAAAAAGTGGAGATCTAGTCTACCAGCCCTAAATGCAAAAGATAGGAAGAAGATAAGGATCAATTCATGAGAAGTCATAAAAGAGGAAGGAACAACAAAGGTGATAGTATTGTGACCAAGAATTTGGTCTTTTATTCTAATTTGAAATAGTTGGGCTTGCTCTATCTCTTTTTGTTTGGTTTTAGGGTTTTTTGGCTAATAATTTGCATAAGTTTGGAGGCATGGGGATTTAGCTTCTAGGTTCATCTATTACTCTTTTTTTTCCTTCAGATTGTCATGTCTATCTTTCAAGTTTCTTCTATAAATGGAATGTTCCCCTTCAACCCAACTTTTAACCAATCAAATAAAAAAAAACAAAATAGAAAAAAAAATAATATACATTGTAGGGTATTGTAATACCTTCATAGATACCTTAAAGGTATATCCTAAGAGATACCTTTATGCATAGAGGAACCATTAAAGGTATTACAAGGATCTATTATCTTGAAATAATTCCAATCATGTGCATTTTCAAGGTATCTACTAAGATACCCATTGAAATTACTACAAATGCATGTTCGAAAGTATCTCCTATGGGATACCTAATACCTTATAAACATGTATTATAGTAAAATCAAAAGTACTAAAAATCCATTTAAGGTATCTCCTCAGAGATACATTGAAATAAAATTATAATTGTGTGTATGTTGAAAGAATGCTAGCAGATTATCATGGAAATTATAGGTATATCTTTCATAGAAGGAAGCAAAAAAGAATCATAATAGTATGAGTGAATTTACACAATCTTCAATTTTATACACCATAATAAATATAAATATAAACTAACATTGAGTTAAGAATTGTGGATCATAAAAAACATAATATAAGATAGAACAAACTAAAATAAAATAGAGTAAACACTATGCACCATGAAAAAATAACATCAAAAAAATATTACATTACATCATAACACTATTTATAGATTTTTTACATAGCTCTATCTCTTCACATTACATCTTTATATCATACAAAAAGAAAAGAGACATGGAATTTTTATATATATCACTTGCCTAACAAGTAAGAAGACTTATAAAAGATCATATAGATGATAAAATGATACCCTGTGCACATGCCCTTGCACCACATCCAACACTTTCACAGACTCAAAATGTTGTTTCATCCTGAGATAAAATTTGAACTCTGATCTTGGATAAAGCTAGAAAATATTAGCCTTTCACAAAAGTGGTAGTAATCACTCTAGTTTTTTTGGTTTTCCATACTTTCCTACCACCCTTTTCAGTTCTTAAACTTCAAAACTTGAACTGCACATTTACCTACTATGTAGGTTGTGGCTGCCTACAATACACCTTTATATCCATCTTTCTCTTCTATAAAATTTCTTGGAGCTCCTACAGTGGAATGGACTTAAGTTTATCTATGATATGTGTAATAGTTGGTTCAACCTGTGAGAGTTCATGCTCAAGCATTTTCTAATTATTAGGTACTTCTCACACCATAGTAAGCAAAATGCACAATGGAATCTAAATGACCATCAAATTATGCACATCTACTTCTTTTGAAATGATAAGGAAGTCTATAGAATTTGACAACTTAAGTTGGATATCTAACATACTATCATCCAACATGTTTGGAGTCCCTTGGGCTTGAATTTCCACAATTATGTTTCACATTGTCTCATTCTACCAAACCTAGAGCTTCTTCATCATAGTATCCATGGCTTCTAAAAACTATTGAAATGCATTTTTTAGTGTTTCCTCAGTAGCCATTTGATCACTAAATATAACTTTAGCTTTATTTGATATTGTAAACTCTAGTTTAGTAGAATCCAAGGATTTATCAAGATGTTGCCTCCAATCAAGCATTCCTTACATAATCTACTTGGCCTGATGCATAGCTATATCTAGGACCTATATATGTTCCTCTAAAATTTTGTTAATTCCTTCCATCTTAGTGTACATAGCCTATCCTTGTGTGCAGAGTTTATGTGCACTCACCCAATCCTTTGTTAGATAAGTCAGTAATGTAGTGAGTTATTTTTCCTTAGACATTACTTGATCACCAATGACTTTCACAATGAGAGTAGGACAAGATGCATTGATGAGATGCCTATCCTTAATAATTTGATTTTGTGCTTCTAATTTCTCCTCATGCAACTAAAAAACCATATGTTCTAAGTCCAAAGCCTTTAACATAATAGATTTGTGGAATGCATCTACTCCTTCAATTTCCTTGGATAATGGCAAGTATGAAACATCCAAATATATCTCCATGGAAGTGGAATCAAGTGTGATGGATCTCATTTGGATAGTGGTATATAGGTATCCATTCATTACATATACATCATCTATTTCCATATAAAATTGTGAGTGCTTTAAAGATTTGGATTCGATAATTGTGACACCTCTATGCATGAAAAAATTTCTTGACTCAGCCAGAGGGATAAGTGTATCCTTGTGTCTCATTATGCCCCTAGAATTCACCTAATGGGGAATACTTGTTATGGATATCTCTCTGAAAGATACCAAATATTTGAGTATATTGGTTGAAGGACTCACTTGATGAAGACTAATTTTTTGCAAATCAATGGCCATACTAGGATCCCTTCTTCTGGTAGATCTACAAACTATGTAGATGATGAACTAGATTCTAGATCTTTTCAAAAATTTATACTTCAAGTTCACACTGAGCTTCTTCTTGACCTACAATATCCACAATAATAATGGGATGGGGTTGTGTAATGTTGACCAAATAGGCACTGTTTACCTTATTCTATAATTGGAAAGTGTGCACTACTTTCTAGATTAATAACTCCTTCTCCTCTTCCTTATTATAGAGATTTTTATTGATGTCTTAGATCATGTATTTAAAAACTTACTATTCATCAACCTATAATATTGTGAGATCATACTCCAAAGCTATCCTTGGCACATGTGGGTTTTCCAACTAAGACTTAATTTTACTTGATCTCTTTCTAGTTGGTGGTGGTAAGGCTCTTTATGTAAGTCCCTTTCATTTTCATTTTTGTTTCTATGAAGGATCTAAAAAATATTAGGGTGAGGCCTATGGTTGCATTTCTAGCTATGGTTATTCTTGCTCTTACTAGCTTTATTATGTGACTAAGGCTCTCTACAGCCATACTTTGGTTTGTGCTTCAACCATTGTGATGAAAAAGGGCATTAGAGTCATAGTTTTCATGGCCAACTCATGTACCTTGATTTGAATACCATTACACAACTTGGTTACTTATGCATGGTGCCCCAAATATTGCATGACATCCTATGTATTTCAAGTGTGTGACTTGATCAAATCTAGAGCCTTGATCTACTATGTGTTAAACCACACTAATTAATCATAATATTTCCCTATCTTAGTCAAAGTGATACATCTGAAGGTAGTAGTAGGCCAAAATTTTGTAGTAACATTAACATGGCCTAGCAGGGACTTCTATTGGGTGAAGCATAACAATAAAACTAGAAACTGATATTGGAAATTTTATGATCTACCTGAAATACCTTCTCAATATTAGTGGTAAGCTTAGATGAAATAAACTCAAGCCAATTAAAGTTCTCATTCTATTATATCATGTGATACACAATGTCAATTACTCCTTTTGTTTCCTACTTGGCTTGCTTCATTATCTACCAAAACATCTTTATAATACACATTACCAGAATGTGCATTACAACATCCTCAATGGAGTCAATTAGGGTTCCTCTACCTACCCTAATGGGAAAATTTTCTCAAACATATAGATGAATTGGTGGTGTGGTATATTTGTATCATAATAATGATTTTCCATGATTTGAGAGGCATGTGGCTCTCGTCATGGTTTACGCATTGATCTAAATGGTGATATCTCTTGATAAATGAATAGCCCCTTAGTTGTATCTACTTAACAAAGTATGTATGACCTCATAAAGTTTCCCAAATGTAGGTAACTTTATTAGCCTCTCTACATCGAAACCCTAAAGAAGATGTTGAAGTGTAAGAGATCCTACTTGTGTACCTAGTTGTGTTAATAGGGTGAATAAAGTAACATCGACTGTTTCCACAAAGTTGAAGGGATTTAAGTAATTGAATTTGGTTTATTGAAGACCTATCCCAATCCTCATTTCTACCTTCTTTGTATCTATGAGTAACATTAATAACTTGAACCTATCCATGACTAAACCTATAATATGTGCTATTTGATTGATTTGTTCTACCAAAATATAGGTATCAATATTTATACATAGGAGTATATCAAGAGTAGATAGTACAATATTTTTCTTCACCAAAGTCTACAATGTTTTCTCATTGTTACTATACTTTATTTTATGGGTTTCAATGTTCAATTTACTCTTTCCAACCTCTGTAAATACATTGACTGGCTAAACACGATCACTCTTCCTCATCTTTAATATTATCATTTTAATGGTGACCTTTTTTGTCTTGTAAATATTAAAATTAAACCATAACTTATCACATCCCAACTTGATCTATCTCAAACAAGATGTAATATTTCCAAATGCCATGTCATTAATGGTCTTGCACAACTGTTAGTAGTCTTTTTTCCATACCTATCTTGTTGCTACCACTTTCTCAAACTTAATTTGAGATCGATGTATTTTTTTACCAAATTATTCCTTAATCTCCTTTCTTTGGCAAGGTACAAACAATGACATTTTAAATTTTAGACTAAATTATTAATTGAATTTAATAAGTTGTATTATTCATACCCATAAGAGACTCTTAGACTCTACAAACATGTAGTAACATATATAATTTTAGATGGAATAAGAGTCCTCAACCAAGGACCAAGAAATCTAGCAGTTGAAGAATGACTTTTCCACCCACTCCCAGACCATAGGTGTCTTATTGGGAGAGAATAAAGAACATGGATATAAACTTGAAGCTATTTCTTGGGTTCATTGTGAACTCATAGTGATTGAGCACATATGTGAGTGTGGATACAAACTTGAAGTCTCAGTCCCTTCTACTAATGACATGTGTTGTCCTAATGCTCTTAAAGAAAGGAGTTCTTATTTAAATAAAAGGTACACCATTGGCACAGAGAAGTGGGCCCCATTTTTAACAGGAATTTTAGAGGTAGTTCAGAAGGAGACACATGTCACCACAAAATTTCTTACATTTCCCTAAGATTTTTTACATGAAGTTACATATTTCAATCTCTAGGTAGATGGTATGGAGATACTTGGCATAATCATGGAGAGTCACTCACCCAGTGAACTTGAAATATTTTTTGAGTGTTGAAATGTCATTAGTTAGTGGGTGCATGCCACATGTCCTTGAATATTTAAAAATGAAGTATTAAGCTTAATGTCATGGGTACCTTTGAAGGTATTATAAGGCTCTTCAAGGTATCACCCAGTATTGCCTTCAAACCTTTAAGGCTTATCATATGCATGTTTGAATGGTATCTCCTAAGAGATACCTTCAAAATTTTGGGTCCACAACAGAGGTTAAAATCATATACAATATCCCAAAATATAATAAGATAATTATTTTCCATAATTTCACTCAAAACCCTCGTTTCACATTATCATTTTGTATTGTAATAAAATACATGGTTGAATATTGAATTAATTAGTTATTTTTCTCTATGTGGCTATTTCGCTCTGATGCATGTTTGAAATGTATCTCCTAGGAGATACCTTCAAAGTAGGATAAAATAAGAATTGAAGTATGCAATATATGATATTAAAAACTATTATTTTTTTGGATTGACATAAACTATGTCATTAAAAAAATGTTATAATTACCTTCTTAACATTTTTAGGTTTTAACATATCTCCATGCGTATGTTATGGTATAAATATAGCTTTATCTCCTACATATAGGTATAAATTAGACTGATTTGATAAATAACTTGATTAACAACTCTTTTCATGTGTTTTGTAAATGTATAGTATAAAAATCATACATCAATGGCTTTCCAATGTGGAGACTATGTTTATCTCATAAATAATGGTAAGGTCGTTGGTGAAGGAAGAAAACACAAAGTGGTAGGTCTAGATTTTGAATCTCTAAAACCCATAAATCTCACTTCCACATGCCACAATGAGGAAATACCTATTAAATGTGTAAATTTTAATGTGACTAAATATTTTGATCTGACTCTACCACTTCCATTTCCTACATCTTTTATGGATAATTTAGGGGATGTAGTTGATAACTTTACTATATGGAGCACAAAAATGATGAAACATCCCAAAAACATGTTTTCTATAGCTAATGAAATGGAATAAAGTCAAAATAATTTGTGTCCAATTCTACATATATAACCATTGTAACAAGAAAACCCTTTCTTGGATTCATTTGTTCGATCTATCGATGATCTTAGCACATTCCAAATCCTAATAAAAACTTTTCTTGGGAAAAGAGTACATTTGTTGCACAAATATACATCTCTTGTAAATAATAAAAAAAATTCTTTTGGTTATGTTGAATTTACATAACTAGGGGATATTTTTGCTTGCATTCCTATCCTAATGTTAGAAAATTAATTGGGAATTTACATAAGGCATGTTATATAACATTGTGAGACTTGAAATATAGAGGAAATTGAAACATCTATTGTTAGATGGACTTCAAACAAAATAGTGGACATTGAGACTTATAGAGCAATCAAATTACCATACATGGAACAACGTATAAAGAAATTTGAAATGTTTGAGATGTAGTGGATAATGAAGTCACTCCTTTCCTAAAATTCCTAGTGAAAAGACATCCAAAAAAATTAGATCATTCCTACAAATGCTCAAGCCAAAAAATAAGTTAGTCGAACAATTCACTCAACCAAGTGGAGTTCGATGAAAGCATATATAGGGAGATTAAAATAATGTATGTGGATAAATGTTGCACCAAAAAATGTTTTCAATCAAGATTTTTATTTATGATTCAAAAATTTGCAAGGATGAGTTTTCTTAATTCCACCATAATAGATAGGATGTAATATGTCTTGGATGCCCTTTCTACTAGTTTGTTTAAGAAAAATAAAAACAAAACTAGCATTGATATTTAGGGTACAAAGATTTATTGGAAGATTTCCTTAAAATATATTGATTGAAGAGAATTAAATTTTTTGATATTCAAAATTATCACAAAAATGGGGAATGAAAACATTCCATGTAAAAAGATTTTGATAAAAGCCACAAAAGAAGACAATGGCAATTAAAGATTTGTTGGACCAATTGGTGGATGATTTTGTAGATTTTTATCCATGACTAACATGTCAAAGAGACATAGATAACTTAAAATAAAATGTTTGACAACTTCTAGCATATTTTACTCAAGAATTTATGAGGTACCACAATGCACAACTAGAAGATATGGAATACGAGACAATATCCTAGCCAAAATTCAATGTGGAGAATTAATTTTCATGATATGATCATTTCCATGTCTGATGATTTTTTAGGATCAAATCAAGCATCTTGTTGACTCAACAAAAACATTTTGGGTCCCTTTCTAGAGATCAAGAAGAGTGTATCGATCAAAAATTCATGATGCACTCAAATCAAATACTTTTTTAAGATAAATATATTACACACATAAATGAATGTAAGAGAAATACCCTAAAGAATGCCTAAATATCATTCATGATAAGGTGGAATGTCAAAAAACATTTGTTCCAAGGATAATGACAAAAAACAAAGTAGTTATTGATAGAACATTAGAGTTGTCAATGGCAGAAATTATAACACTAGTCGTGGTGCAGGTAGATATGGACATTTTTTTACCATATGTTCTTGGAGGGTCTAACTTTACTATCACCTCATTGAACAAGTGCTTCAAGGATATGGAAACAATAGTGCTAGAAACTCATGGATTTTTATTATATAAACTTAGATCTTCAAAATACCCAATGTATGATGCACTTTTGTCTAACAACTACTACCTTGAATGTAATAAATATAGAGAAGAATCACAATCAATTAGTGCCTTCAATAAACTTCCTTCCAGGCAATACCTTCAATTAGACAACTATTGTGTGGATATTAATAATAGGTAGTTCCATTCATAATTATATTTAAAAAATGTCAAACCTTAAAGGAAACTAATGTTACATTTATAAATTCAAAAAATCATGTCTTTTTGTACAAGTATGTGTTTTAATATTTATCTCTCCTTATATACAAAGGTGTTTTCCTTGATGTCAAAATTGGATTTCTACCTATAGGACATACCCATGAGGATATTGACAACATATTTGGAAACCTGTCTAAATGTATAAATAAAAAATATGTATGGAGTGTGGTAGAGATGATGGACACTTATAGGATGTGTGAAAATACAAGAAACTTCATGCCATATTTGATTGAAGAGGTAGTGGATTTCAAAGAATATGTTAATAGTTACAAGCTTAAGGGAAGAAACAAAATATTAGGCTTGATAAAAGGTCAATATTTTCTTCTATGCATAGAACAAGGTCAGCCCATTATGCATTACAAAAACTCTATAAGAGATAGAAACTGGTCCCCCCCCATGATTACATTATGGGGAATAAAAGAAAATGGTGAGCCAAATATTCCAAAAGGTAATTAAATAAAAATATATTTCAAAGACTTTAAAAATAGATAAATGTCTCAAGATTCCATTTTTGATAAAGACTCAGATAGAAGTAGAAAAAGGTTGAAAAAAAAAATATAAATTGAATAAGTATGTACAACAATTCAATAAATTTGGTTTGACCAGAAATAGTAAGTGGAAAGATCAAGCATATTACTTCCAAAACATCCATGACATAATGAAAGAAGACATGTTCCCTTCTGAAGTTGAGTGCACAAGAGAGTTTTGGCCTAGAAATCATCATGACATACCCTTACATAGAGATCTACACAAAATGGTTCATGATAGAACCCTTGATTTTGGAGTGGAATTTACAGATACATATATTGGTCTAAAAGAATAAGAATTGCATTTGATCCAGCTCAAGATGTGCAGATCAGAGATATGTTATTTATCAGACCTAATGATTATATAGGAGTGAAATATATAGTATGGGTTACTAGAGCTATAATAAATATTTAGATACTATAAACAAATAAGGATATAAAATTAAGGGTCAATGTATCTTTGTTCATCCCAGTTCATGTAGGGAAAAATACGCAGAAGTAGGAACTTATTTAGGCTACTTGGATAAGAAATGGAAGCCAAATAAAACTAACACATCTTTAAAATCCATACTCATAGATAGTATTATCTATGCTTGGAAATCAAATAAAAATGGGAGAGGTCATACACTTGTTCTCACTGGTTTTTTGAAAGGCATTGTAAAAGACAATTTGAATGCACTATCCCACTAGGCACTAATAAAAATAATTACAAAATAATTAGAAAATTTGAAATGGTATTTCCTTAATTTTATAATGAGAAACATGATTTTTTAAAAAAAAAATTTCATCCATTTTTTGAGAATGTATAATGTTTTATTTATTAATATTTATTTCTAGTGGCATTTCACATTTTGGGTCTTGGGAAATACACTTTGGCATTTGAGTTTTATATTTTATACTATGATAATTTAGTATGTTGGTAACTATGCATCTATTTAACAACATTTGACTGTTAGAATGTCCACTTCAAATTTTTTCATCCTTCAAAATGGTATTTGGCAAAAAGTCTTCATAATTTTCACATCTAAAAATTTAGTACACTATGGATTTTATGTTTTTAAAAATACAATTCGACATTATTGTGTATGTGAAAAGGTATTTAGGTTTTACAACTCAAAATTTCCCACTTGTGCATCAAGATTTATTCATTGGTAATTATGTATCAACAAATGTTATTTAGATTTTCTTGTGGTACCTGAGATTGTGCAACATAATATGAGATAAACTTTGATGGTCATGAGGATGCCAATTGAATAAGATTAATTAGAGAGTTCATGATGCACTTAAATGATGACATGTGGCATCTCAATCATCCCAGGTGTTCTAAATCACATGTCAATTGAGCACATGATTGATGTATGAATTATTTTTCCTTAAGAAATATATCACCAAGTCTTATAATATCTATAAATACATGGTCTATGAACCAGTTTGAATAGTCACATAATTTAGACTTATTGCAAATATATAATAGAGATGTGATTTATTTTTTATAATTCCAAGTAAATCTTGATGAAGTCTAATTTATTTTTGATAGTTTTCAACTACTAATAAATAAATTATTTACGATCATTTTAAATAATTTAGACTTATCACAAATACATTAGATATATATGAGTTATATGTAATAAGTCCAACTTAATATTGATATAATCCAATTTAATCTAGATATAATCCAATTTATTTTTGATAGTTTTTGAAAATTTGGACTGTTGATAAGTCCAAATTATATAACAATGTCTTTTCTTCCTCCTACCACTAGTTTGTTCATCAAATATATGATAGCTACATAATCAATATATACAAAGATTTTGTAACTAATAATATAATGTCTAAACTTATTTATGGCTTAAATCATAGCAAGGAATTATTTCTCAGTGGTTATGTATTTTCTTTTAGTTGAAGTCAAGTTCTTTCTAATTTAATATATGGCATACATCTATCCATATTCATCTTTTTATACTAGAACAACTCCCATAGTATGATTAGATCCATCAGTATAAATATAGAAGGGTTGTGACCAACTATGTCCTTTTATAATTGGATAAGAGCTTAGTTTTTCCTTGATGATCTCAAAGGCTTGTTAGCAGTCTCAACTCCAAACTCATTTTCTTTTCTTAGCAATGCAAACATTGGAGCAAAATTTTTGTTGAAATCCTCTATAAACCTTCTATAGCATCCTACATGGCCAAATAAGCTTTTAATATTAGTTTGGTTTTTAGGGATAGGTAAGTTTGAAATGACTTCAATTTTATTTGGATCTACTTGGATTCCTTTTATATAAATATGATGTCTTAAAACTATGCCTTCCTCTACCATGATCAAATGTTTTTTTATGATTTAAGGATAGATGGTGTTCTTCACATGTTTTCAGTAATTTTATAAGATTATTCAAATTTTCATCAAAGGATTATACATAAATGGTAAAATCATCCATGTAAACCTCCACACAGTCATTGGTTAAATTTGAAAATATGACTAAGACTATTCATTAGAAAGTTGTAGGTGCACTACATAAACCAAAGGGAAATACCCTATATGAAAATGTCCCCCATAGATAATTGAAGGTTGTTTTGTCTTAGTATTTATGTGTCACTTGTATCTAGTTTTACCCACTAAATCCACCCAAGAAATAAAAATATATTTTCCCTATTATGTTATCAAGTACTTGGTCAATAAAGGGTAAAGGAAACTAATATCTCATGGTTTCTTTGTTAAATTACCTTTAGTATACAAATAATATCCATTTAATATTTTTATTAGGAATAATAAACAAAGGAGAGACCCATTGGCTATCAAAAATAGGATAAATAAATCCCGTTTCTAGCAACTTTTCTATATCAATCTTCACAATGTCTCTTAATACAAGATTATTCTTCTTTGAGGTTGCCTTACTAGTTTAATGTTCTCTATGTAGATATGGTGTGTACATAAAATTGGATGGATTCCCTTCATGTATTGATATTACCAAGTAAAATCTTGAGTATGATATTTGAGTACATCAAAGACTTTCATTTCTTGATCATCTGTCAACCAACTATTTATGTTTATTGTCTTCTTTGTTGATATTGTGAATTGTTTAGTGCCTGGATGGGAAGAATTTATTTGTTTGAATTTACTAATTAAAGATTTTAGAGGATAGGGATGTGGTAACAACATATGAAATATCATAGTATCTTTGACAAATTTATCTCCTATATAAATCACTCCAGCTAAAGGGAAATGAAAGGTTGTTAAAAATAAATTTTGACCTTCATGTGAAAACTACATAAAACATGTTGGAAGAGGTCTAAAAGGATGGGTGTTCATAAGGATATGAATTTACATAATGATAGGATCCTTTGTTAAAATCAATAGCTAGATTGACATGATTTGTAGCTAGACTATAAAGATTTATAGTTGGACTATCAAAATCCATAGTAGTTGCAATACTTATTGATAACTCATAATATAATTATTCTACATGATCATTGATTGTGAACATAGATAAAGAGGAGATACTATCAAATTTTTCTTTAGGTTGATCTACCCATAATTGTTTGATAAGATTGGTTGATGGTTTAGCAGGTGGATATAAGAAAAACATTTTGCTTTAAGACCATTCAAGATGGTCATATCCCCTGATCTATAATCAATAAATGCCACTAATATTTATAAAAAAGGCCTTTATATAATCAATGGGTATCTAATTTTTTTATGTTTAGGATATAAGATAATAAAATAAAAAGGGAATTTCCATGACTCTATAGTGAACATTATATCCTCAATGACACCTTCTAGTTTGGTAGTGGAATGATCTTCCACATATAATATTGTGGTAGTGGGTTATATATCTATTAGAGATATTTTTCATGGTATCCATAGTAATTATTTTAATATAAAC
The DNA here is from genome assembly GCA_037957365.1 of Torreya grandis. Classification (NCBI taxonomy): domain Eukaryota; kingdom Viridiplantae; phylum Streptophyta; class Pinopsida; order Cupressales; family Taxaceae; genus Torreya; species Torreya grandis. The sequence goes on from JARHVA010000127.1 coordinate 281,292, forward strand.
TCCCAATTCCACCAATACATTTGGTATCTCCTACTTTCCAATCTTTACATAAATGATAGGACTCCCTACGTACCCATATTTAGGTAAAAATAACTTACCTATTAATAAATCATCAAGATTTCCATCTACCTGTATGGTCTTGGGATATTGTATTTTTATTCCAAGTGTCTTAATACACAAAATTTTGATCACCCTATTTAGTTATATAATGTTTCTAATGGCTTAAAATAATGGAATTTCTATGTTAATTTTTCTGAGTTCCTAAACCAAATCAGATTGTTTTTTGTTTTCCACTTCCTTCAATCATTCTAGAAAAAAAATAGATGGAAGATTTATGATAAATTAATATATTTTTATAGGTTTCTCTCTTAACTCCTCTTCTTTATCTAGTTTAGTTTATTGACTAGCTTTTTCATGAGGTATTTTTGTGATGATAATTTGAGGTTCTTGTAATGTTTTTCTTGACCTGAGATGTATGTCTACACATTTAATAGCACTTAAACCTATGGTTTCACCTTGTTCATTTACCTAAACATATCTATTATTTAAATTTTCTACTTGATAGGTAGGTATTTGAGGTTAGTCTACTTGATTTGTAGGGGTTGTTTGATTTCCTTGAGGAGCCATTAATGCTTATTGTGGAAACCTTCTTTGTTGTTGTTGATTATAGTTTGGGCTAGGATTCCAATATTCATTTGCCCATGGCTATTGATGACCTTGGGATATCTAAGTTTTTAAAAAAGGTTGGGGTATCATCCATTATTATGGCATCCATTCCTAGGTGCCCCACTATTGTGGTACTACCCTACTTGTGGAAGTGCATGCCATTGTTAAAAGGAATCCTTGAGCCAAACTATTATGGTTGATTTTGTTGAAAGGTATTTCCTTTCTTTATTTTATGTTATGTACATTCTATTTTAACTAGTTCTTAAAATTATGAAGGTGACTACAATTTTTTGTGTCATGATCTTGAGCATCACATATTCTTTAGATTTTCATTTTGTCTAGAGGAGAATCCATGAGTGCATGTTTTAATCTACACTCTAGAAAATATGTTTCCAATGGTTTAGTGTTAGATTTAGCCTTATCTTTCCATCCATATTATGTTTTGTTTATTTGAATAATAATATTTATTTTTAGGTTTTCTAGTTCCTCCATGAGTTGTCTTACATCACTAAATTTCCCTAGTTTCCCTCTTTTAGTGCTAAGTTTTATCCTAAAGTAGTTGGTACATAAACATGTAATATATTAGAAGTTTAGTTTGGTAATATCTCCATTACATATGACATTCAAAGAATCCCTAGATAAATAATCCAATCCTTTAACTAAAATAGTTTTGATCACTTCCTCAAATAGCTCATATCCACACCTATTGTGGGAAGAAGCAAATCAGTCTAGGTAATCTTCAAGGTTTTCATCTTCATTTTGATTTATTTTGAAAAATTATTATTTTCTATCCTTGACCCTATAGTAATCTTGGTATTTGTTTAGGAATACTATTTTCATCTCTTTCCAAGTGCTAATAGAGTTTCCTTCTAGTCCCACAAACCATCTCATTAATCCTTCCTTCAAGGTAGAAGGAAAGAGCTTCAACTTTTGATTCTTTAAATTGTAAACATAGGTTTGGAAGAGAAATTTTAATTCAAAATAAATTGATATGGGTCTTTAGAAGATAGACCTTTAAAGGTAAGTAAATTGGATATGTAAATATTTTTCATTATTGTTCGGTCATCATGATTAAAGATAATAAGATAAGGTAAAGTTATCTCAGGAGGATTCCTATGAGGTTTTTATACATGGCCTATATTTTCTCCCATTACAAATAGTATTTTATTGAAAGGAGGAGATTATTCAAGGTCCTCTGGCTATTCAGTGTCTAAAAGTTTAATTCTCTTAGAGGAAGATTCTTCTAGACCTTGAGAGGCACTTCTAAAAGACTCACTCATTTATTTCTATAAAATTTTAATCTTTTTTGAAAGTAATTTGATTATTTCTTCTAATGGATAAGGATATTTTGGAATAAACCTTCCATGTGAATCCCTTTTCCCACTTATATACTTGAATTTGATAAGAAAGTAATTTATTCTATTTTTTTGGTTTTTATATTTTGACTGTTAGCCTAAATGTTTACCTTACTAAAACTTTAAAAAAGTCCCTGACAATATCACCAAATATGATGGGTGTCATTATTACCCCTTCATTTAACCAATCTATGTTAGTGTCAATTCTTATCAAGGCTAGTGTCTAAGGCTGTCTATAGTAAGGTACTTATTGGTTTCAACTAAAAATATTGTTTAGGGGTTTTTGGTGTTGTATTAACTTAAATATCTACTCTTAAGAATCTAAAATAATGTTGAAAAGAGAACAAACTTACTTGAAATGTAAACACACCAAACTATTGTATTGAATACTCTAAAATAAATCACACAATGTTGTGAAGTAAACACACTAAAACCAAATCTCAAACTCACACTTCTAAACTAAGTTACAAAATGAAAGTTACTATAATTAAAGGAATGATAAATGCTTATTCAAATTTGAAATTAAACACATTAACATATATTATATCATGAAATTTATAATTTTAATCACACAAAGCATATATAATATTTCCAATTGAAACAAATAATAAACAAAATTATCAATACCAAAGGTAACATCTTCTATCTTCTTAGGGAGTGGACCCTTGATCACCCTTGGATTCAGGGTTAAATCAACTTAGTCTTAAAATGTTATCTTAGCACACAAAATGAAATAGTAATTTACTATGAGGTTTTCTTCTATTTAAAATAACAAAACTTAAAATATTATCTATCTTTCTATCTGCAAATCCATCATGGATCTACCCTTTTATTATATGCAAAATAAACTATCCTAGAAATAAGGTAATAACTCAACTAACTTAAAACAAGAATATATTTAGAGAGATTGTTTGGTCTAGCCAAAATAGATAAAAACATTAAAATAATATCTATACATAATAAAAAATATCCACATGAGATTGCAACTTCTATGTCTAGCCATATCTAACCATCAAATATTTACATATAATATATCCATATGTTTTGATTATAGATTTGCAACTTGTAAAAATGTCCATAAATGGAAATCTATACAAATATAGGAATTTAAATATAGAGATGTATAAAAATAGAAAGTATAAAAAAGAGTCTTAGATCATCATGGAAAATGTGGAAAATAGTATAGAATGTTTTAGAACATGCTAAGCAAACTGTGAGAATCCAAAGTGCAACTATCATAATTTGTAGCCAACTATTGTAATCCAAAGCTGACTAATAGAATCCATAACTAACTATTGTAATTAATATGTGACTGACATAATCTATATCTAAATTTTTTAATATATAACTAACTAATAGAACCTATAGCTAATTATTGTAATTCATATCTATGATAGAATCCATAGATATGATTCAAATGATCAATTCTTGCTCATGACACATCATTATCTTCATGAGATCTAATCAAAATTATTATTTAGATGCTATCATACCTATACATATCAAAATATGAATAATAAATATGTAAATGGTTATAACATCATGTAAATAATGATAACTTAAACTCACATGAGCTTATAGAGATAAAAACATCCATTTTCTACCTTAGGCTTGTTATAAACCCTAAGAATATATGCAATGCTCAATTCAAATGACATGTTTAATGCTATGAAGGATGATAGATCATGGAAATAAAGAGTCATAATTTGGACTCATCATATATAATCAAAGAATTAAATATGTAAGTATAATTTAGTCATAAGGTTTGGATAAAATTACCTCAACCTTTCCATTTCACTCATTGTTTCATTTAACAATTTTTATACAAAGCATAACAAGGGTTTGAACCAAAGATAAGGTAAATGTGGATCTTCACTTGAGTTTTAAAAAAACATAACACACAATCATTCTCATTATACATATGAATCATGTGAAACTAATGTGTCATGTACAAACCTCTCATTCACCCTCTTATTTCACATTCATCCACACTGAGCATGATCTTCTCATGCACTAGTCTTGTATATATTTTTAGAGATATGCACCCAAATTGAACCAATCTATAGTCATGTACACTCCTTTTCACCAATCTATCTCGTAGTTTTGTTCACCTCATTAACACTTACTCAAAAACTCACATGAATATACTTATTTTATCTCAATTACATCAATATGGCACCTTGATTCAACCATGTGGATTTCCAAGTGGAACTCCCTAGACTATAATTTTTCAGCTATCTAGTTGGATAATTAGTTAACACATACCTAGAAGATCAATTATCACCCACCAAAGAATATAGAATGACTCATAAATATCTTATTTATAATTGATAGAATTTGTAACTAATTATTGTATGCTTATTTTATAATTTTGTAACATATGTATCAATCTAGTGTTTATTCCAATCATATTTGTAATAATATATAACATAAATTTAATATCTACTCTATCATACATTCACTATATCACATTGTACCATTTTATGTATTTGTGCATAGTAGATATAAGTTAATTTTATGAAAGTACTAGACTTCTGATCCCTTGAATTTGTGTCAATTTTATATCTAATTGCTTTTATATACATTCACTCTTACAATTATGAGTTATCTCTAGCATGCAATTGTCTTCTACATGCATGGTCTTGAGCCCCTGTAATGTGGATCATTGGTATTAGGGAAATTTATCTTTATATGCCTATAACATGGGAGTGAATTAAGATAAATAAGTTATCTCATTAAATCTTATTTTAGACTACCTATATGAATGATGTATCAAAATTAATATGGTTGAATCTCATAAGTAACCCAAGGTGACCCCATATGTTGAAAGGTTCATTAACAATGTATTAGAAGCATAACACACTGAATATTTTGGCCAACTATGTGATTTCACGATGCATATCATGAAGTTTTTGAATTTATAGAGTGAGTGAAAATCATATTTTATTTAATATGAAATTAAAGCTATGTATCAACCAATCTGTTCTAGAATTATTAGTTATTAAACTAGTTGTGTTATAAGTGAGATTATTGACAAAAAGTTTATTAAATAAATTCAAAACTAAAAATACATGCTAGTTATTTCATTTATAAATACCGAAAATAAAGAATTATAGATAAAAATATTCAACATGAATTTACAAAATGAATTACTATACGACACTTGTGCATAATATTTTATTAATAATAAAGACCAAAACTAACCAATTACAAGAAACTTGTATGATAAGTTATTTCAATAAAATCATAAAGTAATAAATAAATAAATTTAATTTAAAACTAAGTAATATATAATTATAATTATAAAATTATATCCCAAGATAACTGAAATTATACTAAAGCAAATACTAGATCAAATAAGATTGACTTACGTTCAAGACAAGGTCAACATGCATGAATTTTTGTTCAACAAATAGTCAAATCATGAAACATACCCAAATATGGCATTCCAAATTAAATATAAAATATGGATTGACTTAAATAATATATATTTTAGTTAAATAATACTAATTTTTTTGCCTCTTTAAAACTCATTTGAGTACTCAGTTAGTGGAATGGATTTAACTAATAGTTCTTTTTTATAAGAAATTCCCAAAAAGTGTTCAATATTTATCAAATAATTAATTTAGAACATAAATAAACTAAATATGTTTCATAAATATATAAAACATAAAATAAACTAGATCTAACACTAATAATCAAGTGCCCATACTGGCATCATACTCAACATTCCCCACTTTGATTCAAAAAAGAGTGATGGCTATCATCTCCTTAAGTTTTCTATGAGTTTCCATGTGCATTACCTTGGTGATAGTATCATAAAAATAACATTCAATTCTCACATCTTAAATTACAAATTATTTATCATGGACCAAGTATTTTAAAAAATGATTTTTGAGTTTAATGTGATTGGTTTTAGCATGAAAAATTTGATTCTTGGATAATTGTATTGCCCCATTGTTATCAAAAAATATATGTGTTGGCTCAAGTTGAACCTATTTATAGTAAAATAATATTATTTTAAACCATAATAATTATGATAAATAATATTTAAGGTTTTTATATTTAGCTTCAATAAATAATAATGCAACTATAGTTTATTTTTTTGAATACCAAGAAACCAACCCACTTTCTAGTATGAATTAATAACCTAAAGTTGACATCATGTCATCAAGAGATCCTCCCTAATATAAAATTGTGTATAAAATGAGACATCAATATATTTATAGTCTAAAATTGATATCATAATTATAAGTACCTCTTACATATATCTAAAAATTCTCTTAATTGCTTAGACATGCTTGAATGGCAGTTTGCCCATAAATCTAAAAAATAATGAGACCCCATAACTCATGTTAGGTATTGTCATAGTGAGATACATAAAACCTCCCGCCATGATTATAATATTATTTTCATCATCTAGAAAAATTCTATCCTCTCTCATTAGCTTTTCTCCACTTGTAATTAGTCGGTGGGCTTTTTATCTTGAAGATTGTACTTCTTTAACAAGTCTTTGGCATACTTGGTTTGACAAATGAATACTTCCTATTTATTTTGATTGACTTTCAATAAAAATAATTTATTCATGATTTTAATATAATTAATATTATATTATTATTTCATATATTCCTTGAAGCTATTCAACATGTCTACAGAGCTACCTATAGATATTAATTCATCTACATAGAAACAAACATATAAAAAATTAGAACTAGATGATTTTATGTAAGGAGTTGGTTCATTTTAAATTATTATAAAAATTTGATCCAATTAATATATATAAATTTATAGGTACCAATATTTTGGATCTTTATTTAACCCATAAAAATATTTTTTCAATTTATATACCCAATATTTTTTTCCCTTTATCTCAAAACCTTGTGGTTACTCCACATATACTTCTTCAATCACTTAATTTAACAATTTTGACATCTATTTGATGGATTTTTCATAATTTATTAGAATATATATAAATTAGTAATATATTATATTAAAATTATATAATTTCATAGGTTTTATTATATTTAGCTCCATATGTTTGTCTAAATCCTTTTTCAACTAGTGTAGCTTTTAGCTTGTCAACTATTCCATCATCATTGAATTTGGTCTTGTATACCCACTTGGTCGTAGTGACATATTTATTTAATTTAATATTAAATAAGTTTCATGTATCATTCCTCTCAATTTAATCAATCTCTAATTTCATATCATCAACTCATTCTTTCTTTTGACTAGCATTTCCATGGCTTCTAGATTCACTAACCATTGTTGTCAATGCAAACATAGTATTTTCATCATAAGCATCATCAAGTTTTTAAAAAAATGATTGATGTTGAATATTTTTAATTTTAATGTCATAAATATGATCTAAAATTTTATATTTTTGTATTTTCATTCAATAATAGTTTGTTCTTGATTTGAGTTGATGAATATGCATGACTAGTCTCTTACAAATAGATAGTATTGTTTCCTGTTGAACTGGAAACATGTGTAGGAATTTGTAAGCCATAAAAATTTAATTAAAGATGATAAACCACTTAAATTATCACATATGTATATTTAATTTTGGTAATTTCCATGTTTCCCTTTCCTTCAACTTGGATTGACTTTCCATCTCCCAATTGAACTTAGATTTTGAATGAATTATTTGATTTATTGAAACCATCTTTATGACTTGTCATGTAATTTTAACAATATAAATAAAGAGATATAAATTTATTTATATATTTTATTCTCAAAATACATGTCATGAAATAATATAATTACTCTTTCTCCTCACTTTATTTAGTTTGGAATGCCTTCTCTTCATCTTCTTGATTAGATTGATTCCTATCTTCTAGTATCCTATAATATTTTATAAAGCATCCTATTTTTTTAAACTAATCACAAAGTATCATTTTTTTTACCTATAAATTTATCTTCAAATTTCCCAATTTGAATTTTTATTTTGTAAACTCCATTGATTATAATTTTTATTTTCATCTTTGGTCTTTCAAATCATTAACTTGGTTTCAAATGTGTGTTCTAGATCATGTTTTAGATCTCATGATGTAGGCATAAGATGAGATTATAATATAGAGATAAGACATGATTATGATCTAAAAAATGTTCATGATGTAGAGTTAATATGAGATTATAATCTCATCTTATCCTCATGGGACAAGAGAGAACTCACTAAATCATCAACACTTATAGTATTCATTTCCTTACACTCTTTAAGAGTGATTATATTATGCAACCATATTTTACTTAAATATCTCAAAATATTCCTTACGATAAAATTATATTATATATTTTATTTATAAACTCTCATTATATGTATTAAATCATTTACCATTATACAATAATCTCCTACTCCTTTAGAATCTAACATTATCATATTCTAAAAATTAATTTTAAGGGTTTAGAGTTTTACTTATCTTACCTTAATATATCCTTGATATGAAGTATCATAATTATTACATGATACATTTGAATTAATTCATCTAACAATTATTGGATAAATGATTGGGTCTATGACACTCTAAAGATAGAAGAAATCCTGTGCATCCACCTTTTCTTCATCACTTTTTGTTAATTTATTTTCTTGTGTCAAGGTGTTAGAATATTGATGTGGTGTGTACCCATGGATAAAATTATCTCAAACTCCTTTCCATAAAATAATTATTTCCAATTTATATCTCCAATAATAAAATTTGTCACCTTTGAAAATGTGAATATTCATGGAAGCATAATTCATTGAAGCCATTGATTCTTTTGGTAATGACATGAACCTCTTTTGAACATTTATTGTGTGTGGTTGTAATAAAAAAACTAAGGTTTTTAATGTATGGATGTATTTAAAATTATATTTTATTTAAACTAAAATTTAAGATATGTATCAACCAATTTGTCATAGAATTACTAAATGTGAAACTAGTTGTGTTGTAAATGAGATTGTTGACCACAAAGTGTATTGAATAAATTTAAAAATGAAAAAAATATGCTTGTTGGTTTTCATTTATGAATAAATAAAATAAAAAATTAGATATTAAAATATAAAACATTAATTTTCAAAATTAATTATTATATCAAACTTGTTCACAATCATTTTTCAATAATAAAGGATAAAACTAGAAGATTATAATAAACTTGCATGACAAGTTATTTTAATAAAAGCACAAAGTAAAAAAATAAATTAATAAATTTACTTGAAAAATAAGTAATATATAACTAGGATTGTAAAATTATACTCTAATAAAACTTAAATTAGATTAAATCAAATACTAAAATAGATAATATTAACCTACATTCAAAATAACGTCAACATGCAAGAAGCCTTGATTAATATGTACTAAAATCATGAAAACTACCCAACTATGGCATCCTAAATTCTATATAAAATATAAATTGAATTAAATATATTTTAATTTCAGTTAAATAACCCTAAAATATGTGCCCCACCTCTTGTGATCTCATTTGAGTACTAAGACAATTAACTAGACTTTCAATTTTAGCTATTTTTTAAGAAATTCTCAAAAGTGTCTAATATTTACCAAATAACTAATTTGGGATATAAATGGACTAAATAAACTTCTTAAAAATGTAAAACACTAAATAAATCAAATTTAACTCTAAATAATCAAGTGCCCATATTAGCATCATACTCAACAACTCAACCTAATGTGTTTTAATCCTCCTACATAATTTTATCAATAGTTTTTATAGTAGAAAACCCCCTTCAAAGTACCATTCAACATTGACATTCATTTGTTTAAATTAAAAATCAACACAAAATAATTGGATAATTGGATTCGATATATTTATTCATAATTAGTAATAAATAATTTCACTAATGTTGAGAAGATCATCTTTGTAATGTTGAAGATGTCCATTTGAGTGGTTCATTGGTGGGAGAACATTAACATGTAATGTGCATAAGAGTGTGTTCCAATTGAGTCTTCTAAGACCTTTGTTCACACACTCAATGATGATAACTAATTGATCTATCAATTTTAGGATTAATTAATCAAGTTTCAATTACTTTGTCAACACAAGGATCATTTAGTGTAAGACTACACCAATAAATTCCATGACTAGTCTAGGTACATACAAGAAAAACTTGAGATAAAAAGATAATGTAATGAAGTGAATTAGTGGAATATCACCTTATATTAATGTGAATAAGTAATTTTTGGATTATAACACTTTGATTCAAGCCTATTATAATGCTTCCAAGTTTTAATCTAAGGATAATATGATGCAACATATCACATATTCATCTAACATTATGTGCAAGGGTCAATCTTAATAAGATTCATCATCATTGTCTTCTACATAGAATTAAATAACTTATTGAAAAGTATAAAAAACTAAGAATATTACACAAAACTCAAAGGATCCTAATTTTTATACTTTAAAAAAAGGAAAGAATAATTACAATAAAAAGTGGTACCATTATCATGACTCACATAGCCATGATGACTATAAATACCACATGTAGTAATCCTTGATGTCCCATTCTACATCAGGTCTCATGTTGATAGATGACATTGATACATGTGTGACGTGTTGGAGTACTAGCACCACTATGATAAACATTTTTAAATAGTGGGAACATTTATTCCTTACTAATAATGGGTTAGACTCTCCATGTTATCATTAGTAGTAGCTAGAATAAAATCATTATGTAAGCCATAAAATAGCACCTTATCCTTGTCACTATTGTACATCCCAAGACATAATCATTTGGTTGGATTTAGCAAAAAGGATATATAAATATGATGACAATGCCCCTTCTATAATAAATTCAAGAATATGGAGGACTATATCACTTGTGGCATCATGAATTTGGATATCTATGACATATTGTTGGGAAAACCATATGTACATGAGCGTGAAGATACATATCAATCCAAGCCATATTGTTTGATTATGTGTGCACAAGATTACATATTTAGCCTATGTAAGTCAGTGCCATGATCAAATTCACCTTAATCTCTACCAAATAATTATATAAATGTGTTTCTCATGAGCATAAGTTTATTTTACTCAAGATTTATCTTGATACATCAATGCACAAGATATATCAATATTTGGTAGTGCACACTACATAATCAATTTAACAACAACAGATCAATAAATTACTAAATTATCTTGATAAAATATTCACATATATTGAATACCTTACAACACACTATGAAACAAATCAAAACTTTAATTTTGTCACTAGATCCCCTATTTAGAATAATGCTTTGTAGTAGAGATCAATTTTAGAGAATGATGAAATATGATGCCAAATAAAAGACAAAATTGATCAAGGCAAGATCAGGCCTATCTTTTCTATTTATGAGATTCTAATATTTCTCATTATTAATAAGGATATGTCCTGACATCTCTACATAGACTATCACACAATCAAAAAAATCATGAAAAAGAATCGGTATCCATTATTTCACATTGACAACCTATTAGACCACCTAAAAGTTGCATAATATTTCACTAAGATCAACTTGATGCTAGGTTATGATAAGGTTCCAATCCATATTTAATTCATCTAGAAAAGATCATTTAAGACACATGAACTATTATATAAATGGTTTGTCATGCCTTTAGGCCTAACCAACATGCCAACCACTTTCATGCATTTAATGGATGATATACTCAATCCATTCCTCAATTCCTTTATCATCATCTACTCATATGACATTATTATATTCAACAATACTTTAGAGGAGCATGTGGAACATATCATGTGTCTTAAACACCTTACATTAACATAAGGTGTAGGACGACTTAGTAAAGTGTAAATTTGACTTTGTTTAGATATATTACCTAGGATATATCATCGATCATGTAAGAATACATGTAGAATTAAAAAAATAAAATTTATCTATGATTATCTAACTTCATTTAATCTTAAATAATTGAGGAAATTTTTGGACTCACAAACTTCTATGGTAGGTTCATCCTTAATTTCTCACACATCTATTGGTCACTTATCTAGGTAACATGTGTAAAATACAAGTTTAAATGGATTCATGCACAATAATTTAATTTTGATGCACTAAATCAACACCTATATGTAACACCTATACTCATATTCCTAAAATTGCACACTCTTTCAATATTCATATTGATTTATTTTAAAATGTACTCAGTGCAGTACTTACACAACATGGACACTTTTTGCTTATCATTCATAAACATTCAAAAACATGATGCAAAATTAATCCACCTATGATAAATAGCTATATGCTATTATACAATAAATCAATCAATGATGTCACTATATATTTTATAAGTAAATAGTTTTTCATTTTGATCACAAGCAACTACTATTCTTGTAGACATAGAGTAAGTTGAAGAACACATGCCACATGAAATGGATGAATTACCAATAGTAGTTCCATCTCATGATCAGGAAAAAGAAAATTAAGGATAACAAGGAATCATACTATCTTATATAGTGATTATTTCATGAATTCATCAAAAAGTTAGACACACGTAGCCATAACTTCACATATTGGGTATCTCTCTAATCAACTTATCAAGACTTAAAAAAACTTACACTAACCTTGCATAAGGTAAACTAGTTTGAGAGTTTTATTTTTATGACTAACTTATCTACAAGCTTGGGAACCTTTGTGTTCCTAGTGACACAACTCATTATAGACTAATCTATTAGGCACATTATGCCAATACCTCAGGAGACTTTAGCATGACAAATACTCTATACACATTGTATCCTCACTTATACTAGCCACACATGTACATAGGTGTGGAGAACCACATAAAGTCTTTGATTCCTTATTTCATTTCCAAGCCTAAAATTATGAATCTAGGATGTTACACACCTCTATCAATTCCATCCAAAACTTTGGAATATATATGCATGGATTTAATGACTATATTTCCTTTGAAAAACTACCAACATGATGTTTTGTCTGTTTTAGTGTATAAGTTTTCAAAGATGGTTATCAGGTCACTAAAATAAATGAAAAGATGCATCTGGTACTGTATAATCCTTATCCAACCATGTTTGGGTTCACTTTGGGAACATAACATCCATCATATCTAATTAAGACTCATGCTTTATGAGTTAATTCTATTAAGAAATTTGATATTTTATGGGAATGCAGTTGGGCTAGTCAATGACATTTAATCCATAAATAGATGGAAAAACATAAATATTCATTTTCACTCTTGTTCGTTTACTATGAATGCACAACCATGCACATGCTCACACCTAGGATGAAAAACTTTTATACATTCAACATTCATACAATATAATGCTTCGTAGCTCTATAAGGTATAGTCCATTCCAAACATGTCTTGGGTTTTACCTAGAAACACCTATAAACATCTCCTATTGTGCATCATCTAACATTGATTCACATATACATGAATATGAATCATTAAAATCCTATAATTTATTATGCCACATATAATTTATTCATCATTAAGTTCAACATATCCTTTATTTCACCCAATAAAAGTATAAGGGTCACCATAATGTGTATCACACACCTCATGTATTTTTATTTGGTGATAAATTATAGCTTCACCTTTACAATGAGATATTAAAAATTCCATGGTTGAATATAAAGCCTTTGTGCTATGGTCCTTACACCATTATACACATAGCTACTAATAATTCATTCATTATTTATTTTCATTTTTATTCTATCATGCACCTAGTATTTAATTTGGATTTCCTCTAAACTTGCGTTCCTCCACTTTTTGAGCTATAAGTGACACAACATCCTTCTAATCTTAACCCTAAATTCTTATGCCTAGTAGATAAGGATCGGATCATTAAAGTGACAAACACATATTCCCCCCATACCACAACATCAAAATTTTAGAGTGCTCAAAGTGGGAAAATATTTTAATCAAGATAACTTGTATAATACTCAACAACTTCACATGGAGTTATTTTAGCTACATAATAACATAGTTAAGACCATTTCTGGTTGAGAAATGGTGAATGATCTATGCACAAACCATATGCTACATACATACCTCTCTTGTTACATCCTTATACATAATCCTATCCAATCTTCCATGTTGATATTACTCTTGGTCTTATACATAAATATCACACTTATTCACATACCTAAGTGCCTAACTCATACCAATTCATAGTCCTGTGCACTCTTCTTTACCAATCTCACTCATAGTCCCACGTGCCTCACTCAACATTTCTCAAATACTTGTGATTCTACACTTGTCTCAACTCCAATAAATCCATGTTTCAACATTATATTACCACATGTTTTTTCAATTGGCACTTCCTTACCTAGAATCTATCAATTATATAGTTTAAGAGTTAGTTTCCACATACTTGGAAGCTAAACCATCACCACCCAAAGAAGATGAAATTATTGGTAACTATCTTATTTATAACTCATAATAATTGTAACTAATTCTTTCATTCTTCTTGTATAAGTATGTAACATATACATTTAGACAAGGGTCTATGCCATGTATAGTAATAATGACAGAGAGCATGATTTGTGTATCTAGTTTGTCATACCTATACTATATCACATTTTACCATTTCCCCTATTTGTTCATATTGAATAGAAGTTTCATTTATCCAAATATCTAAGTTTTATTCCACTGAATGTGTGTTTATTTTTGTATCTAAATACTTATGCGTACATTCACTCTTAAAATTATAAATGATCTCTTACTTGTAGTTTTTATTTACATACATTGTCCTAAACACCATACCATGGATTGACATAGGTGTAGTGGATAAAAATATAATAAATTAAAAAAATTATAGTGGATATGTTCTCAATTTAGTAGATAGGGTCACACTATGTAGGTATCTAGAGGACATATATGAAACAATATAAGTAAATAATTCTCCTAGTTATTCCAAAAAATTACAAGTTACTCTATTTAGTAAGTTAAAATCATATTTTTGAGTTAATTAAAAAACTTAAACAATTTTATTTATTAAAAAAATCATATTTGGGGTCACATTAAACCTAGATTAATAATTAAAAAATTGATGAACCTAATGTGAACCCATTCCCTGTAGTGAACACACAAATCCCTACTTTCCTTATATCTATTAGGGTTTCATATTTTTGAATATATTGTCATAATTTTGGATCTTTTTAAAGTCACCTTATCAAATTAAATCAATAGTATAATGGATATGCATTTTATTTTTATTTTAATTCAATCCATGGTAGATATACTTACATGTTCATTTCCTTAAATTCATGATATATTTCACAACCATGTGATTAAATGGATTCAATTTTTTGATAAAAACACTAAGGATAAATTTTTTCATTAAAATAATATCACATACATTAGAAACAATTATTTTTAGATATTTAATCTAATATAATTATGGTTACAACTAGATGCCAAAGAGAATGTATGACTCATTTTTCCCTTCCCCCTAGACTTAAACATAGTAATGGTTAACATCCATCCCTTATTAATCATCATAGAATTATATTAGGTTTTAAGTTCATTTTGTCACAATAAGATGGGGTTGAGTACTGAGTGGATAAATTGTTCCTCCTCATCCCTAACCACCACACATATTTTAAACCAATGCCACCATGGATAATAATATCATTGACCAACTTAGGAATAAACCAAATAATATCATCATATTATAATTATTTATGCAATCACTAGTCTATAATTAAATTTTACATGCAAATTTCTATGATAAAACTTTATCAAGTGATGTAGAACCAAATAATGTAGATTCTATCATAAATACATTATGATGGATTAAGGAAAGTATAAATTTTGAAAATAATATTTACTAATTGCACAAATTATTAATCAATATCTCCCAATATAGATTCCATTTAAAATAAATGATATGAGAGTTAATAAAAAAATGGATAATGAATTAGGAATTACTATTTTTAATATTTATTTACTTGGTAAAGAATCTAAGTACCTTGACTACTTAGATATGAATATTTAGGAATTTGATTATATACCTTATAATGTGTTAGGAAAAACAAAATTAAACATTATTATGGGTCATGTATAAACCTAAATCCACTCACCCTAATTATTCCACTAATCCTATAAATTAATCCCATAGCCATAATACTAACTAATTAGTTAAATACCATTCCCTATCATATACCCCTGAATCACACTAACCTTTGTATTCCCACATAACATATTAGTCCCCTCATAGAAAATATAAAAACATTTGTATAAGGTTAACAAAAAAAAATTGAGGAAACTAATAATGAAAATTATTATCCCACACCTCTATAAAAGAGAGTTATTATTTTGACATATAATAATCGAGAAGTTTTTTTTTCAACTTTTTGTTGTCCACTACTAGGTGTGATTCTAGAAGAAGAGTCCTTTAAAGACATAACTACTTGCCATAATTTGAAAGCATATCATGGCCTATAATATCTCATAATTGAATTTAGGTAAGTTAATTCAGTCCATATAGAGACAAAATAAATTTTGACCCAACCAAGAAAAGTGTTAAACATAAATAATTGGTTGATTAATGAGAAGGAAAGTATAATTTCAAAATTCTTAGAAGGAATATTTAAAGAGAAAAGAGTAGAAAAAGATTTGACTAATAATTAGTTTGGAGATGTTGAATATGAATTCCAAGTTGATTTTACAAATATTACCAACAAACAAAAAGAATTAATGGATGTAAAAGGAAGCATGGAAGTGTTATTTGTTGTTGAAAAAGATACATGGCCACCAAATCAAGAAATTTTAGGTATGCATTTTTAATTTTCATATAAATGTAAATATGTTTTCTATAAAAATATGTTTCATAATTATAATAATATCCCTCCACCATAGCAATATTTTTCAAATTAGTTTCATCAACCACTCATCCAATTCCTACAATACCAAGCCCATTTATGGTGGACTTCATCCCACCATCAATATTATGTTGGCTAGTGGAATTTCTAAATAGCTAGTGTATAATAATGAAATGATAATTTTTTGACCTATTAAAATCCATCCATAATTAGGGATTGTAATACACCACACTCACCATAAACCATATTCATAAAACCAATATGAGGTAGTTATTAATGTGATAATAATTATTTAATTATTCATAAATAAACTACTCCCTTAGCCATATCCATTTAGAAGAAAAGTTGTTTTATTATTTCTCTATTTCTCTTTTTATACACATTTGAATCAAATAAACATTGTAAACATGTGAAATTATGAAAACTAAGATATTAGATGGAAAGTTTTCAAATAGACCATGTTCTTGAATAGCTTGTTAACCTTTTGCTATAATATTTTTAAAGAAACATTCGATGATTGAGTGTAGTCTATAAGTATTGATAATAATTTTTTTCACTCTTTTTAGTTTGATAAAAAAATCTTGGTTAGAACATGGTTTTCCCAACATTTTACTTTGATAAAAAAATCACAAATAAAATGGATTGGAGTAGATTTTAAGTTACACTCATGACCAATGAGATACATGTAAGGATTGCTTATGAAGATGATGTTGAACATAAATGCCATCTATCTTTTAAAGATATACTTTAAAATGAAAATAAGATATATGGTGTATAATTCATGTGATCATTGAGAAGCTTCAAAGATCACTTGAAATATGAATATTTTAAAAAATAATAGGAGACTTTTCTTCATGCTTTTACACATAGCCTGATTTTGGTAAAGTTAGCTCACAGAAAAAGAAATTCATAAGTACAATAAAATTTGTAGTCGATTTGATTATTATATATAAAATGTAATAGCCACTTCCTAATTTATCATCATGTTATCATTTATTATATTTAAAAAATAATAATAAAATAAAAAAAAATAGAAAATAGAAAATAGAAAATTTAACAATGAAAACCATTGGGCATTGTTGGTAGTCGGGTTATAAAACTAATGTATTGGCTAGCTGTGTATTGTAAAAGAGACTTGATTAAAAAACCATTAAATGGATCATCAAGGGCAAAAAATTAAAAAAAAGAGGGAAAAGTTGAAAATGAACAAATGACAACTTTTTCTAAACTAGTAATAAAGTTGTACCTAATTAATTTTTCCTTTTTGATATCTTTCAACATCAAATAACTTTGGCCACTCAACATGAAAGAAGAAAAAGACAACTAGGCATATTAATAAGTAATTTATTCTATAAATTTATTTATAAATATAGTTATAAGTTCTTTTAATTACAAATATTTCCACCTGATAAACTTTTTGAGTAGAGAAAAACAAAAAAAATCTTTATGTATGAGGACATACATAAGTCTAAATATGGAAGAGAAGAGAAGGAAATAGTTAAAAAATAGTAAATGACAAATATTCCCAAATGAATACATTTCTGATTTAAAAATTATCTTTTCAAACATTTGAATGCATTGATAATTTTAAAATAATGTTCATTAGGATTTTTCAATTCATCTTATATGTTTTGAAATAAAAAATGGGATGAAGATATTTATTGAATTCCTTGAATAAAGGTATCCAATATTCCTAACTAATTATATCTTTGAATAAAGTAAAAGATAATTATTAAAATAATTACAAAAAAATGGATGAAAAGAATGTATAAATCTACACTACTCCAAATGCCATCATAGGCTAGCATAATAGAATAAGCCTAAGAATGTTTTAAAAGATGGAAAATATTTATTTTGGATAAAATAAGTGGATTGATTTCTACCAAGAACATGGCTATAATAAATGATTGAGAAAGCTAACTCTATAGGTAAAATAGTAACATGGATGAAAATTAAAGATGGTCAAATCCTTCCTTGCACCAAGGGTTTTTTTATAATAGTATTTCAAAGCCCTGAAGATAGGAAGTCTATATTGTGTCACAATAATTTTTCTTGGTAGGGCAGATTTCCTCTTATGGCCAAACCTTGGCATAAGGATTTTAATCCTCTCTTGGAATCCTTTAACAAGCTCCCTATATGGGTGTGGCTCCCTTATCTTCCGATACACCTATGGCATGAGGAGGTTTTTAAAACCATTGGAAATGCTATAGGGGATTTTTTATATAAAGAAGATAGTACGATTCTACTCCACTCAACATGTGCATGATTTTTGGTAGATCTAGATGTTTCTAAGGGCCTTCCTAAGGTGATTTGCCTTGAATCCACAAAGGGTACCTAGAAACAAATTTTGGATTATGAGGGGATCCCTTTTCAGTGCAGGAAGTGCCACCAGATGGGTCATATTGCTGCTCATTGTGTTGCTGGGAAATCCAATCCCAGACGTACACCTTCTTGGTGGCCTAAGGTTTCCTCTGAACATAACATTGATAAACAACCTCTGGAAGCAACAACTGATTCAGAGTCTGAGAATGAGGAAAGTTCACAATTTGAACCAGAAGTTGAAGAGGAATCTTTGGTGAAACATTCTAATGAAGCCCTTGCGGAGGATGTGGTTAGTGATATAGCTGAGCCAGAGGAGGAGATGATGGTCTCTTCCCCGCCTTTGGAGGATCTTTCTAAGAGCCAGACTGTGTTTAATTCTCACAAGGATTTTATACCCACTGGATTCCAAAGATCATTGTCTTCTGAGGCATGGGTTGCTGAGGCAGCTACGGTAGAGGATGGTTGGACAACAGTAAGGAGAAAGAAGTCTAAGTCAGTGGTCCCTCCTCTAGATATGAACCTTTGGTCATGTAAAAAAAAAACCTTAACTTTAAAGACTCATCTAAAGTTCCCTTTTGCTGACTGGTTTTTGGGGTCAGTAAACTGGTCACTTTTCTGGTTTACAGGTTACTGGTCTAGGAGGTTGTTCAGCTTGCTGATCCAGTTGGTTAACTTTCATATCAGTGTTTTGATAGCTATTTTTTCTGGTCATATTTGTTAGTAACAGGTCCCTGTAAAACCTGGTTTTGGTACTTTTTTATAATCAGGTTCTTTTGTTAACCTAGTTGTGCTTTATGGTTTATCTTTCATCTTGTTGTATAGGGTTTCGGGGTCCCTTCAAAACCTATTTTTACCTTAATCTAAAACATGGATTTATACATACATGAGTTAAAGTGTGGGAGAATGATAAGGCCATAAAACAGTTCATTATATCATCAAATGACACTATTTTCTCTTTCATAAATCATGTTATAAAGTGGACTTAGATGTAGTTTTAATAACTTATGTTTTTTTAGAATGAAATATAGGAATATATCTAGTCTATTCTTTAAAATTCATTCTAATCTACATTATCACTAATTTTTAACAATTTTTTGGAAAATATATTTTAAATGTTGTATATGCATGCTTAAATGAGTCATTAATGTAATTAAACAAGTTTGAAGTTATCAAAGACCAAATAAATAATAATTATTATGTAGCTCTAAATATCCTTAGTAGCTTTACAATCTTATCAAATCATATCGAAGTTTATTTAGTTGATTTTAAAATGGATGTATTATTTATGCATGATTAGATAAGGAATATAAATAACTTTTTATCAACCAAAAATATTTATTATTTTTTGTGTTGGTTTGTTCAATGTTTTAGTTATGAAGGTGTAAGGATATAATGTATAAGTTATAAAAAAAATGTATAATTAGCCATCAATAATATCTCTAAAACTTAATATGATTACATATTCATATTTTTTAAAAAAAATAGATAAGTTCAAAAATATAATCATCTTGATTCAAATCCTTATGTAAAAGTTATGACCATTTTAGTTGGCTCCAGAGATGCACAGTCCTAGATACAAGTCCATCAATCTAGTTATAATGTCCATTTTCTAGCTTTGGAATCCACCAGTTTAGCTCTAGATTCCATCAATATACATCTAAACCTACACAAAATTATATTTGAGGATGAAAATAATTGATTTTGGGGTTTATAAAACTAAATAATGAATGAAAGAATGTGTTTTAGACATGTTTTCAAGTTTTTGTATATATAAATTTTATAAATATAAAGTTTTAAAAATAGACATCATAAAAAATCATCAATTACAAGTGTTTGTAACTATGGGAACATGAGGGTAAAATATATGATCTCTACCTATTTTTAGAAAGTGTTTCTATAAAATATATTTATCGTATTTCTAAAACTAGGCATTTCCAAGAAGGTAGGATATTTATAGTATTTCAATTACTATGAATATCTCACACATCAAGTTATTGAAAGAAACTGAAATGGTAAAGATTGTGATTGATTCTCTCTAAAAAAAATTAGAAGTTGTTGTAAAGAAGAAAAATCATTAAAATTCTCTCCAACAAATTATAAAATGGTAGGTTTTTGAATCTAGAATTTTCCACTATTTTCCCATTGAATATTATGGATTGTTTTTATTCTTCAAATTATGTAAAAATTGAAATTTTATATTTTTATTTGTTAGGTTGTTAGCCTAGAATAATAAGTAGTTTCAAAACTTATTTATTATGTTTTTAAGATTAAAACATTTATTATAAACTATTTTTTTAAATTTTTTACTCTAAAAAAATAAGTTGTTGAAGAAGTAGTATTATAAATACAACCTTTTCATTCATAGTTGAGAGTTAGAGTTAGTATGAAGTGGTAAATAGTAAATGATACCAAAATTTGAAGATAGTTGTCAATAGATATCAAGCATTTTTAGATTGTAATAATTTCTAACAATAATGATAAATTGATTTCATGGAGTTTCTACAAAGGTAGTGTTGTTCTAATCATATTCCAAGGAAGAGAAGTTCCATTCAACCAAATAATCAAGATCTATTATTATATTTATATGTTTATATTGTTGTGTATTTTTATCATTCATTATTTTATATAAAATATTGTGTTATATGTTTAGCCTATAGGTATGTATGTTTATAAATGTGTGTTCCAATAAAAATTACTTTCATCGATTTGAATTTCAATCATTTCTCTTCACATCAATTTCCATTTTGGAAACATAGATTAAAAGTGTGTTTACATTTTCTAAAATTTACATTTCTACAAATAGATTAAAGATGTGTTTACATTAATGCAAATTTTTTTTAGAAAAATGTGTTTCCCTTCCAAACATTTTAATTTAGAAACTGTATTTACTTTTATAAGCAATAGAGTAGATTTATATTCAAACAAGTAGATTATATCTATAAGAGTAAATGATCTATAACTCCCCTCAAACATACAACTATTAGCCACTATATTTCATACCTTATTATTGATTGTTGTTGGACATTGGCCTTGGTTTGATATGACATCAACTTGACTTCATTGATTAAATGAAGAGGACACAATGAACCTCATAAAGGCCCACTAAAATGAATACCTACCATGTTAATAGTAATACTTGGTATGTGGAGGAATAAATGAAAGGGGAATTTAGGTGATGGCTTTCCCCAAGTCTATTAGAAAATCTAGGCATATGGGAAGGATTAAGCTCCACATGAGGTGTCATCATGAGATGATATTTCACCATAGGGTTCTTACCCATATGATCAAGATCAATATCACACTCACCCTCTATAATAAGCATGTGAGGAGGATAATTAAATGGATGAAGATCTTTGGAATTATTAGGTGGATTATAAATTATAGTCCTATTCATCACATGATAGTTTTTTGTATCTTGGTTTTCCAAGGTAGTATTATTAAAATGATATCTAGATGTTTTGTAGAATCAGTCAAATCCATCATATATTACTGGATTTTCTATTTAGAATTAAAAAATATGTACTAAATGTGGAAGAATATACACTATATCAATAAAGATTATGTAATTCTGAATTGAGATAGGTAAAATTATATTTTATTGAGTTGGATTAAGTATTCACACACGAATTAAATAATCTTAACAAACTATATCAATTTAGTTGATGCAATTAGGTAGATAGATACAAGGAAATGTAAATTGTATCAAGTTGGTTGATGTAGTCAAGTAGGAAAATGTTGAGTCTAAAAATTTGTATTGAGATAGATGATATAGTCAATAATATAAGAGTAATAAATAAAATACTATATCCTATTCTCCATTTTAGTTATACAAGTATACATTAGATAAAATAGACTATGTTGAATTTGACAATATAGTTAGGCTAAAAGAATGGTAAATAGGGAGACTAGGTCAAGTTGGTCAGCATAATTAAGGAAGAAAACATAGGGAAATATATTGGCTCTATCAAAGTTAACACACACACACACACACATACACAGAGAGAGAGAGAGAGAGAGAGAGAGAGAGAGAGAGAGAGAGAGAGAGAGAGAGAGAGAGAGAGAGAGAGAGAGAGAGAGAGAGAGAGAGAGAGAGAGAGAGAGAGAGAGAGAGAGAGAGAGAGAGAGAGAGAGAGAGAGAGAGAGAGAGAGAGAGAGAATTTTATCAGACTAGAAAATGTAGGTATAACACACAACACAAGACTATATTAGTGTTGGTTGATGTAGTAAACAATGCAAAAAACAATTTAGCAAGTAAATCAAATATAAATTTCTAAAAACAAGATCAGGTGGATGTACTAAAATGATTTTATTAATAATGTGGGATCTCAAATATACTTTTTCATTGACTATTCTAGGCCTAGTGTTTAATATCACTAATTCAATATGATAATTATGCTTGTAGCCCATTAATCCCTATTTTGAGGGTACAGTGAGAGAAACTTCCCAAGGTGATATGCTTTGTTTGGGTGTACCACAAAATAAAACAAATATATGGTTTCCTAAGGTTTAATAAAACTATAATCCTAAGTGTTTATGATATAACATGAGGTATGTGGAAATGAAATTTCATGTTTATTTTTTACTATAGCTATGAGTATTGGGGAAATCTTCTCATGCCATAATATTTGTAAATATAACACCACATAACCCTACATAAAATTCACTAATTAGTTTGAAAACTATTGAAACATGAGTATAAAATCTTATGGGTGATAACTATGTGCAATTCTTTTGATCCAACGTGTTTTGAATCACCATCCATGTTTCATCATTAGTAAAGAATTAGTTTTGAAAACTATAGACCAACTATATTAAATAGATTTTGCCATGAGTCTAGAGATGTAGAATAGTCATAATTAATAAAAATGCAATTAACCATTTGTATGAGCATTTGAGGGGGGTTTTTTATCATTCTATTTTAAAGGATAATGTAAAATAAGTTTATAGCATATTTCAATGTTTTTAAAATAATGATTATATAATTTTTTCTTTTTTGTTTGATCTTTTTGCTTGCTTTTTTGTTCAATATTTTGAACTTGAGATTAATTATTCTTAAATATTCATATGTTTATTAATAATTTCATATTTATTAAATATTAGAGCAAAGAACTAAGATAAAAACTAAAAGAAAAACTATACCTAGGGATACCTTATGAAACGCCATGATGATTTTTTAATATGCTAAACATGGGTCTTTGATCTTGATTAAGACCTACACCCTCATCATGATTTAAATTATTCACATGTCATCCAAATATCAATCGTTTCTAGTAACTTATATTTTTTATAATGGTATTCTATATAAATAAACTTTGTCTTCTCGATGCAAATGGAGTGCTTAGTTTTGAAAGAATGTTCTACTAAAGCTAATTGTTTTGTCTTCCCTAATTTAATGTACGTAAAATAATACTTGATTTTAGTATAGATGGATATCCTTATTTCACCAATATAGTGAATACCATGAGAACACTCAATTTTTTAAACTCCACTTTTTGACCATAGTTCAACATAGTCTTTAACTGACTTTAAAGACCGTCTGAGTTTATTTTTAGGTAAGAAGGTAGTGGAGATGTTTTAGCATTTTAAGATTTTGTAAATTTTATTAGAAACCCCTTGAATTTAGCATAGGAAGGCTATGGGGATGGTTATCAAAGTATTCATATTATTTTTTCATTTGTGGTCTTCTCTTGCTTTATTTAACACTTTTGATATCTTCTTGCCTATGTATCCATTTTTATTGAATACGCTTTTTAAATGTTCTAACCGTTGTTCTTTTTTTTTAATTATCACATACCCTAAAATTCTAGTAGATAATGTCTTAAACATTCTTGTTTTTTGGGCTAGGTGATGGTGAGAAGTGGCATTAAAATAAATCTCTATGTGAGTGATTTTTATATAAACTTTGCATGCTAAAATTCCATCTATCTTGCAAGAAAGAAGAACATCTAAGAATGGTGACTCTCCTCCTTAATCTACCTCATTAGTGAATTGTATGCTTGGAACTAGGTTTTTTATATGAATGTGGAAATATTATATTGTTTTCCTTCCATGTTACTAACATAGTTTAGTGTCATCAACATATCTCTTCCACCATTTGGGTTTTAGGGGAAAGGATTTGAGTGCTTTTTCTTCAAAATTTTCCATATATCAGTTAGCCACAATTGGAAAAATATGGGAGCCCATTTCCATCCCTTCCATTTTCTCATAAATGACCCTTTAAAATATAATAAAGTGGAACTTATATATAGATCAAATAATCTAGTAGTTTTTTTCATGAGTTTAAGATCAAACTAACTTAATAGCATCTCTAATTGGTACCTTGGTATAGAGGGATACTATGTCAAAACTAACCAAAAAATCACAATCTCCTACTTTTTTTTAATATTTTATGAATATAATAACATCTATTGGCCTGCGAATAAAGGGAAAATAATTCTACTAGGGGTTCTAGTTTTGATGCTAAAAAAGTTGAGAGATGATAAGTGAGAGAGTCTGTAGTGTTAATAATAGGTCTGAGAGGAATACCTCCTTTATGGATTTTTGGGGCCCCATAGATTTTTTGGGTAAATTATTTATAAAAAATAATATTTTTATTTGTCAAATATTCTAAGGGTATTATTTTATATTCTTATTAACACTTATAGTAATACTTGAAATAGGGTTACCTAAGAGCTTTCGATAACTTACATTATTGTTGATATGATCTTCCAATTTCAAGTCAGAGTATTCCCTCTTCATTATTATCATGGAATTACCCTTATAATATTTTACATTAAATTTTTTATTATTTTCATTTAATTACTTCATATATTTCTATTCCTCTTTATTAATATTCTAGTCGAGGGTCGAACATGTCTCAAAGACACCATGCAATCTTGCTTGATTTCATCCACAATGTTTGATGGAAGACTCTTTAAAGTGTTTTCAATTCATATAATTAAGTTTTTATTAGGTATATCTTGCGGTGAAATTTCAAATAAAAAACCTCTTTTTAGAACATTAAATGCATGTTAATTTAAAGGAACATTAGATAAGCTCACAAATAATTTATCCTCCCAATTTGAAATGTTTTGGTGGATAGAAGTGTTAAAGATTTTTTGAGTTAGGGTAATTTTTATAAATTATATTATTGTTAATTGAGGAGTTAATTTTTTTTTTTACTATTTATATTCCTTTTATTACAAATAACATTAAGGTTGGTTCTATTGCTAATGTGTTTTTGTTCATTGACCAAGACCATGTTATTGTTATTCTCATTAGTATCTTCTTCTTTGTTAGAGATAGTATCTCTATTTATCTTGTTGGTGTTAATATTAATTACCATGATATTGATATATTCATTATCATTTTAATATTTTTTTGATAAATAATACCCTATAATATTTCCACATACATCTAAATAACCTAATTCCAAGCATATAATTGACTAAGGAGGTGGAACAAGGAGGAGAGTTATTGTTATTATATGTTATTATGGTAGTTTAGCATGAAACTTTTATATAAAAATCACTAACATAGACCTTTATTTTCATGCCACTTATCATCATGATCCATTCCAAAAAATAGGAATGTTGAAGACATTAGACACTAAAAAATTTAGGGTATATGATGATAACAACTTAGAATAATATTTAAAAAAATTAAAATAATTATTCAAGAAAAATGGATAAAAAGTCAATAAAATATCATTTTTTTTAATAAATTAAGATAAGAACACACACAACAACATAAAATTAATACCTCGATAACTAGTTATATAGCATTCCTACCCTACATCGAAAGGGTTTCTAATAAAATTGCCAAAATCATAAAATGGTAAAATATCTCCACTACCTTCTTACCTAGAAATAAACTTAGACAATCTTTAAAGTTAGTTAAAGACCAGGTTGAACCATGGTAAAAATAGGATTTTACAAAATTAAGTGTTCTCATGGTATTCCGTATATTGGTGAAATTGGGAGATCTATCCATACTAGAATCAATAAACATGTTGTGAACATTAGATTAGGGAATATAAGAAAATCATCATTAGTTGATCACTCCTACAAAACCAATCACTCCATTTGCATTGAGAAGACAAAGGCTTTTTTTGTATAAGACCATTTTGAAAAATTTAAGTTGTGATAATCCATTGATATAGGATGACATGTCCATAATTTAAATCATGGTGAGGGGTAGGTATAATCAAAATTGGAGAACCATAGTTAATAGATTAAAAAAGCATCTATTTTGTAAGGTCTCCCTAAGCATTATTTTGCCTTTAGTGTTTATCTTAGTTGTTTTCTCTAATATTTAATAAATATGAAATTTTTTATAAATACATGAATATATGAATATTTAATAATAATTAATCTCAATTTAAATATACTCAATAAAAAATTAAGCATGCTAATAATCATTATTCTAAAACATTAACATCTGCTATACACTTGTTTTATGTAGTCCTTTCAAATAGACCAATCAACAACCCCCATAAAAAATTTATATAAATGGTTAATTGCATTTATATGAATTATGAACATTATACATATTTACACTTATGGTAAAATATATTTAATAAAGATGATCTACAGTTCTAAAATATAATGCTTTCCTAATGATGAATCACGGATGGTGATTTGAAACACATTGGATCAAAAGCATTTCACACAATTATCACCTAAAATATTCTCTACTAATGTTTATGGACTATGTAAACATCAAAGCTCTTATCAAAACATAGTTTCTAGGTAAAACCAAACAAATAAAAAAATAATGTTCAAAAAGCAATGTCAAAAAGCAATTTGTAAAATTTAAGGAATTAAAATAAATAGGTCAATATAGTTATAAATAAGATGTTAAAAATAAAAACATAGATCATTGCATTAGTCTTGGTTGATCCATTTATAAGCATAGAACAAAACTATACCATTTTATCTAATGTAGTTTGTGCAAACATAGAGTGGGTGTATGATGGTTGATGTTGCTCATAGATAGGGATGAAACTATATTAGGTTGGTCAATGTAACTTTCTTGAAAATTAATACTCAAACATAATTGTATCACATTTCATCGATAAAATTGGTTGAAGGATGAAAATTAAGAAATAATTGTGTCACATTTGGATAATATAAATAGTTGAAGGATAAAAACTCATATAGAACTATATCACATTTGGCCAATACATGTGGTGGAAGGATAATGATGATACATAATTATAGTAGGCCTAGCTCATGTCTTTGACTAAAAGAGTGAAGGAAATGGTAAACTTAATGTTGGGTCACTATAATTTATGTAATGGGATAGTATTATCATATAACTATCATGTTTATAAATATATATACTTAGATAACATTAATAAAATAAATCTTAATGATACCTAATATTCAGGTAGTGACCAATGGACCCATAAACCTAGCAAGAGGGTTACCTATCTCACTAGTATCAAAGGAAAGGGTTTCAAAGTCTTTAGTCCTATGACATAATGCGATATATCTAACTATAACTTTATTTAATTAATCTATATTTCCAATGAAAAATGTAAGTAGTTATACAAGTAACTTAAATTAAACTAATGGGAAGGGTTAGGATGATGAAAATGTTTAAGGTTCCATAGTTGATAAATAGGGTGTAAAAAATCTAAAATGGATAAATAACAAGTCTAATAAATTTTATAGACACACTAAGTATAAGTGTAGAGTTAACTTAGACAAGGATACACACATTCATCTACTAAAAAACATCTATCTACTAAATGAAATAAAGGAAATAACATAATGTTAGAAATACTTACCATGAAGTGCACCTATCAAAACTTAATCTCCCCCTTGGCCAATGGTGATTTACAAGAGATTATTTTGGTTTTAAATATATCAAATGTTGAATCAATATTTTTGATAAAAATACTCCTCCTAATGAATCTTGAAAGCTTCTGTACGACAATCTTACTTTAAGACAAGGATATACCTATGACTCCTACAAATGTGATTTAGGGGAAAAGTGAAAGTGAAATCAAGTTAGATAAGTGTGATATGATATGATATGATATACATATATATATATATATATATATATATATATATATATATATATATATATATATATATATATATATATATATATATATATATATATATATATATATATATATATATAATGGTCAAATTCCCAACCCATCCTAAAAGCTGATTCAACAACATCGATTAGGTTTGATGTAGTTAAAAGGAGTTGGTTGACATTAAAATATGTCAGTGAGGCTGAAATATTATAAATTCTAAAAGATAAACTTAGAAATATATTGTCTAGGTTGATATAGTATAATAATGGAAAAGGTGAAAAGTATACTTCATCTACTAGGGATGATATAGTAATAAATGGGTAAACTAACATAGTTGAGTGAGTTATGATAGAAGGAGGTAGGTAAAAAGGCAAATATAAGGAAGTTAAACTTGGGATATGAATGATATGATCATGACATAGATAGAAACATCTCTTGTGAATAACTAAAGGCCTTCCCACCTCTTTCTTAGTGAACTATTTAAGTTGTGCACTTAGGGATATTGAATCTCAATAGGTGGATATAAGATAATGCATTAATGAATGATAAATTGAAAAATATTATGTGTATACAAAGTCAACTAATTCCCTAGGCTTATCTAACCCAATTATGCCTAATTCCCTATATCCAGTATTGATGAATAACTTTGATATATTTTACTCATTCACATTAAGGGTTGTTGGAATTATATATTTTGGTATTGCCATGAGTAACCTTTACCACTTGTTGTCTAAAACCCCATCCTTTCACCTCAATATAATCAACCAAACCCATAAATATATCATAATATCATATTTTAATTGACTATATTTGTTATACCTTGTTAATTCGAGTGTATGAAGGTTAGTGTGTCACTTTCTTCATTTACAAAAAATTATTGAACCTGATCTGAAAGGCTTATCCTTTTGTGGCATCATTTTTTATTTTATTTCTTATACCATCTCTCCTCTTTTTCATTTATTTTATGGGTATTAATATGCCCCCTAAATATGTTTGGATAATAATTCAAGAGATATTGTAAACAAGATAATTATAAGATAAACCACTAAATTCCCAATGAGGAATCCTTATTCAATTAGAACAATAACAACTCCACTAAAAATGTGGATAGTCAGTTTATAAACCCTTCATCCTCAAACTCTCAAACTATTTCTAAGGTAGTAATTCAAGAAGTTCATTACCCCTATGAAACTGACAATAACTACCAAAACTCTAACAATATGAATTTCACCACTTAAGGAGGGATCTACCCTGATATTATATCCAGACCATAGACTAGCCTATAAATCCCAAACATGAAAATCATAGAGAGATTTCATCTATATATATAGATAATATGGTATCTATAATATCAGTTGAGAAAATTATAATCATCCTCGCATCCCTCCAACGATAACCAAAACATCTCTCTCCCACATGAGTAACCCACAATGGCTCCACTTGAGTCCTTGAACATAAACTACTTCATTACTAGTTATCA
This sequence comes from Torreya grandis, assembly GCA_037957365.1. Taxonomy (NCBI): domain Eukaryota; kingdom Viridiplantae; phylum Streptophyta; class Pinopsida; order Cupressales; family Taxaceae; genus Torreya; species Torreya grandis. The sequence continues at coordinate 311,928 of JARHVA010000127.1, forward strand.
ATATTTCCCTCTTGAATCTTCCATGAAGTAAAATTTTAAATCTAACACCACTTATTCACTAAATGAACTCATCTCTACCTTGGTGGGTTACATTCAGGACATAGAGATCAACCACACCTCTCTAAATTAAGGGATATCCTCCAAACTTTTAAACTAAGGCCATTCCTCCTCCATTCTAATCTGAATGGAAACTTATCAACGACTATGATACCCATCTAATACACTTCTCACTATCTAAACTTCAAAATAATATCTCAAAGACATTTTCACTCATTAATTCCCCAACCCTATAGCTTCTAACATCCATCCATCTTATCAACTCCATGCTCAAATTTATATTGGAGGTGTATTTTCTTACATTCCTCCTAATAATGTGGTGACCAACATGTTGTCACCCTTCATTTCTCTAATCTATGTGTCATTTGACATGTCACCCACATACACTTCTCCTTTACAAGTACCAAATCTCACTTTTTTGTCTAGTCTTATTCCACCTTATTAACATATGTTTTCCAAATATAAAAAAATAGTCAATTAATATCTAACCTACTATACTCCACCTTATCAACCTCCATCTTTTCCTTATAGAGGTTTCACATCCATTTCTTATCTATACCCTTATTTAAAGATCATCCCACTATGCCTCTAGTGGAACTGAGTGTCATGGGGACTGTAGACACAAATATTTTCAGCCTTTATCAAATACTGACACTTTACATCTTGCAAGAACCCATTGAGACTCAATCTCTCTGAGTGCATGCCTTAAAGGGTGCAATGAAAAAGGGGTGGTTATACCTTTGGTGATTTATAGGATTTCTATCCCTTATTACCATATTATTACCAATCCAACCATCTCTTAAAACCATTCCCTAAGCTATTACTCCTCCCTTGCACACTCCTCTAGTATTTTTACTCTTTTCCTCACCTTAATCCCCTTTCACGAATTGATTGTACTAGGTCAACTGGGTCGACCCTATATAGTTTTTAACCTCTGATTACTATACAAGGTTGACTGGGTCAACCCTATACTATTTTTGGGTATTTTCACTTTAGAGTTTCTTTATCCCTTTGGTTGACCTAGCTCAGGACCTAGTGGTTTATCTACCAAAATATATAGGGTCAACTAGGTCAACCCCATACAACCAACATATTTGAAAGGAATTAGGGTGAGATCTACTTATAAATATAAGATCATTTCTTCATTATTTAAATATGCAATCAAGAGTTATTATTCACTCATGATTCTTTACAATATGATCTTCCACCATTGTACTTGTGGAGTCTTAGCTTTTAGTTTCTACTTAGAGAATCTAGTCTTGTGGATAATTATTGGATGCTTTGGCCTTTCTTAGTTATCATTACAAACCAAAAAATCCTCTTGTGAAGCCCCTTTAACCAAGGGAGATATTGACTCTCAATAGGTTCAAATTTAGGTAAGTATATTCTAACTTTGTTCTCCTCTCTTTAGTAGATATAAGTAGCATAAGTATTGGTTTGAATAATATTAATCTTCATATTTCATGTATTAGGGTCTTACTCACACTTAACTTAATTAATATTCTCTTACACATGTTTTTATTGCTTTACTAAACCCTCATGTTGTGCCACAATATTTCATGTGTAGTAGATTAGATTGACTTTCTTATTATTAAAATAGAGTGAAAATTAAACCTATGACTCTTTTATGGTTGTTATGTGATTGTGTTATATTGTAGGCTTTGGAATCCTTCCTAACATGGTGTATTATGATAAGTGATACTTTAATTGGGTCTATCATATCCCTATATTGGTCATGCCCTCACTTAACAAATGTATTCCCAATCAGAAGTTTAGGTATGCTTTATATTCTCTAAGCTAGGATTGATTTATAGACATGATGCATTTTTGATTGTATATATTCTGGTGAACCTAAAAAGAATCCTATCCCACCACTGGGTGGATTATCTTCACATTTTTGCTTTCTTCTTAGTGTTATCTTTACTTTGGCTTCACCTTCATAATAAATTTTGGTGAACCTAATGTGAACTAACCATTATAAAATTTGTTTACCTTATTTCATTTATTTAATTTTTTTGTCATTATTTTTATCATATATTTGCCATATTAAATCAACTCTATTGACCTAGTATCTAACTTCTGTGTGCAATGTTTTAGGTATATGCTACTAGATCAACCATGTTGACCTATTATAGGTTTTCAACTTTTTAAATGTCTAGTCTAGACAACTAGGTCAACCTAGCTGACCTTGTACATTTTTAGGCACTTAACAACATGTTTCTTCAAAGCTTGATCGAACCAATCGACCTAATTAATATAATTTTGAAGCATATATCAAGGTTATTGAATAAAAATCTTCTTTCTTTGTATCTCTAATCCACCAAGGTTCCTTTCTATCTCTTTTTTTCTTTCTTTACAATCTTTCCTTTTATAGTTTGTAGTCTTTAAAACTACCCTTACACAATCAACTAGATCAACCCTACCAACCTAGTTCTATGTTTTGTGTATTGTCTGGATAATTGGGTTGACTTTGTTGACTTTATTCATTTTTAAACCTTTCTTCTATAGTATAGGCTCATCCATATCAACCCTATTCTTTATTTTATGCATACATTGTTGACTATATCAACATTGTACCTTGTTTCAAATTTAGAATTAACCTCATATACTAGTAGTTAGCTCACGCTTTCTTTCTTATTTCTAGCATGATTAGAATAGATCACATAGCTTAAATATGTGGTTTTTTAATAAACCATTTAGTTTCACTATTTTTTATTTTATGCACACATGACCAAATAATAAAATCTAAATAAACATTTTAACATTTGCCTACACAAGGCCAACCTACTTAGATTTCATCACCAAGGGGAAAGCCAACTTGATGTTATGGTCAAGAATAAAGCATGGTTAATGGTATCTTATAGATAAAAACCCAACATATTTATCTCTATAGTGTGTGAAGTGAGGATGTAGGCCCTAATACTAAACTTTTATCATTACAACTAGAGATCCCTTTCAGCCCAAACTACCTGAAACCATCCTTAGATTGCTTTCTAGTTCCTTACTTATATCCAACTTCCCATCACATTTAAAACCATATATTAATAATCTAATTAACATTTAGGTTAAAAAATTAGTTATCTATTTAATTTATAGTTTTATTTATTTCTCTTTGCTCAATTGTATTTTGTATTGCAAAAACTTGCATTAGATAGCATTGGTGCAAGGTTTTGTGCTTTGTGCTTCAATTGGATTGGTCAGCATTAATGCAATTAACTATTTATTTTATTTTAGTTATTTATTTTTAAATGTATTGTAAAATTTATCTTGTTTCATTCCAAAAATCTATTATAGGTTTCTTAATTTTCCCTATCTATTGTACTGGGTTGACCCAATCAACTATGTACCTTTTTATAGCCTCTATTCACTCTACTAGATCAACCCAGTCAAGCCTATAATTTTTGCATACCTTGTTTCTATTTTTCCAATCTCTTTTCACTATATTAAATCAAATTATTCAACCATACTATTTATAGACCTTCCTTTTGTGCTAGGTCAACCCAGTCAACCCTAAACTATTTTCAACCTTCCTTATTTATCAATTTAGTTCTCTATTTCTCCTTATATTTTTTTCATCTCTCTTCAACCATAATGAAGTCTCATATCAAGATCTTCTTGGATAGATTGAATCCATTTAGATACTATATGAGATGTTTATTTCTCCCTTTCTTTTCCTCCCAAAATCACCATCACTCTTAGGGCACCTCTTCTCCTTCTTCATCCATGAACTATAATATGGTGAAAATAACACCTCAAGATGAAGTTAATGGATCTAATCCTTTCCTTACTTATCAATAGACTTCTCATCTTCAAAATATTCAAAATAATGTGGGAGTAATTGATATAATTTTACTTAAAAATCCCACTAATAATCCTTCTTCTAGTAATCCTCCCCCTAACACCCATTTGGGGAGTGCTCCTACCAACACTAACCCACCTCCTGATACAACTCAACTTTTATCCCAAGTTATCTAATAAATAAAAATAATGTAAAATTATAACACCAACCAAATGATGAAAATTCAATAACATTTAATCAATGTGGCTAATCAACCTCCAACTATGCATCCTCAAACTAATCCTAATTTCATTCCTCTACCTCTTCGAGATGCCTTAGGTAATGTTTTTCCTCAACCCATAATGAATAACAAAATGATTTAAACCATTCAAAATGAGAATTTATCTCCCTTTATTGTATCCATTGATATTACATATCTCCAACTATCAAATATGATGGGATGAAAGATCCTACCTCATTTCTCAAAGGTTTTGGCAACCTTTACAAGGAGTGGATCCAAACTAATACCTTCACCACTACTAAACTCTTAGTGAAAACATTCACTATTGATGTATTAGAATGGTATAATCAACTTCCCCAAAATTTTATTTGGAAACTTGAAGATTTGGTTAATCCTTTCATTAAAGAGTTTCAACATAGTGATCTTCTTGAAAATTCTCTTAGACACTTCATTAATTCTAAGAAATCTCCCAATAAATCAGCTCATAACTTTAGAAAAACAAGGAAATCATTGGCCCATAAAGCTAAACATAACATGACTAATGAAAACTTATTCAAACTCTTTATCATAGCTTTAAATCCCACTCTTCAGTATAAGGTTCAAACCTCTGCTCCCCAAACACTTAATGAAGCTCTTGATCAAGATAAACATCAAGACTTTCTTATGAAGAAATTCAAACCTAATACTAAACTTATTAAAGGATATTTCTAAACATGTAATGCCACCACTAGTAATACTCCATAAACTAAACCAGGAGTTGTTAAAATTGATGTTCCTTCACCTTATCATACACCTCTTTTGATTCATCAAATGAAATAATTTTTGTTGCCCTCAAAACCTTTCATCTATCCCAATGATCCTCCTAAGTGGCATGACACCAATATACTTTTTTGGTTTCATACCGAAATTGGGAATTCTCATGAATCTTTTAGAGATATCACTAAATTTTTTGTCTCCTATATGCTTGGTGATTCATTCAATCATGAAGCTATGATCAATCTTCATCATCAAGAATACACCATTGCTTTTAAAAAACAAAAAAAATTCTAAAGTTTATACTTGAAATAACCAAAAATATTCTTCTAATAATCAACCAAATTCTAAGGATTTGTATGCCATTGACACCAATTATGACCAACATTTTAACAATTCTCAATATATTAACACTACTAAGGTTAATTATTATCATAAACTGGATCACAAAGATCCCGTTACCAAGCCTAAGAAGCCATATTTTTAAGAACAACTTATTAAAGATATTACCACCACTAATGTTTCTTTGGAATCTCAATAGGAACCATTTCCTCCTTCCACTCCTCCAACCACATCTATTCCTACAAAATCTAATTTACCTTCTCAACCTTGTGCTAGTTCTTCTAAATCTCATTGAAATTTTCTTGAAAAACTCAACTCTATGGCTTGTAAGATTCCACTTATGGAGTTGGTTCATACTTATCCCTATCATCACAAATTAATTATTAAATATCTCTAAGAAATTGATGATCCATCCTCCTTATATGAAGAGTCACCTTTTATTGAATCTTAACCTACCAATATATATACCATTGAAACTATGTATCCTTCTTCTAATCCCTCTATCAAATTCCTTAAAGATGACATGATAAATGATGAAATTATCTTTCATGTTGATGATCCACCAATTTTCATCAAAATAACCATTAATTCCACTCTTATCCATAAATTTTTAGTTGATGAAGGTTCTAGTATTAATGTAACATCTTTATGGCTCATCCAAGAACTTAGTTATAACAAGCGTCATCTCAAGAAAACCCATCTTACTTGCCATGGTTTTGATAAGACTAATCATGGTTGTATTTGTATTCCATTAACCATTACACCCAATATTTTTCAAACCAATCTTATGGTTCTTGACTTACCCCTGTCTTACAACATACTCCCTAGTCATCCATGGACTCATCAAATGAGGGTTATTACTTTTTTTTGGTATTCAATGTATTAAATTATTACATAATGGAAAATGATACAAGAATTAAGTTGATCCCAACCCATGAATCATTCAACTTCTTAATCCTAAATGACAATATTATATTCCTACCATTCCTAAAATCAATAGTGTTCCTTTACCTAATTTCATTAACATAAATCCTAATTTAGAAGTTATTCTTACTGATTCTAATGATTATGGTGATCCCAATGAATTGAAACATAATATTAATACTACCAAGTTACCTCCTTATATTTCACAATGGCTTCTTCCTTCTCTATTACCTAGGGATTATACTATTCATCTTATTGATGAGATTACTGATTTTGCCCCTCCATGCAATACTCAAGAACCTTATTTACCTAAATATGTCTTCACTTGTAATGATTTTAGAGTGTCCAATCATGTCTCCTCATACATTTAGTAATATCAATATTTCACCCTTTGAAACTCCCCCTGATTCTCAATCATGTACAATTTATCCAACATATGATGATAACTATATAATGGCCCAAGCTCAATGTAGAGACTTGGATGCCTAGCATTATCAAAAAACCTTAGCCCAAATTCATGATTTTAATTAGTATGTTCATACCATTTCTATGGATCATACCTTATATCTTGAGGGTCATGTGCCTCCTACCAATCCTCCTCTTATTAATACCCCTTGGGTGGTAGAGCAAATTGTTCCTTCTGAACCTCTAAAATTTTATACATCTCCTTTACCACCTATCAATCCAATTATTACCTCTAATCCTTCTCAAATAATTGAACCCATTGATATTCCAACCCAATTTTATCTATCTACTTCTTCTACTCCTGATATTACACTAGATGCCAAGGTAATCAATATTCATCAGATACATTTTAAGTATGATCACCATGTAAATCAAATTCTAGATCTTGAAGTAGATGTTGAGTATTATGGTCCTCTTCCTACCTTGACTAATGATGAAGCTACCCTTGAGTTAATTTATTAATGATAACCTCAACTTCCTTGGTAGTATCATAAACTTGGAAATTTTAAGACTAAAACTCCTTTCTTCAACAACTTCATTGCTAATATTTATCCTAAAACAAATCCAATTTTTCCTTACCTAATGCACCATACCACTTTCAAGATGATAATTCCATTCTTATTAAAGAAACCACTTGTATTTAATATGGTACTCCATCTTATCCTCAACCAATTACTGTCTCTCATGAACTCTCACTGAACATGTTAATTTTAGTTTATTATTTGACAAATATCATGAGGCTTTTTCTTGGTCCTATGAGGACATGCCTAGAATTGACCCTAGAATTATGGTTCATAACATCATTAGTTATCTTGATGTCAAGTTTGTACATCAAAATTAGATAAAATTTCTACCTAAAGTTTCCACTTTATGTCATAAGGAAATCATCAAATTACTTAATGCTAAATTTATCAAACCAGTGGATTATTCTGAATGGGTCTCCAACTTTGTTCCCATTTAGAAGAAGGTCATTATGGTCATTCACATTTGTATTTATTTCCATAATATTAATCTTGCTTATCCCAAGGACAACTTCCATTTACCTTCAATAGATGCCATTATTGATTCCATAATTGGTTACAAAATGTTATCTCTTATGGATGGTTTTTAGGGATACAATCAAATTCATATCACTCTTGAACTACCAACATAAGACAATTCTCACCATGGAATAGGGAAACTATTGATATGTCAAATTGCTTTTCAGCCTAAAAAATGTTAAAGCCACTTACCAAAGAGCAATGACTCACATATTTCATGATCTCATCCATAACATTATTGAAACTTATGTGGATGATCTCATTTCTAAATCAAAAAATTGTAAAAATCATCTTTCTGATCTTGTTATCATCTTTGGCCATCTCCTTAAATATAAATTTAGACTTAATCCTTACAAATGTGTCATTGGAGTCATATCTAAAAAATTGTTAGGATTATTAGTCTCTCTCTATGGCATCAATGTTGACCCTACCAAAATTAGTGCTATCATAAACATGCCCATTCATCATTTTATTCCCAACATTCTTAGTTATTTAGGCAAACTTGGGGCAATTAGGCAATTCATCCTGAAAATGGCATATCAAATTCACTCCATCAATTCACTTCTTAAGAAAGGTACTTATTTCTAATGGAAAAAAGCATGTCAAAAATACTTTGATAATATGAAAGAGTCATTACTTCATCTACCTACACTTCATCCTCCTTCCAATGATAAACCTTTAATTTTATATACTTCTTCCACACCTATTTTAGTTGGGGCAATGCTTGCCCAAGAAGATGGTATGGTAAGAGAGTATGCTATCTACTACATTAGCTAAGGCCTCAATGATTATAAAACATGTTATACCAAAGTTTAGAATGATTACCTCTCCATCTATTCATTTTTGAAAAGTTTCACCACTACCTGCTTTACCAAACTACTTATGTCATTGTTCATTCTGACCCCCTTCATAATTTCTTCTCCAAAGCATTTCTTCCTAGATATAGAATAGGTAAATGTATGGTCCTCCTTATGAAATTTTATCTTCACATCATCACTCAAAAAACTATCAAAGGGAAAATCATAGCTAATTAACTTAATTTAACTCCCATACTAGCCACTTCTTCTCTTCAATAAAATCTTCTAGATGACAATATCCTTTATATCAAAGGTCTTAATCAAACTATTTATCTCAAAGATTATTTTCATATATTTACCACCAATTTTGAAGCCAATAATCTTGATAAATCCACTATTCCCTTTGTTACTACTAAACCAAAAAAAGTTATCAATGAGATTCCTAAAATCAATGTCGAATTACATGAAGATACTTGGATCCTTCACTTTGATGGTGCTAAATGCCTTCAAGGAGCTAGCATAGGTTGTATTCTCACAAGTCTTCTTGGCAAGATAATTCTTTTATATTTTTGTTTCACCTTTGATGTCACTAATAATATGGCTGAGTATGAATCTCTTATCTTTGGCATGAGATTTGATCTTGATTTAGACATTTAAAATCTTCATGCTCTAGGTGATCCTCAACTTATTTATCATTAAGTCAATGGTACTTATCAATGTAAATTTGAGAACCTCATCACATATAATCAAATTGTAACCACTCTTGCTAGGGATTTCATCTCTTTCACTATTGAGCCTATTCTTAGAGATCAAAATTCCATTTCTAATTCTCTTGCCTCTTCAACATCTCTCTTTCATCCACACCATGTCTTTTCCAATCCTACTTTTCTTATATAAATAATAAAATCTACATCCTCTACTCAACCACTAGATTCTCTTATTTATCATATCGAGGATATTACCATTTGACAAAACTTATGGCACCAAGACATCATTCAATTATTGAAACATCAAACTTATCCTCCTAACTTAGACTCTCGTGAAAAGACACATATTTGTAAACAAGCTTTCAAGTATGTATTTAAACATAACATCATTTATTATCATAACCCTAAAGGTACCTTACTCTATTATGTCATGTAATATGAGGTCCCTCCTCTTCTTGAATAAGCACATAGGGGCATTTATGATGGCCACTATAGTAGATGTACTACAACCCACAAATGCCTAAATATGGGTTACTTTTGGCTTACTCTTGAAAAGGATGTACTAGAATATGCTAAAAAGTGTAATCCTTGTTAGCTTCATGATGATCTAATTCATTCACCTCTAGCCAAACTTCAAACTGTCAAATATTTTTGGCCATGTTCCACATGGGGATTTGATCTCATTAGAAAACTACCTTGCTCCCAAGATGGGAATGTCTTTATCATCACCGATACCAAATATTTTACCAAGTGGGTAGAAGCCATGCCCCTTGTTAATGTCACTAGTACTACCATTTCCAAATTTATTAAATAATTTTTAGCTTTGATAATACCCATACCATCATTTTATAAAATGGTGTTAATTTCAAAAATAAAAATGTTAAACAACTTTACAATAAATTTAAGATCAATCACAAATTTTCCATTCCTTATAATCTACATTGCAATGGCCAAGCTGAGGTCACTAATAAAATTCTCAAAAAAAAATTCCAAAAGATAATAAATGAAACCAACATGGATTTACACCTTCATCTTTACCCTACACTTTAGGCTTATCGAACTAACATATGTACTACCACTGGGGCAACTCCATTCTTGCTAGTTTATGGTTTTGAGTTAGTTCTTACTTTAGAAGTTGAGCTTATTTATCTTTTTATATCTCTTCATGGTATTATTCTCTATGAATAATTACAAGAATCTCATCTTCATGTGCTTGATCTACTTGATGAACATTGTCTTTCTACCTAACAACATAACTACCAATACAAGGCTTGCATTACCAAATAACATAACAAACATGTCAAAGTCCACACATTTAATGTTGGTTATCTTATCCTTAAATTAGACTACACCCATCACAAATAAGGTAAATATTCCCAAATGTGGTGGGACCCATATTTAGTCAAAGATATTCTTGGTCCAAGCACCTACCATCTTCAAATCAATGAAGGCCATGTTTTCAAAGAGCCCACTAATGCACAATTTCTCAAAAAATACTTTGCATAAACATTTCCTTATTTTAATAATTTCTATCTACATATATATAACAATTTTTTCAGGTTACTTATAAGGTTCTTTCCCTTAGAAGCAAGTTATTTCCTTTCACAAACCTTTAGTCCTCCCTTTTGGTCTTTTGGTTTCTTAGTGTACCATAGTCTTATTTATCTTCTTACATTTTATCTTTTTGACACCCCTTAGGTTTGTGTTTTGTTAATTGATTTGTAAGACTATGGATAGGACCTAAAAATCCTAAAAAAATCACCGTATTTTTGCTTACCTCACTTTGTTTTTCACTTACTTTTTGGTACCCTCATAGGTTTTTATTTTGTGAGTTTCTTCTTAAGGCCATGGATAAGACCTGACATTCCTCACAAAATTACCATATTTTTTCTTATCTCAATGTATCTTTCATTTTCTTTTTCATACCCCTTAGTTTTGTATTTTATGAATTTATAGTGTAAGATCATGGATAGGACCCAACCCTCCTCATAAAATTACCATCTTTCCATATCTTTACATCTTTGTTTTTCAAACTTTATATTTTTGCTTCTTTTATTATATGGAATTTCCACAACAATCTATGCTAGCATGTTTTCCTCCACTTCCCTCATTCTTATGATAAGGAATCACACTTTAATGTCACTATATCCTTTTTTCCCTTTGTCACATTTTTTCCAATTTAAAGTAATTTGAATTGTTCTATGTGTTTCTCCTCTTGATTTCCCCTTTCTTTCACTCCATATTGGATATAACAAGGTTGAAGTAAAGATATCAATTTTATTTCACTTATATTTATGAGACTCTTAGATCCCATGCTCTTTAATGTTCTCTCTATTATCAATCTAATCCCAAGTATTCAAATAAAATTCATCTTTAGCACCCATGTTTGGTTTTCCAAATATGTATGGAGGAGGAATAGTAAAATCCATCAAGAAAGTTAAAATTCAAATAATTTGAATCAAAAGGAAATGATATATAAAAGGAAACATACAAATTTCAAAATTCAAATCACACTAAAATACATGATCACAAGCACATCTCTTATCTCTAATTGAATATCAAACTCCATAATTAGCCTCACATAGAGCTAAGGTCCTTTGGGGTGTGGTAGGCCAGTAGATTGGAATAGGGGAATTCAAAAAAATCTATGGTGATACCTAATTTCTCATGTAAGTACCTAATCTTCATAGTAGACCGATGACTTTGTAAGGGTTTCTAAAGAATGTGAAACACATTATGGGAAGGTAGGTCCATTTTAATTTTCATGCATATAGCCTTCATGGGATGATATATATACTTAATTTGTTGACCTAAGACTTGTGTGGTTAAGAGAAGTTCTTAAGAGCTCTTAAGGTCGAAAGTCCTCTTGTTTTTGAAAAACCTAATTTAAGTGTCTTGACTTTGATAAAGAGTTCCTCTACCTTAGTTTTCCCTTAATTCTCCCCTCTACGCATTTAATTTCCCCCTTTCATAGATAAATTATGATTCCAAATATGTTTTCCCCTTTTATTTAATTCCTTCTTCTTCACCTCTTAAAAACATGTTGGCACTACTTTGTTTCAGTTTTATATATCCTTAGAGAGACAAAACATGTTTGAGAAACTATGGATTACTTCTTGCTTCATACAATAAAACTACATTCTTAGACTTATTTTAATTTCATTTTACCATTTATCATTTTTTTTACTATCTTGCTATTATAGGCACCTAAGTTTGTGCCCCTTTTTCTATTGTTGAGTGAAGTTGTATTGTTACTTGTCACTCATCAATGTTTTCTTAGTTTTTAATGTACTTTTTTCCATTGTTGAGTGAGAAAAGGATTGTTACTACTCAATTATCAATGACTTTTTTACCATTTTGTTTCTTATTTTACCATTTGATTTGTTTTATTTACCATCTTTTTTCAAATGTACCCTTGGTTTGACTTGGTGAGTTTGCCTTTCTTACTTAAGCATAGATTGTTTGTGTTTTTTGGTCTTTAGTAGCATTGACTTTTCGATTACTTGATTTATTCTTGTTTTTAACTTGGTCATTTTGTCTAACATATCACTTGTCACCCCAAATCTATCAATTTCCCAAGTATGTCCCATCCTCATAGTACCATCTATCTTGAATTTTATTATATTTGCTTATTTTTTCTCTTTAAATTTATATTCTTGGGTTTGTCAAAAGTAATCTCTATACCCTACACAATCAAAACTAATAATGCAATAGACAATCATCCCATGATATTTGTAAGTTAAGGTACACATTAAATTTTCTATTTAGTTATTTACTATCAATCATTTACTTTTATTTATTTATGTTTTAAAATACTACAACTTTTTATTAACATCAACATTATGTGTCCTATTCTTTCTCAAAGAACTATCCCATATTGCACCTTAGTGACACACAATGAGATTTGAGTGGGACATATATATACACATAATATTTTAAAATTTTATCAAATATTGATGTTTTACATCTTTTAGGAACCCATTGAGACTCAATCTCTCTGAGTGGATGCCTTAAGGAGTGCATCGAGAAAGGGGTGGGTAGACCTTTGGTGCTTTGTAGTATTATTTTCCCTTATTTCCACATTATTACAAATCCAACCATCTCTTAAAACCATTACCTAAGCTATTAATCCTCCCTTTCACACTCCTCTATTCTTTTTACTCTTTCCATCCATCTTTTCCTCACCTTGATCCCCTTTCACCAGTTGACTATACTAGGTCGACTGGGTCAATTTTATACAATTTTCAACTTCTGATTACTATATAGGGTTGATTGGGTCAACCCTATACTATTTTTGGGTATTTTCACTTGAGTGTTTTGTTATCCCTTTGGCTGACCTAGCTCAATATCTAGTGATTTATCTATCGAAATCATATAGGGTCGACTGGGTTGACCCCATACAACCAACACATTTAGAAGGATTTAGGGTGAGATCTACCCATAAATACAAGATCATTTTTTTATTATTCAATATGTAAGCAAGAGTTATTATTCTCTCAATATTATTTACAATGTTATCTTCCACCATTCTACTTAAGGAGTCTTAGTTTAGGGTTTTTACTTAGAGAATCTAGTCTTGTAGATAAGTCTTGGATGCTTTGGCCTTCCATAGTTATCCTTACAAACTAGAACAACCTCTTACAAATCCCCTTTGGCCAAGGGAGAGATTGAGTCTTGATAGGTTCACATTTAGGTAAGTATATTCTAACTTTATTCTCTTTTCACTTGAATAATATAAGTATTGGCTTGAATAATATTACTCTTCATATTCCATGTATTAGGGTCTTACTCATACGTAGCTTAATTGATATTATTTTATACATGTTTTGATTTATTTACTAACCCCTCGTGTTGTGCCACAAGATTATGTGTGCACTATATTAGATTTACTTTATTGTTATTATAATAGAGTAAACATTAAACCTAAGACTTTTTTAGGGTTGTTGCATGATTTTATTAGACTGTAAGATTTAGAACCCTTAATATCATGGTGTATTGTGACTATTGATCCCCTAATTGGGTCTATCATATCCTCATATTGGTCATGCCCCCACTTAATAAATGTATTCCCAATTGAAAGTGTAGGTATGCTTTATCTTCTTCGAGCCGATATTGATTTATAGACATGTTACATTTTTGATTGCATATAGGGACCTATGTCAAATATTTGAAATAAACCCTCAATAAAAATATGTAAGGAGTCATTTTATCATTCCCCCTACCTAAACTCCCCAAGTTTAAATGAGAGGGACATCCCAATGTGCATGAAAAGGCATATGTGACTATTGTTAAAGATATTCTACCTTGGTATGGGGTAGTTACAAAAAAAACCCAAAAACCTCAAAATAATAACCCTATACTAGTTTTAACACCTTCTTGAGGCATATATTCATTAATTTCAATAACTCATGGCAGATTTTGTCAAGGTCTTTGAAATGAAAAAACTTCTCAAGATTGACATATGAAAATTATTACATATTAAATAAGAACTCAATGAGTCTATTACCCATTTCAGTAAGATATGGTGGAAATTTCTATAATAATATACTAGCACACCACATATGGACAAAAGATAAATATGTGATATCTTTCTACACTCCATAAACAAAGAAATAAGGGAGGATGTTCAAAAATTGCCTTACCAATCCCATGAAGAAGCACTTGAAAGTGCTCTAAGAATTGACCAAGTGCCATCAATAGTGGTTGAAACAACTATGAAACCAATAATAAATTAATCACCCATAATCAAAATAATGGTAATTATAAAAATTCATATCAAATAAATGAAAGAAATCAAGGTCGCAAGGTTCTAAATAGAAACCAAAATGTCATTATGGATGGTGAGATGGATCAAAACAAGAATTGAATGTTGTGAATAATAACCTAACTCAACCCATGAAAAAAAATAGAGACAATAATAATAATATGGGTGTGAAGACCAAAAATCCTCCACCCATAGTTCATGTGATATATTTTAATTTTCCCCCACCCCATAAAATGTAGTTTTGGAACCCAAATCAAAACTAGTTTTAACATTTTGATTAATACCCGTAATATCAGAACCAATAACCCAAAATGATTTGGTCAAAAAAATTAGAAATAGATGCCTAGGGATTATGATCCCAATGTATAGTAGATTTTTCCATAGATTAACTGGATGAAATACTCATGTTTTCATAGAATCAAACAAATGTATTCAAAGACTTCTTGAGGACCAATGGAAAACCTTTATAGACATGTTCATAGGGAATGCTAATGCAAACCCTCAAGTTATAATAATGAGTCTTTTAGCACCTCAAAACATCAATTTTCACATATGTCAAAACCATTTTCCAAATATACACTAGAGAAACATCCAAAACCAATGATAGGGTAAACAAAACAACCAACCTCCACTGAATAAAACCCATGATGCTAAGGATTCTACATGAACATGGCCAACCTTGATGTGGCTCCCCAATTGGGGATTCATGGAAAAATTTAGATAAAAGGAATTGTAGAATTAGAAAAGGATGAATATGTAAACATAATCAGTTGTATAGAAGATTACCAACCTACAACTCCTCATTTTCCTAATGTTTTAGAGATTGATATCATCCTAAATCCTATGGGAAAATATGATTTAGTTATAAACATTCTGATGACATTTTATCATATCTCCTTCATAGACTTGCTCAGAAAATCTCATAAACATTGTTTAACATTACTTTATGCCTTAGGATTGGGGCACTTAGTTAGTGTCACACCTCCATCTCATGACCAAATTAACCACATCAACTTAGACATGTTTTTACTTAGTAAAAACTTGAGACACATTGGATACTTATTTGACATTACGAGTATTCCCATAGACATCAATATTACCAAGAGTGGGATCCAAATTTTTTCTTGCAAGTATATATTTATAATAATTATTTAAAGATAGCAATGGTCGATGATGGGGAAACTATTAACATAGTCATTTTTTCATTTATTGATAAACTTGGTTACTGTTGACCAAATTTGACCCTATAGGTCAAATTAGGGCCCATATAGGTAAAAAATTGACTTTTATATATTATTTGTGGTCTAATATATTTTAATGGGGTGTATTATATTCTATTTGATGTCATTCCATGTCATCCTAGCCTTGGTCTTAGTCATATTAGTCAATTTGTCATTCTGGGTCATTTAGTGAGCTTTTAGGGGTCATAGATGCAAGTGGCATGGTTACCAAGGTGTATATATGTCAATTTTCCATTTAAAGTATCTAATAGGTCAGATTACCTATCAATAATGTCAGTTCAATCAGAATCTTGTAGGTTATCTAACTACAATTCAAGAAACTAATTGAAAAAGTTGAGTTTGCCACTTGTATAGCCCATGGGGAAGTGTGCCACATGGGGTAAGGTCAAAAAATGAGTATTAATCTTAATAAAAATAATATAAATTCTTTAAATGCTATGTAATTTCCATTTTTTAGCCAAAAACATTCTAATCCTTCTTTGCCTTTCTAGACATACAAAAGTGACTAAAAGGTTTGTGCTTAGTACAAACAACTGAAGAGGTTTGAGGTCAAATTATTTTGGGAAATGGTATTAAAATAAAATACCTTAATTTACATAAAATTATTTTTAATAATGGTGTAATTTACTCTATGAACCATCCTCATGATGTTGACTTTTCTTTTTTGCTTATTATTTCATGCACCCTATAGGTTTTTCTCTAATTTGGACAAGTCTATGTGAACTAGTAGGTTATGTTGACTAAAAAATACTTTTAATATCTTATCATATTCCCTCCATTATTTTTTTCAAGTTTCATGGTGTTTTGGTGAGCAATTCATCTCAGGTTTGTAGATTAGTCTCATTTGGGGTGACAGGTAATTTTTCACCATTTTCAAAATTCCCATGCTTTGATAATGATTTAAGAGGATGTATATAGGTTAATAATCATGTTTAAATTAAATATTTATTACCTAAATTCATGTTTTTATCTCACTACATCATGCTTGGATCATTCTTGTAGTCCATTGTCATACTCAGTCAACTTCTTGCTCATTTTTACTTACAATCATAGGAAATCATGTGTGTGGACCTATTTAACATGATTCATGGAAGGGTAATAAATATATAATTATATTGAAATTTTTTTCACCTTAATATCACTAAAAAACAACTTCCAATTAGCATAATAAGGGACTATAGCAGTCATATAACACATTTTCACCTAGTTTGCTATAAACAAACTTACCTATAGGTGCTTACAAGAGTTTTCAAACATTAAAAAATTATGTGAAGAATTTACAAAAGATTTTATATCTTCATATATTATTTTAAATATTTTAAATAACATTTATTTGGTCATGAATTCAAGTTCATGATATCACTACTCATGTCATTTCATCCTTACTACCTGCACTGAGAAATGACCACCTATGGCATCCTAATAGAAAGCAAGAAACCATTTTGAAGTGTTAAAAAAGATGATGAAACTCTCTTAAAGCTCATAGTGTTCAATAAAAGTCCATGTTAGACCAATTTTGAAGGAAAAATGATCAAATGGAGGTTGCAAACCATGCTAAAGGGTCAATTGACTGTGTTCAAGATTGCTTTCTCTAAAAATGCAAAATAGAGGGCTTGGCCCTCTTGTTAAGATAATTTAGCAAGGTTATAAACAGTTTTGTGACATATACATGACCATATATTATATTATATACATATTACAATAACTTTTCAAAGTTTTAAGGACAAATGAGCAATCGAGATTAGTTTTTTGGAGGCTCAAAGTTACTAATTTATGATTATTTCCAAACAGTGTTATCTACACTTTTAAGTCAAAAAGAAACCTCTCCATCTAAATATTATAAAAATAAAACATGAATTTATGTTTTAATGATTTAAAATGGTTAAAATGACATATATGATCCAAAATATCACAAAATGAGGTTGATAACTTAGTTTTGACCATATTTTCACCGATAGGTGTCTACATCATGCACATATGCACCTATCAAATAACTGTGAGTTATTTATCATCCATGAGAAGGGATTAGATATGAAAACATAAAAATTATACTATGGAATATTTTTATAAATTTTTTATAATATCTAAGGGTGGTGTTTATCCTATCAATCAAAGAATCAACACATATAGGTATGCTAGTCACAACACAATTGATTGTGTTTGATTGTGGCAATAGTGAGCATATTGGAAAATTGTAAGTGTTGATAATGTATATTAAAAGGTAAAACATAAGTAAAATAAGTGATAAATTTAAATTTAAATATATAATAAATTATTGTTCAATGTTCCAAGGTTAAACTTAAGATAGGAATACCTACATGATTCACTATTAAGGAAGACAGGTAGGAAACGTAGTAAGCATATATAGTGAGCAAGGGTTATTCCTTTTGAAGTTGGAATTAATGATATTGGATAATATACAATATATTAATAAAATTATCATATCACCCTCATTATTTGAAAAATAATTAGAGTTATGACCCCATAATGCAAAGTATAATCCACTTGAGAAATGCCTACACACAGTCCACCTTTACACAGTCTGTCATAGTTTTAAAATATTTTGGAAGGTAAAATTGTTTGAAAAAGGATTAAAAATTTGTATATTTTTCATTTAAAACCTATATAATCCTATAAAACTTTAATTTTTTGATAAAGTATGGGAAGTACCCTTTGTTTTGTCTCAAACAAAAGGTATTTCCCCTTATGTCAAAGTTGGCAAGTTTTGGGAAATGATTCAAAAGGACTCTTAAAAATTAAATAGGATGTTTCATGGATTTATTTTGAGTTTAAAAAAATCCATAAAATCACAGGGAATCAATCACATGAATAATCATCTCAACCAAGTGTCCTAGAACTCCAAGGATATAGTCAGCCTATTAGGTAGGGTTTTGGCCTAGTGCCCAATGAAAGGTCATTTTAATTTCTATATGTATAAGGGTATTATAACTTGTTTAATAATTTTTTTGGGATAATTATATATTTCATAAATCTTATTTAATGTATATATGTCTAATTTCATATCCTAGAACATAAGGGTTGTAGGCAAGCTTACTAGACAAGGTTCTAAGCCAAGGCCAAATGGGGAGTCATTCACACTTTCAGCCTTAAATATGAATTTAAAAATATTGTATCATGTTTTTGGGGTAAATAAAGAGGTGATAAATCTTTTTAAATTTAGGTAAGTCACAAATAAGTCATCTTTTGGCCGAAAATCAATAGTAGGCATGTGCAAAGGAAAGGAAGGGCTCAAATAAGTAGCTTCAAATGCTCATATACTTCAAGAGGATTTGAATGGAAGCCAAAGGAGTTTGGGGAGGTTATTAGGGGTCCTAAAGAACATTTATTTGGATTTTTTTCTGCAATTCCAATGTCATGGATTTATAAACAAATCTTAAGGACCAAAACTACCTAAAACCCTTGCAAACCCTCAATCAAGACCCAATGGAGAAAATGAGGTTTGAAAGTTATAATAATGGAATATTTTGACCATGAAATTAATTGTAAATTATATATAACTCACTCAGGCTCCTCTCCATCCTATTTTAATATAAATAATCTATATAGATAGGTTACAAATAGGGTTTTATTGACTATTTTTTGCATTGTACAGGTTTTAGGAATATTAAAGAGATGAAATAAAGTTTGGGGGGGAATATTATGAATTTTAATAACTCACTATGGTAATTTATTTCTTCATAAAACTCCTAAGTTTTAAAACAATATCTCTCATTTCAGCTAGTCAAAATTGGCACAGTGGACAAGCTAGTGAGAAGGATGGAAAACTTCAAGTGAGCTAATTTTAAGGTGTGCCTAATAACTCTATGGACATGGAGAGTATTGAAACATGTAATACACTCCATACCATATATATATATATATATATATATATATATATATATATATATATATATATATATATATATATATATATATATATATATATATATATATATATATATATATATATATATGAGTAAATGGATCCAAATTTGAGGAAAAGTGTAAAATGTGCATGAAAGAGGAGTTTCTTAGAGTGTAGGCACTGATAACTCCTTTCTAGATGATTATAGATAACCAAGCCTACAAACAATGCATAGAGAGGCATGTTATCAACCCTTCCAATTAATTACAATAATAATACATGTCATTAATTATTTTTTGTTGTTCAAATAGGTCCAATCATGAAGGTAGTATTTTGAGCTAGAATGAAGAGTTTCATGCCACTTTGTAAGAGTTTTATGCCTTTTATGGACACTTGTACTTCCTAAAATTGCATGGGTCATCCCAAATCTTCTTATCATGTACAAGTAACTCCTTTTATTAGATTTTAAAGTGTGCTTGTGTGATATTGGACTTCTCTCTTCTCCTCTCTCTCTCTCTCAATTTTTATAAGAACTAGCCTTTTTAGTTATTATAACTTATGCTCCACCTGAGTATGGCAAATCACTACTCATTTGCATACCATTTGATAAATAATACTACTAATTTTTACCTCTTCCATGACTATTCTTAGTGTGTTCATTTGTAATGTTTTATTTTTCAAAAGTGATGACTCTTATTTCCTTAGCATTATTATTGCATTCTATCATCTATTTGTATTTGTAAAGCTTCTTCTTATAGGGCATGTGAAGTGTTATAGGAATTGTTAGGGCTGAGTGGGTTAGTCTACTCACTAGTTATATTCAAGGCTTCTTATCTATTCCTCCTAGCCTAAACATTCATCCATAACCTCATAATGTAATATTTATGTGAGAAGATATAGATTGGAGAAGTGTATGTTTAGTTAGTCTCTTAGTTCTATGTGTAACATGCAGCTAGTTGGAAGTCATCATTTAAATTGGTGTATCACCTCCCTAGGATATTTGAATTTTAATTTTCTCTCTACCTTTCCCCCCAAGGTTTAGGTGTAGTAGTGATCCAAAGTGGTACATCAAGGGAGTTATCCCTACCTAGAGATTCAACTCATTCTTAGGCTACCCACAAGCCTAGAGGTGTTTCAATTATGCCACTTGGATGAGGAGAGCTAGGAAATATCCTCAAAGGGTGCAAATCCAAGTGACAATAGTTTTTGGTGTGTCTAGTGGGACTCTTAGTCCAAGAAGTTGAAGGATTTTTGGTGTTGTCCTTCAACACATCAACCTTTATAGGCATCTATCTAAGCATCAATGGTGACTCTAAAGTTATTTCAGATGGTCATGCAACCCAAGTTTTCCTTTTAGATATTTTTGGTAATTTTTCTTTGTGTTCTTGTTTCCTAATGAGGTTTCATGGATAACTTTGGTGTTGAGATTTTTTATACACGAGTTGGTGAGGTATTTCCAACTTATGTAATTCCTAATCAGCCTTTATAGTATTCATATAAGCCTTGGTGTGATCCTTACTAGTCATGTTATGACCCCTATCAACTCAAACATGACCCTTATCAATCCTATAACTATCCTTTTTAATATCTTATTTCTCCTAGTCAACTTGGCCACTTCTCAACTCAATCTGTTTCCACCTTCAAGCAAACTCTTTTGGGGTATAAGAAGTATATGTTAGATATTGATACACTAAGGGGACATGGTCAAGATGTTCCTAATAATTTAATTCATTAGGTGAGAAATGCATTAGAGCTGGTCAAAAGAGAGTGGGCACCTATTGAGAGAGCTAATTGGTAAAGGCTCACAAGTGAGATGCTATATGTGAGGTTCCTAATTTATTATTTAGAGGATAGGATAATAATTCATGAAAGGTATCCTCACCAAACTTATCATCCTTCATTTCCACTTCCACAAGATTGGTCTCAGTCCTACATACTCATGAACCCAATCAAGCTTATCAAAGTCATCCTTTTCCTTATCAATTGGAAGAGAGAATTGAAAAGAGAAACCTTATTTTTGAAGCTAATATTGATAGGAATATTGAGTTGGATAATATTCATATGCGTAAATCCATGTCATCAACAAAATAAGTGGAATATAATCCCTCTTTTCCCTATCCAATTGTAGCCTTACCTCAAGAGAATACCTCTAGATATGAGGTTCCAAGTTGAAGACAAGGTGGAGAGTCCAAGCCTAAGGAGATTCCAAAATTGTTAAACACTTAATCCTCATCAAGTTGCATCAATATATAAAAAGAGACTCCTAATCCTAACATAATAAACTAGAATAAGATATTGAAGTCATGGGGAAAGAAAGAGGAGAACAATATTGATAAGGAGTGTGAAGTTGAGATAGAGCTTGATTCTATGCAAGTCCCTCCCACCCTTCCTCAAGAAGCTTATTTTATTCCAAGTCAATCCTATTTTACTCCTCATCCTCTTGAAGATGCATATGAACTTCAAGAAATTATTTTCTAGGAGAACCTAATAGAGCAAATTGAAGAGTTAGAGTCAAGGATGAAATTTCTAAGTTAAGGTGTGATGGAAGGTTTAGACCCAAAAGAAGATCCTATGTCTAAAAACACCCCATATATCCTTCCTTAAAAGAATATTCAAGCCTAATCATATTTAAATGAAGTGATTATCAAATTTAAGGAAGAAAACTAAGCCATTTTAGCCCAAGTTCTACCTTCCCTTCTCCAAGAGATTCCAAAAGAATCCCCTACACTTCACTCTCAATTTGATTTTGAGTTCTATGTTCCACCTCCACCAAATATTTCATCTTGTACTCGCCCCATCACTGTTTTCCTTGATGTACCTATGGTATGTGAAATAAAAGATTAGTTGGTTGATAAGAATTTAGAACTCTTGCTTGAAGAAAACATACTTCCTTGGTAGCCTCATTGGGCTAAGTCACATGATTTCAAGATGCCTAGTCTTGTAATCACCAAGAAGGAGAAGGATATGGAAGATATTTTATCCCTTGAAGAAAAATCTACATTTGATCCAAAAAAAAAAATTATAATCATCTCAAGCATGAAGATTAATGTGCTAGTATGGATGGAAAAAAAATTCAAGTCATTCCCAAAGAGGTTGTAGTCTTAGAAAAATCTCTTGAGACCAAGGTACAACATGTCATTCTTAAAGATGACCCAATACCTTAGCCTAATCTTGAATTACCATTAGATGCATTGGATCTTGAAGAACACCATCTTGATGACATCATACATCAAGAAGATAATATTGAAGAGGTAGTGATACTAGATGATAAATAGGATAAGGATAATTGACATATAAAAATGAAATTATTTCAAGAGCTTGAAGAGAATTTCCAAGTTGAGGGTCAATTACATGGCCAAGTGAAGAAAGAGTCTTTCATGGAGGATAATGACCAAGATTGGGTAGAGTATGTATATCTCCTTGATGAGCTAGAAGAATTTGTAGCTTAGAATAAACACAATCTTATTGAGATCACCATGGAAATAAAGAAACAAGTTGTAATTAAGGATCCATATGAGAAGGTTGATGCTATTTGGATGTAAAAATATTTCATTTCTATAGCCAATATATTTGGATCTGCTTGGTTCTCAATGAACATCATGCCAATGAAGTTGGCAAACATCATGAAAAAGTTGGAGGCATCAATGCTAAAGGATAAAATACTACATGTCTCACTAAATCCTTCATGTCATGAAGCAAAAAGAGTTTCAAACTTCCCCTTTAATCTAGGAAGAAGTTTTTATCTTAGGTTAGTTAGAGTTTGGTTTCAATTTGTTTAGTTTGGTGTGCGTGTTCCATAAGTTCTCATGAACCACGTGTGTGTTTGCTTTTGCTTTGTGTGGTTGAGGTAGTCATTGTTCTCATCTTGATAAAATCTTGTTATCAAAACCATCTTATTGTGTCTTAGACTTCAAATTAATCCCTAATTCAAATGGACTGATAAGGCTACTAGTTTAGTTAGTATATTAGGCATATTACCCCTATGAGTCACCAATTTGATGACAAAATTTGACCTTATAGGTCAAATTAGGGACCCTATAGGTAAAAAATTGACTTTTATATGTTTTATGGGGTATAATATTTTGTCATGGGGTGTATTATAAGTTATTTGATGCCATTTAATGTCATCCTAGCCTTGGTCTTAGTCATATTTGTCAATTTGTCATTTGGGTCATTTAGTGGGCTTTTAGGGGCCATAAATGCAAGTGACACAATTATCAAGGTGTATATATGTAAATTTTTCATTTAAATCATAAAATATATCAGATTACCTATCAATAATGTTAGTTTAATAAGAATCTTGTTGGTTATCTAACTGAAATTCAACAAACTAATTTAAAAAGGTGAGTTTGGCACTTGTATGACCCATGGGGAAGTGTGTCACATGGGTTAAGGTCATGGAAAGAATCTTAATATTATTAAAACTAATATAAATTATTTACATGATTTTTAAGTTCCATTTTTGATCCAAAACCATTCTACTCCTTTGTCTTTCTAGATATACAGAAGTGACAGCAGGTTTGTGCTTAGTACGAACAATTGAAGCGGTTTCAAGTCAAATTATTTTGGGAGGTGGTAATAGACTTAGATAAATTATTTTACATAAAAATAGTTTAAATAATTGTGTCCTATGATTTATGAACCATCCTTATGATGTTGAATATGCTTTTCTACTTATTGTTTCATGTACCTTATAGGTTTTACTCCAATTTGGACAATTTCATATGAACTAGTTGGTGATATTGACACTATAGGATGTTGGATATCTTATAAAACTACTTTCATGATTTTTTTTAGGTTTCATGGTGTTTTTATGATAAATTCATCTCAGGTTTGCATATTAGTCTCATTTAGGATGACAGGTAGTTTTTCACCATTTTTAGAACTCTCATGCTTTGATAATGGTTTAAGAGGATGTATATAGGCTAATGACAAATGAGTTTGGAACTTGTATGACCCATGGGGAAGTGTGACACATGGGTTAAGGTCATTTAAATCATCTTCATCTTATTCAAACTCATATAAATGCTTTACATGATTTGTAAGTTCCATTTTTGATCCAAAACCATTCTACTCCTTTGTCTTTCTAGACATACAGAAGTGACAACAGGTTTGTGCTTAGTACGAATAATTGAAGATGTTTAAAGTCAAATTATTTTGGGAGGTGGTAATAGAATTATATTAATTAATTTACATAACAATATTTTTAATAATTTTGGCATGTGATTTATGAACCATCTTTATGATGTTGACTATGTTTTTCTACTTATTATTTCATGTACCTTATAGGTTTTACTCCAAATTGGACAATTTCGTATGAACCAGTTGGTGATATTGACACTATAGGATGTTGGATATATTATAAAATTCCTTTCATGGTTTATTTTAGGTTTCATGGTGTTTTGATTAGCAATTCATCTTAGGTTGGCATATTAGTCTCATTTAGGATGACAGGTAGTTTTTCACCATTTTTAGAACTCTCATGCTTTGATAATGGTTTAAGAGGATGTATATAGGTTAATAACAATGTTTAAATTTCATATTGA
Source organism: Torreya grandis (assembly GCA_037957365.1). Lineage (NCBI taxonomy): Eukaryota > Viridiplantae > Streptophyta > Pinopsida > Cupressales > Taxaceae > Torreya > Torreya grandis. The sequence goes on from JARHVA010000127.1 coordinate 337,448, forward strand.
TCACCTACCTTCATGTTTTGATCTCATTACATCATGCTTGGATCAATCTTATAATCCACTATCATACTCAGTCAACTTCTTGCTTATTCTTACTTACAGTCATAGGAAATCATGTGTGTGGACTTCTTTAACATGATTCATGGAAGGGTAATAGAGATATCATGACATTTAACATGTTTTAAACTAAATATAATCAAATAATAACCTATAATTGGCATAATAATGGATTGTAGCAGTCATATCACACACTTTCACCTAGTCTGCCATAAATAAACTCACCTACAAGTGCCTATAAGAGTTTTCAAACATTGAAATGTTGTGTGAAAAATTTCCAAAATATTTTATATCATCATATATTGTTTTATATATTTTAAATATCATTTATTTTTTCATAAATTCAAGTTCATAATATCACTTCTCATGTCATTTCATCCTTACTACCTGCACTGAGAAATGACCACCTACAAACAGCCTAACAAAGAGCAAAGAACCATTTTGAAGTGTTAAAATAGATGATGAAACTCTATTTTAGGTCATATTTTTCAATAAAACTCCATGTTATACCAATTTTTAATTAAAAAATGAGAAAATGGATGTTTCAAACCATGCTAAAGGGTCAATTGACTGTGTTCAAGACTATTTTCCCTAACAATTCAAAATAGAGGCCTGAGCCCTCTTGTCAAGACCATGTGGAAAGGTTATAAAGGGTTATGTGACATGTATATTACCATATATTATATTATCCACATATTAAAATAACTCTAAAATTTTTTAAGGACAAATGAGCAATGGAGATTGGTTTTTTGGAGGCCCAAAGTTGCCAATTTATGACTATTTGTAGGCAATGTTATCTATAGTTTTGAGTCAAGAAGAAACCTCTCCATCCAAAGATTAGAAAATTAAACCATGAATTAATGTTATAATGCTTAAAAATGGTTTAAATTACATATATTATCTAAAATAACATCAAATGAGGTTGATAACTAAGTTTTGACCACATTTTCACCTATACGTGTCTACATCATGCACATATGCACCTATCAGCTAATTGTTAGTTATATATGATCCATGAGAAGAAATTAGGTATGAAAAAATAAAAAATTATACTATTTAAGACGTTTATAAATATATAAAATTATCCAATGGTGGTGTGTATCCTATCAAGCAAATAATCAACACCTACAGGTATAGTGGTTACAACATAGTTGACTGTGTCTGATTGTGGCAATAATGAGAAGATTGAAAGACTATGAGTGTTGATAGTGTATATTACAATGTAAAACATAATTAAAATAGGTGATAAATTACCATGGAAATATATATTAAAGTCTTTTTATATGTTCCAAGGTCAAACTCAAGCTAGGAATACCTACAAGATTCACTATTAAGGAAGACAAGTAGGAAATATAGTAAGCAAATAGTGAAAAAGGGTTATTGATTTTGAAGTTAGAATTTCAGTTGTTTGAGATGAATGATATTGTATAATATCAACCATAGTCATAAACTTATTATATCACCCTCATGATGTGAAAAACAAGCAAAGTTATGACCCCATAATGCAAAGTATAATCCACTTGAGAAAGGCCTACACATAATCCACCTTTGCACGATCTTAGTCTTTAAATATTTTTTAAGGTCAAATTATTTTAAAAAAGACTTAAAATTTTTATATGGGGCATTTAAAACCTATATAAGCATTTGAAAGAGGAATTTCATGGAAGAAAAAGAAGTTTTGGGATTTTATTAGGGGTATCTAATAATATTTTTTTTGGATTTTTTTGGAAATTCCAATGTCTAGGATATATAAACAAAGCTTAAGGACATAAACTGCCCAAAACCCTTACAAACCCCCAATCAAGACCCAATAGAGAAAATGAGGTTGGAAATATATTATAATGGAAATTTTTTACCATTTAAGTGATTGTAAATTGTATATAACTCACTAAGTATCCTCCCCATCCTATTGTATTGTATAGAATCTATACAAACATGGTACAAATAGGGGTTTATTAACTATTTTATACACTATGTAAGTTATAAGAACATTCAATAGATTAAATGAAGTTTGGGGGGAAAAATAGGACTTTTAATAACTAAATATGGTAATTTATTTCTTCATAAAAACTCCTAAGTGTTTAAACAATAGATCTCATCTTATCCAGTCAAAAATGGCATAGTGGACAAACTAGTGAGAAGGATGGAAAACTTCAAATGAGCTGATTTTAAGGTGTGACTAATACATATAATTACATGGAGAGTATTTACACATGTAATAAAATCCCTCCCACATATTTTCATGACAAAATGGAGCCAAATTTGAGGACAAGTGTGCAGGGTGCATGAAAGAGGAGTTTCTTAGAGTACAAGCAGTGATAACTCCTTTCTAGATGATTCCAAATGACTAGGCCTAAAACTAATGCATGGAAAGGCATTTATGAAACCCTTACCCTTAATTATAATCATTAAACCTATACTTAATCAATTTTTGTATTTTAAAATAGGTCCAAATCATGAAGGCATTTTTTTTAGCCAAAATAAGGAGTTTCATGCAACTTTACAAGATTTTCACACCTTGTATGGACATTTATACTTCTTAACGTTGCATGCTTAATCCAAAATCATATTATCATGCACAATTAACTCCTTTTATTATCTTTAAAATTTTCCTTATGACCCTTGGACTTCTCTCTTCTCCTCCATCTCTCAAGAATTATAAGAACTAGCCTTTTTGGCTATTATAACTTACGCTCCACCTGAGTATGGTGAAGCCTTGCTCATTTCCATACCATTTAATCAATAATAATACCTATTTTTACCTCTTTCATGATTATTATTAGTGTTTTAATTTGAAATTTGTAATTTTTAAAAAGTTATAACTCTTGTTTCCTTAGCATGATTTTTTAATTCTATCATCTATTTGTAGTTGGAAAGCTTCTTCTTGTAGGGCATGTGAAGTGTTCTAGGAAGTGTCAGGGTTGAGTGAGTTAGTATATTAACTAGTTCCATTAAATTCCTCTTATCTATTCATCCTATCCTAAACATTCATCCATAACCTCATAATTTAATATTGATGTGAGAAGATGTAGATTGGAGAAGTGTATGTTTGGTTAGTCTCTTGGTTCTATGTGTAACATGCAACTGGTTGGAAGTCATAATTCAAATTGATATATCACCTCCCTTAGGGTATTTTTATTTAAATTTTATTTCTTCATTTTCACCTATAAATTTTAGTTGTAGTAGTTATATAAAGTGGTACATCAAGAGAGCTACCCCTACCTAGAGATTCACCTCATCCTTAGGCTACCCACAAGCCTAGAGGTGTTTTAATTGTGCCACTTGGATGAGGAGAGATGATACATCTCATCAAAGGGTGAAAATACAAGTGAAAATAGTTAAAAATAAATAAATTTCAACACCACCTTTATCAACCTAACATGTTACAACAACATCAAGTCTACCTCCATTTAGACCATTGTACTTTATGTAACCTTAGTGCCCAAAATAATTTTGACATATTGTTATGTGATTGATAGAGATATGAACTATGGTATGATCCTTAGAAGGCCATGGATTAACAAAATAAAGGTAACCTATTCTAATTTATTCCAAGGTATCATATTCCTTCACCTAAGGAAGGTTTCCTTTGCTCAAGGTAATGCTAAACCCTTTAACACCCTCCAAGCCATCCCCAATAGTAAATCAAGGTTCCACATCTATTACCATCTACCCAATAATGGTGTGTTGAAACCCCCACCCTCATATAAATAAAATTAACCCATTATAACCACCATGTTTATACTAAAGAGGCATTATAAAATCACCTAAACCTTACTATATGATAAATTTGAAGGAAAATGGATTAAGATTATGGATAACTGTATGGGTAAAATATTTCATTGATACTAGTTATATTGAATAAGTATATGGTTGAAAATATTAGTATCATATAAAATTATAAACCTATCACACTCCTATTTTACCCCAATAATACAAGGAACATATGACCTTTTTGAATCTCAAAACATATAAACTCAAGAGGGGTTGGTAAACATACTTAAAATTTTCATGGTTGAGATTTTATAAAACTAGGAGATGTTACCCAACCATAATGATGATTATTAATCTATGAATGATCAATGGACCCTTAATTATGATGGATTAAAATGTGATCTTAGGACATGGTTAGGAGTTATCCTTATTTCCCATAGAGGAAGAATTATGCCCTCTAGTTTCAAAATTGATCTCTAGTGTATAAATAATGGAGTGAAATATGAATCCCCATTATTGGGAATGTTTATTTCAAGGAGGTTAGGAATCAAAAACTTGAAAACCAAAGGTGACTTATAATTGGTGACTAATCAATTTTTGGAAGTCTACCAGACCAAAACTAAACATCTTCAATTTTATGATAAAATTTTACACAAAATTTCCAATGATTCAAATTCATTTCTATAGAGGACATTCCTAGAGAAAGAAACCAAATCACAAACTCTATGGTTACCTCCTCTTATTTTTTCAATCCAAACCTAATGATACCTAAGTCTTATTTTTTATTTATTTTTTAGGTCTAATCCTCTTGTAAAAAAACATCAAATGGTCAAACTCTTACTTACATCAAAAATGATGTTATCCCTCTAATTCTTGACTTTACCTAAAATGATGAGGTCATCTTTGAGTTATTACAATCCTATGACCACATCGCTCCATAAAATCATAATAATAGATTCACCCTCACTTTCTACCTGATGTCTTCCCTTGGATTTGAATAATATGATTCTTATTATAAGATTGAGGACTATCATTCTTTTGATGAAGAGTATGATGTCCTTGACATAAATGATGAGGATCATGGTCTTCCTCCTACTTTGGACTAATTTGAATAATATAATTCCTCCCTAATTGAGGAAACCATATATATATATATAAATATATGGACACCATATATATATCAATATATTTTAAAAATTATGTTGATAGTAGAGATGGAGAGTGTGTCAAGAGAATGTGGATTAAATTTTGAATTGATTGTAGGTTGAGAAAAAGGTCATACTTCATAGGAGCAGGAAAAAAAAAGTGGAGAATATTAAAATTTTGATGTCAATGTGGATGTATAGGTAATAAATTATTTTGATGGAGACCCATGGAAGGAATCCTTCACTTCAATTTTTAGAGAAGGTAAGATGGAAATTTTCTAAACCTCTACTAGAACTTCCTAGGTAGATAGGGTGGTCAGGAAAATGATAGAGGAAACATCCAGAGGGAAATACATTTCACCTTGGTCCTTTGATCATCCATGATTACCTGAGCTTAGAAGTCCCAAAAAATATTGCGGAAATATCCAAGTCAAGGTTAGACTATGCTCTTATAGGTAAGTTCCTTGGCTCTAGACCAAATATTAATGTTTTTATAGGGTGGTCCAATAGAAAGTGAAAACCAAAAGGCACATTAATATTTTATCTATGTCTAAAGGTTTTTTCTTACATATTTATAAAATAAAGAAGAATTGATGAGTGTTGTCATTGATGGTCCCTGATTCCTATGAAATTCCTACTTGTTTATTAAAAAATGGTATCATGGGTTCAGTCTTGAAAAAGAAAAACTCATTTAATTTCCCCTTTGGGTTAGGCTTCCAGGATTACCCTTGAAATTATAGGAATACAAAGCTTTTTCAAGGATTTTGAAGTCATTTTTCATCTATTATAAAATGAATCATGACTAAGTTTGGTAAAATATTGATTTTTAATAGATGTTATATTTCTTATTCCTCAAAAAGGACACTATCACTAGTTATCAAGCTTGTGTATAAGTATGACGAATGTCTTAAACCTATACAATATGAGAACAAAGTGGATATTTTCCAAAACAATTACAAGATATGGCATGAATCTAGATGATGTCCAACAAGGAACAAGGATAATGATAAGGTAGAATGGAGGAATAAGTAATATATAAATAATGATAAAACCTAACCCCACTTGAATCAAGATACCAATACCAATAAATAAAATCTTGGTAATCACTACATACAAGAATAAGGTTGTCTACAAAAAGGATCAGACAAAGTCTCCAACATGGAACAAGGAGTAGTTTCAAGTTAGTATAGTAAATAAGGATAGGAGGATCTAAGACTAGCTAATATTGCATGAGGTTTGCCTTCTAGTCAATAAAATTCACTCTCAATAGAGGATTTGGTAAAATTCCAACAAAGTAAAGAGGTATTTTCTCCTAATGTAGTCTAATCTCCAGTCATGAAGCTAAATTAGGAGTGTGATATGGTACCCTAAAGGGCAGAAGAAATGGGTCTGATCATGAATCTAAAAGTACTCCCAAACTAGACCATATCAATAAGATAACTTATTTAATTATGAATAATAGTGTGTTATTATAATCTAATTTTGACCCATTCTCATCCCCCTTGAAAGGAAAGGGAACTCCCTTTATCAAACTCACTAAAATCCAATTATTTGAGAAGAATTAAAATATAGGGTTTTTATCTATCCTGTAAAGCATAGATTAAATTTCCCCTATTCCCAATCAAAATTTCATTAAAATGCAAACCAAAAGTAGAAATAAATCATCATAACATGTTGATGTCCAAAGGAAAAATAAGGATAAGTGGAACCCTTGAACAAGGTCATGTGACTTAAGGAAATAACTCTAGAGAAATATAATGGTACCTAAATTTTTTCAAATATGGAAGGACCCAATGGCCCATAAAATTCAATAAAATGAATTTTATTTATTAGAACATGAGGGGGCTCAATAGACCTAAAAAGTAGTGGATTTTAAGAAACATTATGAAGAATCATAAACCCAATATATTATTGATTCAAGAAATGAAATTGTCTAAAGAAACTTTTAACAAATCCAAGAATAACATTTTGAGCAAGGTTAAAAGCATTTTTGTACTTTCCAAATGAGTTTTAGGAGATGAAATGGGACCCCATAGTATTTGAAGTGGTATTTTTATTCAAGAATAATTATCATCTATCTATTTTTCTTAACAATAAAGACACCTAATAATGATATTTTCCTTCTAATATTTATACTCCCAACTCAACCTAAGGTAGAAAAATTATATATAATGATTTAATGGTATTTAGAGCTACCTACAGGGGGATCAAAAGGATGATTTTTATGGATTTTAACACCCTTATTTATTTTTTATAAAAAAATAGGGGAATCTAATATCTAACTAAGAGTGTGGATGACTTGAATGATTTAATCATGAACTATAGATTATGAATGTTGACCTAAGGTGGACCAAATTTATGTTATCAAATAGGAGGCTCAAGGAATCCCCCATTAAATTTAGGCTTGAACATTTTATTATCTCTACCAAATGTATTGACAATCAAACCATTAAACTCTACCAATTTTTCAATATTGATTTGGAACATAATCCAATTACCTTATCCATGCAAGAGAATTTAAAAAGTGGTAAATATCCCTTAACATTCAAATAATGTGGCTCTATTACCAAGGCCTACTTGCTAGAGGAGAATGGTGGAACAAATATATGGATGGCTCAACCATATTCAAACCTACCAAAAAGCTTTAAAATGTTAATATCAACTTAAATAAATGAAATAAGAATTAATTTAGTAATATATTTGAGTAGAATTAAAAATTATAAAGATTACCATCTTTGGAGGAAGATATGAGGCTATTAGGATGACTGAATACCTCATGGATAGAGAGATAAAAATTCTTAGTGAATTCCACTCATTAGAGGAAAAAGAGGAAACTTTTTGGAAGAATAAATTTAGACATTTATGGTTGAAGGATAGGTATGTGAATACCAAATTATTCCAGACATATGCCATTAGAAAAAAGAATCAAAATAAGATCAAGGAGCTAGTGAGAGAATATGGGGTGTTATGCTCAGACCCAGAAGAGTTATAATAGGAAATGATATCTTCCTATAATAATATTATTTATAGGAATAATATATATAATCCCATCAAGGAAAATGATATTATAAATGTGATCCCTAGAAACATCTCTAGAATTAAAAATAATATGCTCATTTCCCTGTCAATTAACCTTGGAATAATTCCAATGGATTATCCGCTCATTAGATGGGGATAAAGTGTAAGGACCAGTGGCTTCCCACCTAGTTTCTTCTATCATTTTTGGTAAATTATGAAAAAGGACATGTTTTTCATAGTATACAAATTATTATCTTTTGGGAACATCTTGAAGGATATTACTAAAACCTTTCTTGTGCATATTCTAAAAAAATGTTTGAGTTAGAGCTCTAAGAGACTTCAAACCTATTAGTCTCTATAACACTTTCTATAAAATATATAATAAGCTTATTATTTTTAGACTCTACTATATCCTTCTATGCATTATTTATCATACTATAGGATCCTTCATCTATGGTCATCAAATAATATATATTAGTGTGATGGTTAATTAGGTGATATACTCTATGGAAAAATTGAGTAAGGTTGGTGTTGTGTCACCTGAGATCCTTAAATCTTGTGAAGTAACTCGTGGGATTGAGTGTCCCTAAGGGGAAATTAAGAGACATGGTATAAAATAAAATATCCCCTCATTAATTTTAGGATTGATGTTAGTTCAATCTAAGGACTAAGCAGGTTAAACTTTGTTACTCAAAGAGCCATTATTGCTACAAATTTCTAAGAACACACTCCTTATTTTCTACTCTGACCATTTACCTCTATGTCTTCCCCCTTTGATCAAATTTATTTGTAACCAAGAGACCTCCCAATTTCAATGGTTTCCTCATCTTAAAACCCCAAATCCAAGATGGAATATTGAAACATCTTATTCCCAGATGGCTTGACACACTTTTGGTACTACAGTGAAAATTTTAAGGCTATTAATCTAGTACCTAAGTCATCCATCAATGAATATGAAGACAAGGATAATTTTGAATATGACCTTCAGTCTTATAACAAGTGTTAGATATGTAAATCCGTAACTAATCCAAAAAATTTCCCTTGTGTTGACTTATTTAGTAAATTATTACATACAACCAAGTGGATGCAAGATGCCATCCATAACATGGTATACTTTTCAAAAAATTAGAATCATATTATCGACATCTCAAGAGCATCATTCAAGGCTTACTATAACCTCCATAAGTATAACTTATCCTATGGCTCAACCAATATGACCACCTGAATGAGGTCCCATTAAATCCATGATTCTTGAAGGATTAGGCTGATAACCCTAATGCAAGGTGGGTTAACAAAATGGACATAAAAATATACACTATATGTACTTTTGAGTAAGTAATTTATGTTGGGATGATCTAGCTCAACCAATTATTTGGGGATAGTGACTTCCTACATGTCAACATCCTATGGATCCCCCTACTCCACACAATTATCCAAGGTGAGTAGGTCCCCAATCTATGAGGAGTAATTAAATTTAACATGATCATGGAAATAGGTGATTCCCATGAAGGTGATGATTTTTATATGATGACCTACTTAGTGGACATAGTATGTGAGACACTTACCTTAAATCCAACTACCTTTCTTGCATGGGTTTTTAGAGGCTCAATGGTTAATGTAGACTTTTATAAGTTATATTTCCACCATTATAAAAATAATACAAGGGAAATTTTTGAGTAATTATACCTATTGGTTTACAATACCATCAATAAATAACCCATTCCTTAGTTTTAAAAAGAAATCAAGGACTCCCTTGCCTCCATTAGTGATTACTGGTAATATCAAGAGGATACCATCATTTAGGTGGTTTTGATTCTCATAGATCCCCTCTATTTACCATACCAAGTCCCAAACTACCTAACATGATAATAAATTATGTATCATCTAGTATAGGGCATCTTTAAGCATTACATCCATCATCATTAGAAAGCTTCCCACTATTCCTGATCATAATTAGGCACTATGTGTATAAAGCCTTCCATCCATTACAAAATATGGAAGTTGAAAGAGATTATTTGGCCTTGGGAAGAGTTGTTCACCAATGTTGGGAACCTCATGGAATCATCATGTCACACTTAGATAAATACTTGACCTATCTCAACATTAACTATGGTCACCAGCCTAAGGATGATGATGAGATCTACTTGAGCCCATATAGTGACCAAGAGGTCATCAATCAGATTGAGGTCTATAAGAAGAATATAGGGAAGAAGGCTTATCCCAAACCATATATTATCCCTTATTAAATGGATTATCATGTAGAGGATGTCAAGGAAACTCCCCTACAATTCTCTAAAAGGATTTTATAGGCAGTCTTGGTGTCTTATCTCCCAATATTTCATCTTGTACATCATCCCTTAGACCCTTTTACACCTTGGACCTTATCTCCTTCTATACGTCAACCCTTGGATCCTCCACTAACTCCTATAGTTTGAGTAGCTCAACCCTAATAGGTCCAAACTTATGTAGCATGGCCCTAAGTGGTCTAAATCCCATTAACTTGGATACATACCACACAATCCCTAAAATTTTATATCATCACCAAAATAGAGACTTGTTTGCATCAAGGCTCTCAACATGTACCAACACAAGTCCCTTACCTCACTCCTTCCAAACTTTAGTGACCTCTCATGACACCACCTAGTTTCCCAACTCCCTTACCATCCACTTAGGTAATGCCTTCCTTATTCCCCATTTTGCTTCCTCCATAATTCCCCCACATGCCTCAAGCCTTAATTTGACCCAACACCCTTGCCTCCTCTTTCCCATTTCCCCCATACATTACATATCTTGATACCTCCCTAGTGCCCCTATATGTTGTTTCATAGATCTAAGTGCCCCTAATTTCCTTGCCTATAGCTAGTTTAATTGTAACTCCTATAATAAGTGCACCCATGTACACATACCAAGTAGCCTAGAATATTATAATGATGCCCTCCATGGTTAGGTAACTCCCTCAATCATTCATTATGGATTTTACCACCTTTTCTCCATAAACTACATCCACCCAAGTTGACCCAAGTAAGAGGACAAGGAAGAATCATAAGGGAGTACATCCTTAACCTTTTATTTAGGTGTTAATTTTTCTATCTCCTCCTCCTATATAAAAACCCAACTAGGTTTTTTTTGTCACTTGGATTTTTACCCTTTGAGGAGATGAAAATATCTCCTCATCCAAATGGCACAATGGAATCACCTCTAGGCTTGTGGGTAGCCTAAGGAATGAGGTGAATCTCTAGATAGGGCTAGATCCCTTGATGTACCACTTAGAATTACAACTACTACTAAAATTGGGGAGTGAAAATAGAGAAGGATAACTAAAATCAAACCAATCTAAGGGAGATGATACCCAAAATTGAATGATGACTTCCAAACATAAGTATTCTACACTTGAGACCAAGAAACTAACCAAAACATACACTTTTCCAATCTAAGTCTTCTTACATCAATGTTACATTATGAGGTTATGGAAAAATGTATTAGGATAGGAGGAATAGACTAGAGGCCTTGAATGTCACTAATGAAGAGACTAAATCACTTAAACTTTTACATTTCCTATAACACTTCACATGCCTTATAAGAAGAAACTACAAATAGGTGAGAGAAAGTGACAACTTACTAAGGAATCCATAGTCTTCTCTAAGAAAATTCAACATTCAAGTAAATAACACTATGAAATTCATGGAAGAGGTAACAATTATTAATTTTATTGATCAAAAGGTATAAAAATGATTAGGGCTTTACCATACTAAGGTGGATCATCCAATATAATGCCACAATAGCTTGCTCTTATAGAACTTATGAGAGAGAGAGAGAGAGAAGAAGAGAAGTCCAAGGGTCATAAGGAAACTTGTAAAGATAATACAAGGAGTTAATTTTGAATTTTATAAATATATGGGATGAAACATGCAAGGTTAGGAGCTAAAAGTGTCCACCCAAGTTACCAACTTGATGAAAAGTGCCATAAAACTCTCCATTTTGTATAGATAAATTGCCTTCCTAATTGGGCTTGTTTAAACGTCTCATAACTAATTAAGACCAAGTATAATGATTTTAATTAAGGTTAAGGAAATCATAAATTACTATGCATGTATTTTTTCATGCTTGGTCTTTTGGAATTAACTATAAAGGAACAATCACCATCTATAGTCCAAAAAGAACTCCTTTCATGCACCTTGCACACTTAGATTCAAAAAGGCATAATTTATACATGAAAATATATGGGAGGGAGTGAATGAAAATTTTTAAAGTCTTATATATACTTATAAGTGTTAGAAACATCTAAAAGTAACCCCACTTGAAGTTTTCCATCTTCTTCACTAGCGTGTCTAATATGCTAGATTTGACCAGATGAGTTGAAACATGTGGTTAGGGTACTTATAAGTTTTTTCATGGAATTAAATTAATATGAGGAGTATTTAAAAGTCTCAATATTTCTCTCAAAGTTTTTTTCATCCTCAAAATCCTCATAGGACCTACATAATGTAAAAAAATGGTGAAAAATATCATATTTGTGTACCTTGTCCATACAATTCTATATAACCAAAAAGGTGTGGAGTATCTTGGGTGAGTCCTCTCTAAGTTTAAAAAAAAATCATGAGATAAATATTCCCTTAGACTAGCTTTTTAACTCAATATTCCCAAATTGATCCTTAAAAGGGTTTGTAAGGGTTTTAGGCTTGTTTCCACTCTCAATGTTGGTTCATAAAAATTTGACATCAAACCTAAAAAATATAATTAATAATTTGGCCTACAAGACCTCTGATAACATCCCTTAACTCCTCTATCTCCCATTCATATCCTCATGAAAGATATGAGCTTCAAAAGATGGCCTATCAAGCTTGTCTCTCTCTTTCCCAATGGGCCTAATGGGTTTCTAAGATAAAAATGGATTCTCAAAGGTTTCTCTTTCAAATTAAAGGATATAAGAAACCTTTAATGACCCAAAAATAATGTTTCAATAGGATGGAGTGCACATCTCAATCCAAAAATGAAGTTGATTCCCTTTAAGATGTTAAGCGTAGACCTTGTTCAAGAGGTTTGCCTACAAATTTTGGTGTTTGGGCATTCCTGTAGGTTTATTTAGATCCTATAATCTTATAAATATCTGATATGACAATCTATACATCATCCCATAATTTTTACATTCTCATTTCATGTTGAAATTAAAGGTGATTATGCTTTTGAGGTCTATGCCAAAACCTTGCCCTTAAGCGTGTTTGTAACTTAGAACTCAAAATGACTTTTGATGATTATAATTACCTATAAAATGTTAAAAAATATCTATATACATGAAAAAATAATGTTCAAATGAGTTATAAATATCACTAGGAGGTAGAGGTAGAAGTGACAACTCATTTGAACTCTAGGCCTAACTGTGTCTAGTAGACCTGCCTACAAATCTAGCCACCTATATCACTTTTTTCATTTATTATATTTTAATTTTATTAAAAATGATTTCATAGGTGTTTTATATATTTCCAAACTATATCTAAGTTTCTATACACCTTTTGGCTTCATCTTTATCTTTTTCCCTCAAAACTGCCAATCAATGCATAAGGGGAAACACCCCCTGTCTGAGACAAAATAGGGGGTACTTACCCTATTATCTCAAAAAAATTAAATTTTATAGGATTATTAAAATAATATTTATTAAATATACCAATTTTTATATCTTTTCAATTTTTAATACCCTTCAAACTCAATAATTTTTTAAATATACTTGCCAAGGCAACTATCTGCAGGGTTCTTTGTGTAGATTGGATTTTACTTGATTAGGGTCCTTTATTGATGAAATATTATCATGTAAAAAATTAATAAAGGTTAAATAATTATGATTTATATATTAAAATATTCATCCACCACACTAACTTTCCCATGCACCCCTTATACATTGAACTCTCAATGCTAAGTTTCATCATTTGATTGTGTTTCCTACTTCCTTCTTTATTATGACCCTACAATGCTAGTTTCAAAATAATTAGGAATATTTAAAATTACAATTGAATTTAAATAATTACTATCAAATTATTTAATTTACCCCAATTATTTTAAAACCCTTACTCCTTTCCTAGGCAAGTCCATCTCTTACACTACCTTCACTAACTCGTACCCTATTATAGGTGCTTTCAGGGGTTGAGGGAGGTCTATGTAAGTGTATTTCATCATGTTCGGGGATTTTTATGTAAAAAAAATAATTTTTGATGTGATAAAATAATAATTAATTATGTTCATCATGCTCATACCCCTTCATGTGCACCTTGGTTCATAAACTGAGAAATCATCCTATGATTGAGACACCAACATTTCATTGATTCCTATAGGTTACCATTTTCTTCTTGGGATTGGTTATATTTTGAAATGAATCATTGAGTTCAACCTAAGGCCACATAATATTTATGTAACCTTTAACTCATCTTTGTTTTTCTTATATTCTCAATGGATGCCCAAACTATGTTTTCTTGCTTAGACTAAGACATCTCTCCCTAATGATTCATGTGGACTTGGTCTTGATGTGTAATGACATCCCTAAAGTTTAATGATCATATATATGTGTTATTTAACCTAAAATACACTATATATATATATATATATATATATATATATATATATATATAACCATTTAATATTACTTGAGCATAAAATTAGGGTTCTTGCCCTATACTCTATTGTAGGTGCATACAAGATTGTTTGTATGGATTATAAGTGCATTTAGAACTCAAATAGTACATATCAACTCTCTTGATGATTTTTTAGTCATTGATATTCCATTTCACTTGATGGAATAGTTATATCATGGAGATAGGATTCATTTTCAAACTTGGGTGACAAAATTCATTTCACCTTTTCAAACTTGTAGACAATATTAAAAGAATTTAGTGAATTTTTAGGTAGTTTTGAAGCCCTAAATGACTAACTTACATCAATCCCCTTGTCACCATTTTTTGAAAATTATAATACATACTAGAGGAAAAAATATTTACCATGTTATTTGTCTTAAAACCTTTAGGATACATGTTTTAAGAGGCCTAAAACAACCCCTACGATCTTTGTTTTCACTTTTTGGGGCAGATAGTCCTAAACACAGTCAACTATGTTTTGAAAGTGACCTTCAACATTTTAGTAATACAACATTATAAAAAAGTATATTAGGATAATTTACTCATATTATAATTTAAAAATATATCCACTAACATTTATCACACTTGAAATTAATATTCAATTCTCTTCTAGGCTCCCTGTAGGTGACCATTCCTAGTATGCAGGCAATAAAGGGGAAAGGTGAACAATATGCATCTTAGACCTCTATTTCAGTTCTAGTCCTAACTTTAGAATTAAAAATGGATTATTTTAATTTTAAAGGACCTATTTAGATATTAAATTTTTATTTTCAACAAAATTATCTTGCGATGGCACTTATAGCTGCACAAGGATTGCAGGCAGGGAGAAAATAGAATTTGGGAACATGTGTGTAAATTCAATGTTTTCATGAAAAACCTTGATCTCTTCACTAGTACTTCAAAATTATGTTATCTCTATCACAATTTTGAACAAGTTATAAAACCTATCTTTCAATATGAAACCCTTTGTAAGGACCTAGTTGACTGGTATGATAGTCATATGGTAGACTAGTTGTATGGTATAATATGTGATGGCAAAACATGGAGATGCTTTGGATAATGAGGTTTAAAGGTGAAAATAAATAGGAGGAGGTTCAAAAATTTTAAATAAAACTAACACAACCACCTATAACTACTGAGAAAGCACAAAACTCCTAAAAATGGTGAAAACTACCCATAACTTAGAAAATTATATCTTCTTACAAATTGAGATGATTAGCATACCAAAACCTCATGAAACATGAAACCAAGTATGGGGATCATTGTATAATTAATTAAAAATTATTTTAAATCAATATTAGAATCTATATTGTACGTAATTCTCCAAACAAGATCTAAACCTAAAGGGTACACAGATTGATAGACATATTTGCATAGTCAACTTCAAACAAATGGTTTATAAAGCACATTTAATAATTATAAAATATATTTATATTAAAATGAAGTTATATTAGTTTAGAATACACAACCAATATAATTTTTCTTGAAACTAATTGTGCTGACTATACCAAGCAAAAATATACAAGTCACTTTAGTGTGTCTAGAAGGTGAAAAGAGAGCAAAATAGTTTTGAGAAAGAAATGAAATATCTAGATCAAACCAAACATGTATTTATGTTAGGGAATATTAATATTCACATTTAAACCTTTTATATATGGCACACTTCCCAAGGAGGTTGTACAAGTGCCATTTTCTCTTTTTTACCAAGAAAACTTCTTTTTCTCTAAAAAACCTAGCATATTTTTAGTATATTAAGTTATCCAAGACTTATAATGACACATGTGACACGAATTCACATTTTTAAACTTACACATTTACCCAAAAACTATACAAATCATTAAATGCACATTTTGACCCCTCAAATGACCCAAAAATGATATAAGGACATAAAAACTAAATGACCAAAGCTAATATAACAATAGTTTACATAAATTAACCTATTAAAAAAATTATAAAAATATATTATACCCCCTATATACCTATAAAGTCAAGTTTTTACCTATATGTGCCCCAATTTGACTAAAAAGTTAAATTTGGTAAATTGGTGACTCATAAGGGTAGTATGCCTACTATACTAAGTAGAATAGTAGCCTTATTAGTCCATTGGGATTAGGATTCATCTAAATACTGAGACAAGCAAGGAAAAATTTGGCCATTGACCATAAACCTTTGATCAAGATAAGACACTAAGACTACCTCAACCACACAAAGTAAAGGACACACACCAATAAAGAAAACACACATGTGCTCAAAGCACTTAGGGGAAGCAAATTAAAAACTACTATGTATAATTAAAAACTAACATACCTCCCCCTATATCAAAATGAAATATTGATACTCTTCTTGCTTCATGACATGGAGGATTTAATGAGGTATGTAGCCTTTTGAACTCTAGCATTGATGCCTCCAACTCTTTGACAATGTTTGCCAACTTCATTGGCATGATATTCAATGAGAACCAAGAAAATACAAACAAATTTTATATGTTAAAGTATTCTTATTTTGTCCAAATATCACCTACTTTCTCATATGATCCTTCAACTATAGATTCAAATGATGATTCAACAAAACATACCTTCTTGTCTTCCATGGTGTTCTCAACAATATTGGGCTTCCTCTCAGCTACAAGTTCTTCTAGCTCATCAAAAAGTTTATCAAATTCCTCCCAATCTTGGTCATTATCCTCCAAGGAATATTATTTATTCACTTTGTCATACACTTAACCTTCAACTTGGAAATGTTCTTCAAGCTCTTGAAATAGCTCTATTTGTAGCTGACAATCATCCCTGTCTTCTTTATTTAGAACCATTGCCTCTTCAATCTTGGAAAGGTCATCCAAAACCTCATTATCAAGCATAGATTATTCCTTATTTATTTCTTTCTTAAATTCTTGGCCACCTTCCTCATGGATGTACTCCTCTTCGAGAATGGATGTATTAGAGTTAGCTTCATGAATACACATACCCTCAAATATGGAGATAAGAGCTTGTGTATTGTATTTTTGTTCATAAAAAGGAGTATATATGGTAATATATTCCTCATAATCACTCATGAGGTCTTCTTTATCAGCCATCAATTGGAATTTCTCTTCTTCATTTACTTCTCTCAAGATAGGCTTTTCAACATAAGGAAAGTATTCTTCATCATCAACCAAACAAGGAGATTCAACACAATAAATCACCTCTTCTTCATCACCTAGGACCTCTTGAAGGATATCAATTTTTATCTCAACTACTATATCATGAATTTTATTCTTAAGGGCTGAAATGTCTTTTATCTCCTTTCTAGTGATGCCAAGACTAGGCATCATGAAATTTGACGACTTAGCCTAATGAGGTTTACAAGGAGTTGCATTCTCTTCAAGTAGGAATTCTGAATTTCCCTCAACTAGCTACTCTTATTTATATTCCCACACCATAAGTCCTTCAAGGCAAAGTGTGATGGGATGAGGACAAAAGGAACTAGTTGGTGGAGGTGGGACATAGGGCTCAAAATTAGATTGAGAATGCAAACTAAGAGGCTCTTTGGGAAGATCTTGAGAAAGGGTCGATGGGATGTGTCTAGACATAGGATTTTGTTTTAGGTCTAAACCTTCCATCGCACCTTGACTTAATAATTTCATCTTTGCTTCTAAATCCTCTATTTTCTTGGATAGTTTGTCTTGGAAAATCTTTTCTTGATGGTCATAGGAATCATCATAAGAATAAAGAATGCATGAGGGCTGACATGGAACAAAAGAAGCTTCTTGAGGAAGGGTGGGAGGGACTTGAAAAGGATCGTCTACATTCTCCACTTCAAACTCTTTGATAATGCTTCTATCTTCCTTCTTTTCCCATGACTCTACTACCTTGTTCTAGATTAGTATGTTAGGATTTGAAACCTTTTCTTGAGGAATTGTAGGAGGAGTTTGTAAAGGATCAAGAATCTTCTCAACTTCACACTCTTTTTCAAGACTATTCTCTTCCTTCTTTCCCCATGACTCCACTATCTTACTCCAACTTAGTCTATTAGGATTAGAGGTCTCTTTTTGAGGTGGTGGGGATGAAATGTGAGAGGCCAATGAGGGTTTGAACTCCACTTCTCTGGCTGCTAACATGGAATATTGTAAATTCATAATATCTAAATCAATATGCCTATCAATATTAGCTTCAAACACAAGATTTCTCTTTTCAACTCTCTCCTCTAATTGATTTGGAAAAGGATGTCCTTGATAAGGTTGATTGGGTTCATGACTGGGAACCATGCAGGACTGATAGAAACTTTTTATAAGTGGAAAAGAAATCTGATATGTTTTTTGAGGTTGCATTTTATTAACTTCTAACCTATCCTCTAAGGAAGAGATTAAACCACTCACATTCAGCATCTCACTTGTGAGCCTTTGCCAATTAGCTCTCTTAATAGGTTCCCACTCCCTCTTAACTAACTCTAATACATTTATCACTTGATGGATGGAATGATTAGGAATTTATTGGCCACATACCCTACGAGTATCAATCTCTAACATATATCTCTCATATTCCAAGAGTGTCTTCTTGAATGTGGAAATGGATTGGCTTGAGGAGTGGCTAGTTTGACTAGGAGTAAGACATGGAGAAGGCTAACTATATGACTAGTAAGAGTAATTTATAGGATGGATATGATCATATTGAGGATAAAAATAACCATATTATCATTGATACACTTATTGATAGGGTTGTTTAATAACTTGTTCATTTTAATAGGGAATGCCATAAACTTGGAAGGTCTCACCAACTTGTGTGAAATTATACTCAATATCAAGGTCAGCCATGAAAATTTAATAAGAAACAATAGAACAAAATAAAATGTTACCTAAAATATTAAAAGGATCACTTAGGCTACTTTACAATCTGATATAGATTTAGAGTCACCATTGATGCTTAGATAGATGCCTTCAAAGGCTGATGTGTTGAATGATAACACCAAAAATCCTCCAACTCTTGGAACAAGAGTCCCACCAGGAATGCCAAAAACTATTATTAATTTTATTTTCACCCTTTGAGGAGATACAAAACTCTCCTCATCTAGATGGCACAATGTAATCACCTCTAGGCTTGTGGGTAGCCTAAGGAATGAGGTGAATCTCTAGATAGGGCTACCACCCTTGATGTACCACTTAGAATTGCAACTACTACTAACTTTAGGGAGTGAAAAGGGAGAAGGATAAATAAAATAAAACTAATATAAGAGATTTTATACACAA
Source organism: Torreya grandis (assembly GCA_037957365.1). Taxonomy (NCBI): domain Eukaryota; kingdom Viridiplantae; phylum Streptophyta; class Pinopsida; order Cupressales; family Taxaceae; genus Torreya; species Torreya grandis. The sequence goes on from JARHVA010000127.1 coordinate 357,220, forward strand.
AATTTATTGATGATTTCCAACCATATGTATGATATACTCGAGACCAAGAAACTAACCAAAACATACATTTTTCCAATCTAAGTCCTCTTGTATCAATGTTACATTATGATGTTATGGAATAATATCTTAGGATATGAGGACTATAATAGAGGCCTTTAATGTAAATAATTAATATAATAACTCACTTAAAATTTTAAATTTCTTGGAACACATCACATGCTCTGTAAGAAGAAGCTATAAATAGGTGAAAGAGTGTGACAACTTGCTAAGGAATCCATAGTCTTCACTAAACAAATTCAACATTCAAGTAAAGCAAACTATGAACAGTCATGGAAGAGGTAATAATTAATCATTTTATTTATTAAATTGTGTAAAAATGATCAGGGTTTTACCATACTCAGGTGGAGCATCCAATACAATGCCAAAATGGCTAGCTCTTATAGAACTTGTAAGAGAGAGAAGAAGAAAATTTCAAGGGTCATAAGGACACTTGTAAAGCTAATACATGGAGTTAATTGTGCATGTGAGAAATATATGGGATGAAACATGAAATTTAAAGGGCTAAAAGTGTTAACCCAAGTCACCAATTTGAAGAAAAGTGGTATAAAACTCTCCATTTTGCATAGAAAAATTGCCTTCATGATTGGGCTTATTTAAACATCCCATAACTGATAAAGATAAATTTTTATGATTTTAATTTAGTATAGGGACATAATATATTCATCTCCATTCATTTTTTTCATTCCCAATCTTTTAGAATTAACTGGAAAGGAGAAATCATCATCTATAGTCTAAAAAAACTCTTTTTATGCACTCTACACACTTAGCTTCCAAAAAGGCGTCATTTATCCATGAAAATAAATAGAATGGAGTTAATTAAAATTTTAATTTCCCTCCATATACTTATAATAATCACACACATCATAAAATCATCCCACTTGATGTTTTCTATCTTCTTCAGTAGCTTGTTTAATATGCCAAATGTGACTAGCTAAGTTGAAACACATGGTTGGGGTACTTAAAATTTATTTTAGGGCATTAAATTAATATGAGGAGTTATTAAAAGTATCAATATTTATCCAAAAAATTTATTCATCCTCAAATTCCTCTTAGAACCTGCACAATGTAAAAAATGTTGAAAAATAGCCTATTTTTGTACCTTGTCCATACAATTATATACAACCAAAAAGGTGTGGAACATCCTAGTGACCCCTCTCCAAGGTCCAAAAAGTTTCATGATATAACTATTCCCCTATACTATCTTTTTAACTCAATCTTCCCATATTGGTCCTTAACAAGGGTTTGCAAGGGTTTGAGGCTTATTTCCACTCTTAAGGTTGGTTCATAAAATTTGGACATCAAACCTACAAACAAATTTTAATAATTTGGACTTCAAGACCCTTAGTAGCATCCCATAGCTCCTTTGTCTCACATGTAGATCCTCATGAAAGATATGAGCTTTAAAATATGTTCTATCGAGCTTGTCTCTCTTTGTCCCAATGGGCTCGATGGGTTTTTGAGCCAAAAAAGGCTTCTCTAAGGTTTATCTTGAAAGTTAAAGGATATAAAAAACCTTAAGTGACCTAAAAATAATGTTTCAACAAGATGGAGTGCACATCTCAATCCAAAAAAGAAGTTGATTCCCTTTAAAAAGTTAAGCCTAAACCTTGTTCAAGAGGTTTGCCTACAAATTTTGGTGTTTAGGCCTTCCTATAGGTTTTCCTTGGATCCTATAAGCTTATACATATCTGATATGACAATATATACATGATCCCATCAGTTTGACATTCTCATTTCATGTTGAAATTGAAGGTGATTGTGCTTTTGAGGTCTATGCCAAAACCTTGCCCTTAAGTGTGCTTGAAACTTAAAACTCAAAATGACTTCTAATGATTTTTATTACCTAAAAAATGTTCAAATACCTTTGTATACATCTAAAAAACATGTTCAAATGAGTTATAAATCTCACTAATAGCTAGAGGTGGAGTGGCAACTCATTTGAACTCTAGGCCTAAATATGTCTAGTAGACCTACCTATAACTCTAGTCACCTAGAACACTTTATTTCATTTTTTCTCTTTTCCTTTGATTCCCCATGTTTTCGTAGGTGTTTTCTAGCTTTTCGTGCCCTCTTTAAGGTTTTATAAACCTTTTGGCTTCATATTTATCTTTTTCCCTCAAAACTACTAGTCAATGCATGAGGTGAAGTACCCCCTATCTGAGACAAAACATAATAATACAGATCTCCATGGAGTATGAGTCTCCTTGAATATAGAGTCTCCATGACTCAAGAATCAATCAATAATCTCAATTGTATTCTCTAGTGTAGTACTCTGGTTGGGAGGGAAAAACTCATCTAATATCTTTTCCACACCAACCACATACCATAAACCCCCCACACTATCTCCCAATAAAGGGATGGCCCTCCCTTCACATATGGGTAGATAATTATGGTGCAAGAATCTAGAGTGATAAAATAGAACCTGTGTGTTATAGATATCTAATACATAATGTGTATCATAAATAAATTCATTATAACATGATATCACACAAATATGAAAACTATATCAACATATGAAATGAAAATGTTTAACTATAAACATTACTTTGGCTAAAGCTTTAAATAATAAATTATCTCTAGGATCAGTCAATTTAATGCATGCCACTCAATTGGATTACTCTTCATCTTGAATTGATGGTGCTAATTAAGCCATTAGAATCCATCCACTATTTATTTAGAGTCATGAATGCAAGATTCGGTTAAAATATTTAATAATATAAAAATCAATAGATCCATTCAAAATATTTCCCTTTAGTTAATAAAAATATGCAAAGTATAGAAATATTAAATACACACATTTAGTCCATAAAATTTAATTTACTCAATCTAATATCATCTAGTTTATTATAAAATAATAAACATAATAAAAAACAATCCTTAATATAACAAACCATCTGGGCAATGATTTATCTAGACTACCAATTAATTTTATCACAAAGCAAATTATAATGCTATTTCATCCTTGAAACAAACATTATAACATATGCTTATTTAATTGTTCATATTCCACATATAACAAAATCCAATCCAAAAATATCTTAATATTCTCTATTTTTAAAACTCATAAATAACTTATTCTAATGATTTTATTCAAACATTAAAATATATGTAATCATCCATTTTCCTTGTTATGGTAATTGTTTTTTTAATTATATCCCAACTCTGTGTGTGTGTGTGTGTGTTCACAATTGGGATATGATTAAAAAACCATTACCATAACAAGGAAAATGGATGATTACATATATTTTAATTCAAAATTCCTACTTGAAGAGAATGCAACTCCTAGTTGAGGGAAGTTTTCATAGAGGTGTATACAAACATGGTGAATACCTATAGACCTACCTTTTTTCCTTTTGGGTTATGGGGTTGGATGAAGAGTTGTGTAGATGGATGAACCATATAAAGGCCCTATATACAATCCCCTATATTTATTTCATTTTAATTTCAAACAAATAAAAAACACTCTAACCCATTTCAATTTCAAGACCCAACAACACCACTAAAATTTAAGTAATGTACCAACCTATATTAGTTGCTTATCATGCCAAGAAAGTTGAATCCCTTTGTTAGCTTGAATTAATTTTAATTTTCTCTTTCAGCCTACTACTCTCCATATGTGTGCCTCTCAGTCCTCATTCTTCTTTGTTTTATTCCTTTCCATCACCTTACTCACCATGACTTTCTCCCCTATTTTTGGCAAACAAAACCCATTAAAAATATGTAGCTAAAATAAGTCAATAGAAACCCCACTAACATATAGTTCACCACCATTTCTCATGTAGTCCATAACTAACTTATATCATCATTTTTGTCTAAGAATTATGGTTATCTAAATTCAATGAGTGACTGGAAACCCTAATCATCTCAAAAATTTCTAATGACTCAATAAAATAATCATTTTATATCCTTTATAAAATATGCATGCCCTTGAATTAAATCAAATCTAGAATCAAATTCATTTTTTCTATCCTAACCAAAAAAAATGATAAGTCATAATCACTAATATTATTCCATGTAATGTTGACCATCAAATAGTAAATAACCACTATCTTTTTATGCAATGTAAACTATCAATTATTCTAGTAACATAGAGACGATATAGTATGATTAAAGCATATATGACTCTTAAAATATTATTGTAATTGTCACTAAGTCATCTAAATAAAACACTATGCATTTGAGTTCAAAATCATAAGTTAACCCTCTAGGTCTAGATAATAACCATAGGCTTTAACAAATAATTTGACAACATAATGATGTTTATATAATTGTTTCATAATGATATTATTCTATAACACCTTGCATTTCATTAATAATTAACAAAAAGTTTTTAATTCATTATGTCATTTACAATGTTATATTACTATTAAAATTAATAATAGTAACCTTTTTAAACATAAATAGTCACTAACAACCTAAATCAATTAAGGAATAGCATACATTTATTATTTATACTAAAAAATCCAAAAAAACATTTTTAAATGAATATTTAACTATGTACAACACTACAATAAATCACATTAAACTAGTTAGGTATAGATTTATCAAATCCAATAAACTAATAACATCAACAACACTTAGATTAGTGAAATAATGCAATCACATAAAATTATTTAAGAACACTAAAATCATATAAGGCATTCATTATAGAAAATAGTGCATATGACAACTTATCTAGCTCAAAAAATTAATCTTAAAACATGATATACTACTATGGTGTATGCATGGGTTTTTGGTTTCACTCTCAGTCATCCCCTAACATCTCCATCTACACCACCCTATCGGATGATGCTATCCCTCCATCACACACTAAGGGATAGATCTATCCTACATCCAACTCACAATAATTAAGGTAGTTATCTTGAAACATATAAAATAATTTTGTATAATTAACAAACATGATCATAATGTATAGAGTAAAAAGTAAAGCTATCTCATTGCAACAAAATCATGTAAATTAAGAAACACATAACTATCCCATAATCAACATATGATATATAGATTAATAAAACAATAGTTCATCAAATAATCAGCCATAATAATCCATGAATCAAATAGGTTTTTCATCTTAGAGATAAATTAGGATGTGACATCATCCACCCTTAAGTTAGTCATCATTCTAATGATATTTATTCAAACCCAAGTTTTGAATTTAAAACATTATTCAATAGAAAATAATATAATATACAACAAAAAATCAAGAAAATAAATGTGGAAACATCATGTAAAACTCATCATTATCCTCCCAAGTGGCACTATCTTTAGAATATTGGTCTCATTGGACCTTGCATTATGACATTTCTCTATTACACAAACTAAGTTTTTGAGTGTCAATTATTTTGATGGGGTCCATCATGACCACCTTAGGATCCAAAACCTACAAAAGATTCAAATCCAACACATGTGAAAGATTAAAAACATACTTTTTAAGATAAGACACATAGAAGACATTATTAAAATGAGATAGATTTGGTGGAAATGGAATCCTATATGATACAATATTGACCACTTTTAAAACCTCAAAGGGTCCCACATATCTCAGTGAAAGTTTCACTGACTTCTCAATTTTAATCAAGCCTTTTTGAGGCTTAACCCATATAAAAAATTTATCACCTGCAAAAAAATTCCTATCTATTCTCTTTAGATCATCATAACTTCTCTACCTATCATTAGCCTTAGCCAACCTCTACTTAATATTCTAACTTGCTCTTCCATTTGATTTTATTCATAGTTTTATGTGTTTTTCAGGTATAGAATGGTTTAAAAAGATTAAAAGCACTTTGAGAGCTAGTATGGGATCTAATATAACCTCTCATTTTCATTCCTTACATTATCAAATCTCACAAGTGCTTCTACAAGTACCTCCACTTCAACTAGTCCAGAATGACATAGTGAGCAAGGAATGATCACCAAGTGAGAAGGTGAAAACTCTAGGTGGGAGGCATCTAAAGGTTTTCTTCATGAATATAGAGATATGATGACCCTTAACAAGTGCCATATGCTCCCTTGTAAGGATTTTTTTGGAAAATTGAAGACCTTTTTGATGAAAAGTGTGAAGGGTGAGTGAAAGGAGAGTGATTATGTTTATAGGTAGAGATGAATCATCTCCAGAAGAATATTAGTGACTAGGGACACAACTAATGTATGCTTGGGTTTGTTTCTAACCCTCCCTTCATACTGAACTTAGCTCATCTATCCTTAATCTATTATGAATTACTCATGGAAAGTCAAATGAATATGGAAATTTATATGCAAGTAAATGAAGAGTCCTACACCACATTTCAAGAGTTTCATGCTTTGAAAGAAATTTTTAAAAGTATACCTTACATGGTCTATTCAAAATTCATTTATCCTACAGATGTAACTCCCTTTCTTATCTTAAAAAGTGGTTTAATGACTCTTGGACTTCATTCTATTCTCTCTTCTCTCACATGATATAAGCATTAACCATTTTGGCTATTGTAGACTAATTCCACTCCATGTAGGGTGAATACCTAAGGAATTAATTTTGTAATTGTATTTTGAGAAATAAATTTAATATATTTTTGAGTTCATGAATATTTTTTTTAAGTGTGCAAAGTGATGTATGGTGATGTTGAGTGATAATATTCTATCCTTACTATTGTCACTTAGATTTATACCCTTTGATGAGATGTCTCAGCTCTCCTCATCCAAGTGGCACAATTGAAACACCTCTAAGATTATGTGTAGCCTATTAATGAGGTGAATCCCTAGACAAGGCTATATCTCTTGATGTACCACTTTGGATCACTACTGCACCTAAACTTTATGATGGAAAAGGGAGAGATAAAATTGAAAACAAACTATTCTAGGGGAGGTGATGCACCAAATAAGTTGATAACTTCCAAATAGCTACATTTTACACATGAGAACAAAGGACTAACCAAACATACACTTTTCCAATTTGAATCTTCTCACATTAATGTTTCATTATGAGGTAATGGATGAATGTTTAGGCTAAGAGGGCTAGACAAGAGGTCTTGAATGATACTAGTGAATAGGTTAACTCACTTAACTTTGAAACTTCCTATAAAATTTCATAAACCTATAAGAATATAAAATTAGGTGAAATAATGAGACAACATTCTAAGAAATCCATAGTATTCACTAAGGTAGATCCATCATTCAAGTAGAGACACTAGGAATAGTTATGAAAGAGGTAAAAATAAGTAATCATATTAATCAAATCTTATGAAAATGAATAGGGCTTCACCATACTCATGTGGATAATTAGAGGAAGGATTTAACATCTTCTAGAATCAATCCCAATAGTTGGATTGTATGGAATCATCCAAATAAGAGAAAAACCTATAAGGTGCATAAATTAACAAGAAGAAAAACATATTCAACTTTATGAGGATGGTTAATAAATCACAAGCCACCATTATTAAATTTTATTTTTTTAAATTAATCTCTTTTAGTTTAATGTCACGTCTTAAATTTGTTTGACCTGGAAGTTCTCCAATTGTTCGTACCAAGAATAAACTTCTTGATTGGTTTTATGTGTCTAAAAGGGTGAAAAAGGAGCAAAATGATTTTAGTTCAATTTTGATGCTTAAAAAGTACTTCAAGAATGGAAATGGATATAAGGAATTTAAAGAGTCATTTCATGACCTTATCCCACATGTCAAACTCCCTTGTCGGTTGTACAAGTGCCAAACTCTTCCCTTTTCAAATGAAACTACTCTTTCTTCTGAAGAACCTATCACCTTTTAGTTAGGAACAATTGATCTAGGCATAATAGGACACATGGAACATGAAATAACATTTTTCACATCTTCACACTTCCCAAAGAAGTTGTACAACTCATTTAATGCTCATTTTGACCCTCAAAATGTCTCAAAAAGACATAAGGACTAAAATAACTAATGACCAAGGCTAATATAACATGAAATAATATTAAAACACCTATGACATAATAGATTATAATACTATCTAGGATATAATATTAAACGCCCTATAAACCTCTAAAGACCATGTTTTTGTCTATAAGGGTCCCAATTTCACCTACAAGGTCAAATTTGGTCAATAAATTGGTGACTCATAGGGATATCATGCCTACTATGCTAACTAGACCAATAACCTTATCAATCCCTTGGGATTAGGGAGTCATATGAAGTATAAAACAAAATAAGGAGACCTTTGACAATTGACCATAAGATTTGATCAAGATAAGACCAATTGACTACTTCAACTGCACAAAACAAAAGACACACACAAAATAAAGTAAACACACTAACAAAACACACATGTGCTCAAATCACTTAGGAAAAATAGGAAGAAAAAAACTATATAAAACTAATAATTAATAATCTCCCTTTCCAAGTTCAATAGGAAAGTTTCTTACATCTCTTTCTTCATGAGATGAATTATGATGTCAAACATGTTGATCTTTGGATTGAGCACTCGATATATCAAACCTACTTCTTGGCAGTTCACTTGCTATAATCCCAAGTATAACATCTTCAAATAGGTCTCCAATGTAAAATAATTCCTCTTAGCCTTATACACATACCTCATATTGCTTCCCACTCTCCATCTCATGATCAACTTGCATCTTCTTAGTAGGCATGATTTCAAGAGGAGTGGTTTCTTGTTCCTTAGAAGATTGAGGCCAGTAGGAGCTTGTATTGGCCTCCAAAGGCTGAGGTGAAATTTTCTCTTTCTCATCTATGACATTTTTAAAAATGTAATATTGTAGTTATTGACCTCTTGAGAGACTCAAACTCATTACAAATGCTTTCAAACTACTACCACAAGTCCCCATATTATTTTTTATTAGCATCATGGAGGGGAACAACTAGAGAAGATCCTTCATCCTATTTTTTATAATCCAAAATGACTTCATACAAGGTTTATTCTTTGACATAAAGAAGGCATTCCTCATAATCAACATAACAAGAAGACTCAACACAAGGACTCACCTCTTATTCAACATTTAGGACCTCTTGAGGGATCTCAAGTTGTATCTCAACTATAATAACCTAAATTTGATTCTCAAGGGCTGAAATGTATTCCATCTCCTTCTCTTTCATGGTGATGCCAAGACTATGCATCTTGAAATTAGGTGATTTAGCCTAATGAGGCTGCCAAGGAGCTACACTTTCTTCAAGCAAAATTTTTGAATTTCCCTCAACCAATTTCTCCTCTTTAGGTTCCCATACCATAGGTCCATCAAGACGATGGGTGATGAGGTGAGGACAAGATGAACTATTTAGTAGAGGTGGAACTTAAGACTCAAAATCAGATTGAGAATGCATTATAGGGGATTTTTTTGGGAGTTTTTGAGGAAGGGTAGGTAGACCTTGGGATAAAATAACTTGGCTATCTTCCAGTTGATAATAACTTTATTGAAATCTAATCCAACTTGAGCACTCTCTTGAGGGAGGTTATATGGGGTGTGTTTAGGAATAGGATCTTCTTTTGGGTCTAAAACTTCCATCACACTTTGACCTAGCAATTTCATCCTTTACTCTAACTCTTCAATTTGCTTAGATAGGTTCTCTTAGAAAAGTATCTCTTGAATTTTATAGGCATATTCATGAGGATGAGGAGTAAAAGAGGGCTGAAATGGAACATAAGAGGTCTCTTGAGGAGGGGTGGGAGGGACTTACATGGGATCAAGTTCTTTCTCAACTTCACACTCCTTATATAGGCTTCCATCTTCTTTCTTTCCCCATGATTCTAATACCTTACTCTAGCTTAGGATGTAAGGATTAGGAGTCTATTATCGAGGTAGTGATGAAATTTAAGGAGTGGATGAATTTTTCAAGAAACTTAGAATCTCCTTAGGCTTGGATTCTCCACCTTGTCTCTAACTTGGAATTTCATGTCTAGAGGGATTTTCTTAAGGTTGGGATGTAATAGGAGAGGATAATGATGGCTTAAATTCCACTTTATTTTGATAATTATATGGAATATTTCATTTTTATATTATCCAACTAAATATTCCTATCAAAATTTGCTTCAAAAATGAGGATTGTCTTCCCAACTCTCTCTTCTAGTTGATTGGTAAAAAGATGGATTTGATAAGCTTGATTAGGCTCATGAATAGGGGTCAAGTAGGACTGATATAAATATTAGGGAAGTGGATATGAAGGTTGATAGGTTTGGTGAGGCTAATTTTCATGAATTTTTATCCTATCTTCCAAGTATGAAACTAGGCTACTCACATCTAGCATCTCACTTGTGAGCCTTTACCAATTGGCTCTCTCAATAGGTGCCCACTTTCTTTTAACAAACTCTAATTCATCTCTCGCCTTATGAATGAAATGACTAGGAATATCTTGACCATTTCCCCTTACAATGTCAAGATCCAACATGTACTTCTCATATCCAAAGAGTGTTTGGTTGAAATTTGTAATGGATTGATTAGAGGAGTGATTAGGTTGACTAGGAGAAGCAAGATATTGAGGAAACTAGTTATAGGACTGATACTACTCATGGTAAGGTTGATAATGGTAATATTGGAGATAGTAAGAATCATATTTAAATTGTTAAGGATCATGACAAGGCTGATAGTAAATTCCATAAGATTGATAAACCTCACCAACTTGTGTAAAACAACATTCAACACCAAAGTTAGCCATGCAAATTCATTAGGAAGTAAGAACATAAAGAATGATTATTAGGAATATTCAAAGGAATAACTAGGTTACTTGAATATTTGATGTAATGTTAGAGTTTCCATTAATGTTTAGATATATGCCTCCAAAATATGATGTGTTGAAAGACAACACCAAAAATATTTCAAATTCTTTGACTAAGAGTCCCACTGGTTGTGCTAAATAATATTGTCACTTGGATTTGAACCCTTTGAGGAGATGTCTTATCTCTCCTCATCTAAGTGGAACAATTGAAACACCTATAATACTTTGGGTATCTTTTGAATTAGGCTAATATTTATACAAGGATATCTCCCTTGATGTGCCACTTTAGATCACTACTACACCTAAAATTTGTGAGGAAAAAGGGAGAGAGAAAAATGAAAGAAAACTATTCTAAGGGAGGTGATACACCAAATAATTTAGTGAATTATAGCTAGATACACGTTACACATCAGAAAAAAGGACTAACCAAACATACACTTTTCCAATTTGAATATTCTCACATCAATGTTTTATTATGAGGTTATGGATGAATGTTTAGGCTAGGAGGGCTAGACAAGAGGCTTTGAATGGAATTAGTGAATAGGTTAACTCTCTTAACCTTGAAAATTCCTAGAACACTTCACATGACCTAAAATAAGAATATGAAAATAGGTGAAAGAATGAGATAACATGTTAAGGAATCTATAGTCTTCACTAAGCAAGATCCTTCATTCAAGTAAACACACTATGAATAGTTATGGAAGAGGTAAATATTAGTAATTTTATTGATCAAATGGTAAGAAAATGAGAAAGGATTTTCAATAATTAGGTGGATAATTATAATAGTAATTCAACATCCTCTATAATCAATCCCAATAGCTAGATTGTATGAAATCATCTGAATAAGAGTAAAACCTGTAGGGTGCATAGATTAGCAAGCATAAAAACATAGTCAACTTCATGAGGATGGTTCATAAATAAAATTCCACCATTATTAAATATATTTTTATGTAAATTAATATCTCTAAGTGTAATTTCACCTCCCAAAGGCGTTTAACCTCGAAGTTCTCCAACTATCCATACTAAGGATAAACTTGTTGATTGGTTTTGTGCGTCTAAAAGGGTGAAAAAGGAGCAAAATGGTTTTAACCTAGTTTTGAAACTTATAAAGTAATTAAATAATGTAAATTTATTTTAAGAAGATAAATATTCATCTCATGACCTTATCCCACATTTCACACTCCCTTTTGGGTCGTACAAGTGCCAAACTCTTTCCTTTTCAAATAAAATAGCTCTTTCTTCTGAAGAACCTATCACTTTTTAGTTATAAATAGTTGATTAAGGAATAATAGGACACATTTAACATGAAATAACCCTTTTTAAAACTTCAAACTTTCTAATGAGTTTGTATAACTCATTTAATACTCATTTTGACCCTCAAGATGACTCAAAAAGACTAAAATGAGTAATGAATAAGGCTAATATAACATGAAATGACATAAAATATATTATAATAATCCATATGACATAATATTAAATCCACTATAAATATATAAATACCATGTTATTACCTATAGGGCTCCCAATTTGACTTATAGGGTCAAATTTGGACAAAAAATTGATGACTCATAAGGGCAGCATGCCTGCTATACTAACTAACCCGGTAGCCTTATCAGTCCCTTAGGTTTAAGGAGTCATCTAAAGTCTAAAAAAATATAATGAAACCTTTGACCATTAACCACAAACTTTGATTAATACAAGACTAATTGACTACCTCAACCACATAAAATAAAGGACAGACATAAAACAAAAAAAACACACTAACAAGACACACATGTGCTCAAAGAACTTGGGAAAAATAGGATGCAAATAAATATATACAGATAAAAATTAAGCATACCTCCCTTTACAAGATCAAAAGGAAAGTTTTTGGAATCTCCTTCTTCATGAGATGAATCATGGTGCCAAGCATGTTATTCTTTAGATTGAACACTTGATAGATTAGACCAACTTCTTGGCACTTCACTTGCTATGCTCTCAAGTATACCATATTCAAATAGGTGTCCAATGTAAAAGTATTCCATTTGGCCTTATACACATAACTCATATTTCTTCCCACTTTCCATCTCATGGTCAACTTGCATCTTCTTAGTAGGCATGATTTTTAGACAAGGGGTTTCTTGTTCCTTGGAAGATGGAGGCTAGTAGGATATTGTATTGACCTCCAAAGGATGAGGTGAAATTTTCTCTTACTCATCTATGACATTTTAAAAAATTTCATCTTGCTTACTATCACTTTCAATCAGCTCTAAGGGAGTTATACACCCCTTGAGAGACTCAAACTCATTACAAATGGTTTCAAAATACTACCACAAGTACTCATATACTTTTTGATAAACATCATGAAGTGGAAGAACTAGAGAAGCTCCTTTATCCTCTTATTTATAATCCAAAAGGACTTCATCCAAGGTTTTTTGTTTGACATAAAGAAGGCATTCCTCATAATCAACACAACAAGAAGAATCAACATAAGCACTCACCTCTTATTCAACATTTAGGACCTCTTAAGTTATATCAAGTTATATCTTAGTTTTCATAACCTAACTTTGTTTCTCAAGGTCTGAAAGATCTTCCATCTCCTTCTCTTTCTTGGTGATGCCATTACTAGGCATCTTGAAATCAAGTGACTTAGCCCAAAGAGGCTACTGAGGAGCTACACTTTCTTCAAGAATATTTTTTATTTATTTTACTCAACAAAATAATACTATTTAGGTTTCCATACCACAGGTCCATCAAGGAAAATGGTGATGAGGTGAGGACAAGATGAACTACTTGGTGGAGGTGAACATAGGAATCAAAACTAGATTGAGAATGCATTGCAGGGGATTCTTTTATGAGTTTTTAAGGATGGGTAGCATAGCTTAGGCTAAAATAGAATAGTTATCTTCCTTCCTATTGATAATCACTTCATTTAAATATGATCCAACTTGAGCACTCTCTTGAGGGAGGCTAGATGGGGCGTGTTTAGGCATAGGATCTTCTTTTGTGTCTAAACCTTCCATCACACCTTGCAATACTTAGCAATTTCATCCTTAACTCTAACTCTTCACTTTACTTGGCTAGGTTCTCTTGAAAAAGTATCTATTGAATTTAATAGGAATATTCATAATAATGAGGATTACATTAGATATGACATAAAAAATAAGAGGTCTCTTGAGGAAGGGTGGGAGGGACTTGCATAGGATCAAGTTATTTCCCAACTTCACCCTCCTTATATAGGTTTACATCTTATTTATTTCCCCATTATTATACTACCTTACTAAATCTTATAATGTTAATATTAGGAGTCTCTTATTGAGTTATTTATGCAATTTGAGGAGTGGATGAAGTGTTTAAGAAACTTGGAATCTGCTTAGGCTTGGATTCTCCACCTTGTCTCCAACTTAGAATCTCATATCTAGAGGTCTTTTCTTGAGGTGGGGATGTAATAGGATAAGTAAATTAGGGCTTAAATTTCACTTATTTTATTTATGATATGGATGATTACATCTACCTATTGGCCAACTCAATTTTCCTATCAATATTTGCTTCAAAAATGAGGTTTATCTTCCCAACTCTCTCTTCTAGCTGATTGGGAAAAAGATGGATTTGATAAGCTTGATTGGGATCATGAATAGGGATCAAGTAGGATTTATAAAAATATTTGGGATATGAATTATAGGTTTGGTGAGGATTCTTCTCATGAATTTTTAGCCTATCTTTCAAGGATGAAATTAGGCCACTCACATATAGCATCTCACTTTTGAGCCTTTACCAATTGGTTCTCTGAATAGGTGCCCACTCTCTTTTAACCATATCTAATGCATATATCACCTTATGAATGAAATTAATAGTAATATATTGACCATGTCCCATTAGTGTGTCAAGATCCAACATGTACTTATCATAGCCCAAGAGTGTTGGCTTGAAAGTAATAATGGTCTGATCAGAGGAGTGACTAAGTTGACTAGGAGAATCAAGATATTGAGGAGGATGGTTATATGACTAATACAACTTATTATAAGGTTTAAAATTGTCATATTAGAGCTATTAATAATCATATTGAAATTGGTAAGGATCATTGCAAAGATGATAATAAATTTCATAAGCTTGATAAACCTCACTAACTTATGTAAAATAATACTCAACACTAAAGTAAACCATATAACTTAATTAGGAAGTAAGAACACAATGAATGATTATCAACAATATTTAAAATAATACCTAATCTAGTTGAATATTTGATGTAATCTTGAAGTCACCATTTATGTTTAGATAAATGCATCCAAAGGCTTATGTGTTGAAAGACAACACCAAAAAATCTTTCAACTTCTTGGACTAAGAGTCCCGTCAGGCATGCTAAAAACTATTTTCGCTAGGATATGTACCATTTGAGGAGATGTCTTAGCTCTCCTCATCCAAGTAGTATAATTAAAACACCTCTAGGCTTGTGCATAGCCTATAAATGATATGTATCTCTAGATAGGGATAGATCCCTTGATGTGCCACTTTGGATCACTACTACACCTAAACTTTATGAGGGAAAAGGGAGAGAATGTTGAAAGTAAACTATTCTAAGGGAGGTGATACACCATATAAGTTGATGACTTCCAACCAGTTACATGTTACACATGAGAACAAAGGACCAACCAAACATACACTTTTTAAATTTGAATCTTCTCACATCAATGTTTCATTATGAGGTTATGGATGTATGTTTAGGCTAGGAGGGCTAGACAAGAGGCTTTGAATGGAACTAGTGAATAGGATAACTCACTTAACCTTGAAAATTCCTAGAACACTTCACATGACTTGAAATAAGAATATGTAAATGTGTGAAATAATAAAATAACATCCTAAGGAATCCATAGTCTTCACTAAGCAAGATCTATCATTCAAGTAGACACACTATGAATAGTTATGAAAGAGGTAAAAATTAGTAATATTATTGATTAGATAGTATGTAAATGAGTAGGTATTTTCAATACTTATGTGGATAATTATAGGATTGATACAAAATCCTCTAGAATCAATCCCAATAGTTATATTGTATGGAATCATCCAAATAAGAGCAAAACTTGTATGGTGCACATATTAACAAGAAGAAAAACATAGTCAAATTCATGAAGATGGTTCATAATGAACATACCACCATTATTATAAGTCTTGTTATGTAAATGAATATATATAAGTTTAATATTACCTCCCAAAGTAATTTGACTTGTAAGTTCTCTAACTATATGTACTAAGCATAAACCTATTGACTAGTTTTGTGTATCTAGAAGGGTGAAAAAGGAGCAAAAAAGTTTTAGACTAATTTTGACACTTAAAAAGTAATTAAATAATGGAAATGTATCTAAGGAAGTTTAATAATCATTTCATGAAATTATACCATGTGCCACACTCCCTTTTTGGATTTACAAGTGCCAAACTCTTCCCTTTTCAAATAAAACTGCTCTTTATTCTAAAGAACATATCACTTTTCAATTAGGAATAGTTGATTAAGGAATAATAGGACACATGGCATGTGACATCACCATTTTTACACATTAAAACTTTCTAAGGAGGTTGTAAAACTCATTTAATGCTCATTTTAACCCTCAAAATGGCTCAAAAAGACAAAAAGACTAAAATGATTATTGACCAAGGCTAATATAATATGAAATGACATCAAATAGATTATAATACTCCCTATGACATAATATTAAACCCATATAAAACTATAAACACCAATTTTTTACCAATAGGGGTCCCAATTTGACATGCATGATCAAATTTGGTCAACACTTACTTCTCCTTGTCCTTTCATGTTTATATAATAGTTGTGGTGGTGTTCCTAGGTTACACCCTAGTTGAGCAAAGGGATTTTTTAGGTCCTCTTTCTCAAACTTATTCCAACATGGGACTAACCCTAGGTTGTGGATCACCTAAAATTGGGTCAAACCTTCAAACAAAGTTGAATTCATTTTGGATTTATCACCTAAATTATACCTAATCTAACTCTTGCTTGGAAAAGGGAGAGAGATTGAAAACAATTCAAAAAATCATGTAAGATGAGGTGATGTATGAAATGTTTCAATCCTTATAATTTCATAAGACACACTATAATATATGTTCAAGAATATGGAAGATCACTTCATTCACTCTTTGATCAATTTATCATATTTATTTCAAATAAAGGCATGGATTAGTTATTAACTTAGCATGGGAGGGCAGTTGTCCACTTCCACACTAACTAATAGACCATATATGCACTTAGAATGACTTGTGAGAACTTAGAAAACATTGCATAAAAGTGAGAAAACTTAGACAAAGTTAAGGAAAACATACATTCACTTAACCACATCAATGAATTCATAAGACACACTTCAACTTCGCTTGTAAAATGAAGGAATTTAGTTTTTATTGAATCAAATAGGTGTTACAGTACAAATATTGTCAGAGTCTAGTCATGCCAAAGAGAGGGATCCATTTCAAGGCTTAGTATCCTATATTTATATTATAAAGGGGTGAGAGAGATGGGGATTATGTCTAAAATTATGGAGAAGAAAGAATAATGACCAAAATCTCAATTATTTTGATGTTGATGCCATTAGAGTAGATCATAATGCCTAGGACCACTTCTAGAATACAACCATAAGAATCACATTAGTCCATTTTAATATATTTCTAGCTTGAATTGATACTCTTTACATTTATAATGGTGGGATCAAATTTTTATCAATCTTCTTCCAGTGTCAAAATAGTTGTAACAGCTAAATCAATATGTTAGTATCTCTTTTACATCATTGATTACTCCTCACTAGTTCATATTGGCATGTAAAGGTGGAGAAAAGGAGAATTAATCATGTTTTTTTCTTTGGAAATGAACTTGTCAAACCATGTCTACCTCCATGGCATCCCTTAATGTATTTGTGTTGGTTCAACCTTGACCATATCTAGATTCAAATTTTGATATTGGTCCTTGATCTCCTTCTCACGCACTATTAGATCTTATTTATCATGCACTATTTATCTAATCTATACAAATTAATGTGATACATATATATTTTCCAAGTTTAATGTTCTTAAGACACTTATCACTCACATATTCATCTTCAAGATCCACTAACCTTTTTGACTTGATGCTCACCATTGATCTAGAATCTACGATCAAACACATGTTGCTAGATCCTTGGGACCCACTGACATTATCAAGTTATCACTCACCATTAGATATTTTGTATGATTGAACACCAACTATTGTATCCAATTTTTTAATTCAAATGGATATTTATAATGGCTTAAAATTGATGTCTGCATGCCCATCATTTGATGTTCATGTGAATGTCATTGATGTTCACATGACCATTAATATTTGAACCCAAATGGATAATTTTTGATATTTATTTTGATTTCATATGACCATTAATAATTTCTATATTACCATCAATGATGTTCAAGTGACCATCATATGTTGAACACCAAACGATTAATTGTTGAACTTAATTTTGAAGTCTGCACACATATCCCATTCTACAAGTTAATCTTTGAAGGCTTAGATCTTGAGATATAAATCTCATCAAGAAATTAATTTTCTAGAGTAATATCTTGGCATTGATAAAATTGAATCCATGTGATCCTTCATCCCCATGAGGCTATTTTAGCATACTTATAAAATGCATAAGTTGACCCATCCATTTTTTCATGACATCCTAGAGATGGTCTAGCTCTTCACAACATATGGAAGTCATATTTTGATCCTTCAAATCTCTATAAATCTGATCATTTATTCAATCCAAGAAAAATATTTTTATGTGGGCCAAAATTGGCCAACATTTTTGGTGAATCATAGGGAAGTGTGCCTAATATGCTTGAGAACATAGTGTAGATAATAGAAAACTACACAATTGTAGTTTTTGATGATTGAATACCTCAGGACCCCCTAAATACCCCCTAAAACCTTCTTAACCCTTAACCAACCCCTCTTAACCTAATCAAAACACTATTATCCTATTCATATACTACTATTCAAAAGTAATATTCACTATCACTATTCACTATGGGACCCACTATCACTATTCATGATGACATGACAAGTGACATGGGAAGTGACATGGAAGCTGATATGTCAAGTGACATGGATTGGAAGGGAGGTGGCTTGAGGTGGGACATCATACCCCACTTGGGACCCACCTTTAAGGTACCTTATGACATCATTAAGCACCAAAGGGCCCCTCTAGAATATGGCACATTTTTCCCTATGGGGCCATCATTCAATGTGTGCTTTTGTCCTCATGCATGGATAACAGTGTTAAAATTCATGGGACACTTAGCCAAAAGATGGAAGTGAGTGGTGGAAGGTATTTTAGACCCATATGAGCCCATGTGCATGATTCCCACTCCATTTTAGACTCTTTAGTAAGTTGGGAGACAAACCAACCAAGTGGGAGACCTATTGGATAAGTAGGCATCTCATCCCCTTGTATTTCATGACCACTCATGCACTCACATGAATAATGGTGCCAAAATTAATGGGGAACTTAGCCAAAAGACAAATTAACTTGGTGAAAAGTCCTTTGGCCTCATTTGTGTCCATGTGCATGATTCCCACTCCAAATTGGACTCATGTGAAAATTGGGGGACAAAACACAAAGTTGGGAATCTCACCATCCTTATCCCCTTTTCAATTTATGATCCCACTTGAAAAATGGCACCATAATTCACTATTCCACTTCTTTACCATGTTTCTTGACACCAAATGCTATAAATATGATCCTCCTTCACCCATGGTTAATTTATTTTTGGTTAAATCATTATTGTTGCAAGTTTTATAGTTTTTAATAAGGTCATCCACTTGAGAATTAGTTCATCATCATCTTGGATAAAATTAATTCAAAACAATGAAGCTTTGTCAGAATTGCTACAGGATTCCATCTTCAACAACATCATCAACAACCATATTCAAGAATGCAAGGTAACTTTATTTTTATTTTATTTCTTGTACTTATTCCTTTCATTTCCTTTGTCCTTATTCATCCATCTCCTTTATTTCCTACCCAATTTTGCCCATTTACCATTCTTATCCATTTATCTATTTACCCTTCTACCCCTTTTCCATCATCACCCTTTTGGCCAACTCATACCTTTTCCATCTTTACCTTCCTTATCTATTTGGATTCCTACCATCTTGAAATTAATACATTTAATTTATTACCATCATTTACCCTTTCACCCATTATCTAAATTATCCATTTATCAATCCCAAACCAAAACCACAACCTTATCCTTTGACTAAATTTTGACATTAGTTGTTTTTATCTAGTCATTGTTTTAGCAAAGCATTTGACTTATTTGTTTTAATTTTAGTTAATTTCTATCATTTGATGTTTTTAGTTTTAGTTTTGTATCATTTTATGAAAATTATATCATTTTTATTTATCAAATTTAAGTGTTTAAATTATGTGGATTGATAGCCTCCTAGAAAGCTTTTGCTTTTAGGATCTAGCTCATGCTAGGCAATCTCCCCATCGACTTGTCTAATAAACAAGTGTGTTTAAGTGTTTTTTTATTTATATGTTATCCTCCCAAGATAAATATTATATCTCCATAATAATTTTGATTCAATTGGCATACATTGTAACAAGTTTTTTTACACACCCTTCTTCACTATTTTCTTTCTTCCAAAATCAAGAAAAACAAAAATTAGATAGAAACATTTTGGCATGTCTGGTGAGACCCTAGAGTTTTCTTGGGTTCATAGTTGTTTTAAGAAATTTAGTTTCATTAGTGAAGAATCATTTAGTTTCATTATTTTATAAAAAATTAAATTTCCTTTCTTATTTTCCAAAAGGCAAGTTATAGTCTCTTTTGCTTTATTAGAAAAAGTAAAATTGTTATTTTCCTTGCATTTTCTTAAAAAATAAACAAATCATCCTAGGATTAGGAATTAATTTATCATATTTTAATTAGGTTATATTTAGTTTGTATTCATTAAAATAAATCAAAAAAAATCCTTTGGGATTAAAATTAGCTTGCATACATAGTTTGCTTGCTTATTTAATTAGCTCATCTCGTTTAATTTAAGCAAAACAAAGTAATCGTAGTGCACAAATGTTACAAAAACCAAACCATGTACACTAATAAAAACATAAAACACAATTGAGATAAGTATTGATTAGGATTTCATCAACTAGAAGATCACCTTACCATTTCCAAATTATCATACTTGGATTTAATCACCGAGGGGATAACCAACTTAACTCTATGGTTGAGTATAAACTTTGGATAAATTGTATAAAGGATAATCATTCATACTGGCTATCAGATTGTGATGTGAGGGAAGAAATACCTAAGTATCAAGCCATGTACTTGATATAATACAAAATTATTTTTGATCACCTAAACATAACCCAAAACCAAACATAGATTGATTTCTAGGACCTATTCAAGCCAATTTCATCGTCACACTTTTCTAAGGCATAAGCCAAAAGAGAGATCAAAAATAATACTAGGACTTAACATGATCTTATTGAATACAATATTTTCCTTGAATATTTTATTTTTATTTTTATTTATTTTTAAGTTTGAGAACATATCATTCATTTCCCATTTTTTCATATGGTTCTTACTCACCAATAGTAAAGGGACCTTGAGAAACAAAACTCACCACCAAGTCAACCAACCTCTTCCACCTCATCACCCATGGAACATGTTTCTAAATCCATGGACTCCCCTCACTCTCCAAGAAGTCCTACTTGAGTAGTCCTAAGAGATTCATATTTTGTCACTTTCCTAAATAACAATAATGCAACCTTATAACATTACCTTAGAACTATGTCTTACCAAACCCTGATTTTGACCCCACCTCTAGATACACCTTATGGTATGTCTTTACACCTCATGGGGGTTAATCCAATACCATAGGTAATACTTAACCTTTAGTTACCTAAGCCCTATCATTGACCAGCAATCTCATTTAGGTTACCACTCAAAATCAACCAAGCTGAACTACCACTACTTTTATACCACCTACCAACCACTCCTCCATAATAGGAGTGCCTGCCTCTATCACTACCCATCTCCCTCTAATTACATCCAACCCATCAAACACTAGCTTGATTCAAAGCCTTGTGGTGTCCATACCTTCCATGTTACCACCAATTAGTGCAAAGGTCACTACGCTTTCATCAGCCACTAATCCAACTACCACTCTTACCCAACAAACAACCTTTAGTTATCTCCATAATCGACAAGGGCACATGCCCATTACCTAACCACCCAACCATACCTAACCATTAATTTCCACATACTAATATATCTCTTCTACCTAACCATTGGAATCCACATACCAATATGTGGAAACCTCTCAACCTTCCACCCACTGTCAACATGTTTCTCAACCACCACCACAATATGCACCTTAAAACCTCCCAAGTACTCAACCCCAAGAAAACTTCATGAAGATGATCATGGATAAGATGAATACCCTTGAGTCATCCATCTCTATATCCCATAATATCTTATCTTATGATTAAATTTATAATGAGCCTATTCACCCTTTAGTCCCTATCAGACCTTATCCAGCCTAGAGGGAACTTCCAAAATTTACCAAGTTTAATAGTAAGGAAGATCCTCAACAACATTTAAGATCATTTAGGCATTTGTGATACTTGATTTCCCATGATGATGCTCTTCTCTTTCATACATTTCCTATGTCATTATCTGGACCAACATTAGATTGGTATAGTACCATACCCAAACATTCTATCTTCTCCTTCAACCAACTAGCCCAAAACTTCTTGGATCACTTTTCAATCAATATATCCAAGAAATTTTCCATCACCAAAATCTACTCCATTGGAAAACTAGAGGATGAATCCATTTCCAATTTTTTGGTTTGTTTAAGGATCCTAAGTAGGCAACATTTCTTTTCTTTGCCCCAAATCAAACTTATAGAACTCTTTACTCATGCATGTGCAAAGCATATCTCATCCACATTATGTGTCCAAAACTTTTAGAACTTTGATGAATCTTTTACCATGGCTCATAGACTAGAGAATCAAACCATTGATGAAGGAAAGATTAAAATTAAAAACAATAACTCAACCTATAAAACCAATGAGGCTTCTTCCTTTAAGTCAAGTAATTAGCCCAATACCAATACCATGAACAAAGGAACTAAAAATGCTATTGTCCTCAAAGATGCACCCCCACCATCTACCAACCAACAAAACCTGAAGAACCAAACCTATAATGCCTCTAATTCTTCAAACCAAAACCCAATGAACTAAAATTGGAGCAACTAGAAGCAATTAAGTCCACTTAGGGAACCCTATGCTTCTTTTTTGGAAAATTTATTAAAAGCTAATATCATCCAATTTCCACCAACTAAACCACCCCAATAGTTTTATTCTTCTCACCCTGTGGTAGGTTGGTATAACAAAAATGGCCATTATGCCTTTCATCAAGTCATATGACATGATATTAATAAATGTAATACCTTCAAATACCTTATCCAATCGCTCATTAACAAGGGGGAGCTCAGATTGGACAACCCAAACACACCACCCAAATAAGCCCTTGATATATTTAGGAAACCTTTTCCAAACCATGTTCCCACCAAAAAATAGAGTAACAACTTCGAATGCTCTCTTGACACCCATATCATTAACATGATTCTTGACACACTCATTGATAAAGAACCCATTCACCAATCTACCAACCCCCCTCCACTTATTGAAATAGTAGAGTTACCTTATACCCTTTTGGACATATAAATATAGGATAAAACCATATCCACAACTTTGATATAGGTTATCACACCTATTTACCCTATTATAGAACCATCCATTCCATCTTTGGAAGCTATCTGACTAGAAAAGATAACTTTACCCACTAAACCTCTAATTTCAGAGCCTTCCATTAAAAACTAAGACAAAGGTAAGGGAAACAAACTAGAAATAGAACCTCTAACTCCTTATTTGGTAGACTAACCTAGCCCTTTTAAACCAACCAAAAACTCCACCCAACCAACCAAAACCTCATCCAAATTAACTAACCCTCAAACACCTAAACCCACCAAGATAACTAAAGTAACCAAACCCCCTCCAAAACCAATAACTAAAGAAACCAAATAGGTAAACCCACCCAAAGACCCAAATACTTTAATTCTAGCTTCCTTAACCTTTCCCAACATTTTAGGTCCTCATCCATCTACCTTGATCATGAATCCTATTATTTTTACCAAAACCCCACCACCTATGTTGGTTATACCTTCACACTTACTTCCTAATGTACCTCTCTTCACTGCACCAAAAATACCTAATTTTCCTACCTTTGCATCCTCCACCTCTAGCTCATATACCATATTGCCTAAATTAAAACCATCAACCAACTGTACCCCCTTACCTAAGACACCTATCACCAAACCTACTTCTAAACAACCTTCTACCTCAACACCTAAAATAAAAATTGCTAAACCTTTACCACCCTTAATTGAGTCTTACCTAACCATTCTCCAATAGTCATTACAAACCTCTTCCTTGAGATTAACACCCATCAAACCCTTTGACCCTTCATTTCCCAAACCATCATGGTTCAATAACAATTGGATTTGTTTATATTACAAGACACCTGACCATGATATAAAAAATTGTAAATCCCTCCAAACTCTCATCCACCACTTTTACGATGAGGATGATATAATAAAATATGAACCTCCTATGTCACCCATACTAACCCAAATAACATCCATATCTACCCAATGCTTACCCACTCTTCCACTTTCACCTAAGAATTAATATGAATCTGACCACTCTACTACCTTACCCTCTCCTTATATCTATACTATCAACATGGCCACTATATCACAACAAAAGGATAAAAGGAAGGCTAAGGTGTCCATTCCTTAGACATACCCCTCTTCACATTCCATAGTAAACCACACCCAACCATCTCCATATTCAAGCAAAGCCAAGGTGCCTATCTTAAATGCCCCCCAATCTAAACCTTCATACCCCAATCAATATGAAATATCTATCTAGAAATCTATACTTAATCAACTTCACTTAATGAACCTCAACATATAACTTCATTTTTTGGTGCCCTCTAAACCTCTAACCTTGTCACTTTTAAGAATTTAGAAATACCTTCCATCCACCTCGAGGACCCAGATCCCCCACTCTTTATTATCACTTAAATCAACCAAACCCATGTATAAAGGGTAATGATTGATGGGGGAGCTAGCATTAACATCATATCATCCTATGATTATGACTAACTCAATGTACTAGACAATATCATGTTAGAATCCATAGCAGTCTTCCCATATTTTAATGACACTATGGCCAATACCTTGGGAACCATCATCCTTCATATCTATGTAAGAATTTGTACACTCCTTGAACTCTTGTATGTGGTGGGAGGAGAATTATAATACAACATCTTATTGAGATGACCTTGGATTCAATATATGGAATGTGTTCCCTCTACCCTCCATTTATGCATTAAGTTTGAGCATGATGGCTAGGTCATCAATATCCAAGTAGACCCAAATCGTTTCTCAACATACAACATGACTTATCACCCTAGTGATGTATTCATACACCCATCTGATACACCTTTAATAGTTACACCCCAACCACCAATCATCGATGAAAGATCAACTAGTTCATCCATCCCTTCTTCATAGATCCCCATGGAGGAGCCCTTGGGATCTATGTTCCAATGATTATCATTAGGGGAATATCACCTTCTAGAATTGGATGCTTTCCATAGTCCTCAATAATATGGGAACCTTAAACATGACCCTTCTTGTGACCCTAAAATCATAACCAACATCCCTTTTGGTCCTCCCAACCATCAAATGAACTTCATCTATGTGGGACTTGATCGGCCACTTCTTGCTCCCACCACTACCTCCTCTATCTAACCATTCACCTCTAAATTTTCCTACCTTGACAAACCAACATTCGATAAATTATACCTTCATAATTGTGCCTATAATGGATTTGGTCTAGGAAAATATGAACAAAAACCTCATGAGTTACAGCTGATCAAAACCCAAAAATCTCATGAGTAATTTGGCCTTAGGTTTGTACCACCTGATTAACCCACCAATTCACCAAAACCTATTGACACCATCGAGGAAGGCATCCCCTCACCAACCCAACCTCTTTCAAATCTTGAGGATTTTGATATAATTCTTCCTAATTTTTTTGGATCAACACTATTAGTTTATGCCCCTTGACCTATCAAAAGGATGGCCAAATTCAAACCCTTCCTCTCATCCATCTTGAAATGATAGATAAAGGTTCTCTTACCATCAATATCATCCAACATCAAGATGATTATTCTATTCTCACCTACCTTGGTGCCCCAAATTCTTTAAGTCATAAATCCTTGACCATGTTGAATGATTCCACCATGGATATCAACTTGGGCACTATGGACAACCCCCGTGTTGTCAAATTAGGCCAATAATTGAATGCCAAAGAACTTCAAGACTTATCCTCTTTCCTCCAAGACTACACCATAGCATTCACTTGGTCTTATAATGATATGCCTGAGTTGACCCCACCATTGTCACCCATAACATAGTCACTCATCATGATGCCAAGCCTCTTAGACATAAAATTTGATGCATGCATCCTCATATAGGCAGTCTCATCAAAGAATAGCTTCGATGTATCATATTATTAAACTTTATATAACCCATTTATTACCCCTAATGGGTCTTGAATACCATACCTATCACCAAATCCATTGGGGGTCTATGCATTTGTGTGGAATTTTGTGGCCTTAACCTCACCTACCCTAAGGATGAATTTCCTCTACCTAGTATTGACTAGCTTGTTGATCTTACAACCAACCACAATATGTTATCTCTCATGGATGGGTTTTTGGGTTATAATCAAATTTTGATTGATCTTGAAATTCAGCATAAAACTACATTTACCACCCCTTGGGGAACTTTTTCTTATAGAGTCATCCCTTTCAGGTTAAAGAACGCTGGTGCAACCTACCAGTGAGCCATGACCTACATCTTATATGACCTCATCCACACCATTGTAGAAGACTATGTTGATGATATCTTAGGAAAATCCAAATCTTTCCAAGATCATTTGAAAGTTCTTAGCATTATCTTTGAATGCCTAATCCATTTCCATGTGAGACTCAATCCCAAGAAATGTGTTTTTGGGGTCCTTTTAGGAAATATTCTTAGATTTATCATCTCCCTTCAAGTAATAAAAGTAAATCCTACCAAGGTCAAAGAAATCTTGGAGATGCCCCCTCTTACTAACCTTAATCAACTCTGTAGTATGTAGGAAAAGCTTCAATCCATTTGCTATTTCATTTCCCAACTCTCAAACTGGTGCCAAACTTTCCATCATCTTCTGAAGAAGAATGTCTCTTTCAAATGGAATAGAGATTGTCAAAAGGCCTTTGAATCACTCAAATAGTACCTTTTATCACAACCTATCCTCATCCCTCCTAAAGATGACCAACCCTTTCACCTATATATCTCTACCATTGACCATTCCCTAGGGGGAATGTTGGCTCATTGAGATGAACAACATGGAGATCAAGATGAATACTACATTAGATGCATGCTTATAGAATATGAGACTACTTATCCTTGACTTTTATGGTCAATAAAATCTACCATTACCTTCTTAACCATAAAACCTATGTCATAACCAATACCAACCCACTCAAATCTATATATTCTAAGCCATACCATAACTAGCATATGGACAAGTAGATTATGTTATAAAAATTTGATCTTGATTTCCTTCAACAAAAGTCAATTAAAGGGCAAATCATTGTTGACCAATTGGCCAAAACACTTTTGATAGATCACCAATGTCTTCCTCTTGAATTCTTAGATGAATCCATCACTACCCTTTTCTAAGAGGACATAAACTATAAAATGACTATATACTTTGATGGATCAAAGTGTTAACATGGTGAGGAAGCTGATATCATCCTTATATCCTTTGATGGGGAACCCCTTCCTCTATCCTTCAAACTTGACTTTGAATGCACTGATAATATGGCTGAGTATGAAGCCTTAGTCATAAGTCTTCAAATTTCTCTAGCCTTGGGAATTAAGACAATCAATGTCTTTGGTGATTCCCAACTCATGGTCAACCAGGTCAATGGATCCTATCAATGTAATAATGATGTCTTACAAGAATACAAACTTCTAGTTGACAAAATCTTAGCATAATTTAAATGTTACCTAGTCTAATCTATTCCTTGATCTACCAATAAATTCACTAACACAATGGATTGCCTTGCTTCGCAGATCCCTTATCAACCTTCTAATTCCAAAATATTTGTCACCATTCATCATTTGACAACACCCTCTTATAACCAATCTGACACCCCTACCATTTGTAATGTGGAGGAATCCCCATTTGATATTTGGTATGACCGAAAATTTAACTACCTCAACCTAGGAATCATTCCTTCCAACCTCTCTAATAAATCCCAAAGAACCTTTGTTTAGAGTAACTCTTGTTACACCATACTAGGTGGAATCCTTTTCAAATGTGGTTTTGATAGTCTCCCTCTTTGTTGCCTACATAGTTATGAAGTTCCCCATGCCATCAAGGAAATACATGATGGGATGTGTGGGGGAGACTTTAATGGTTTAGAGATTTCTAAATTTATCCTTCACCTTGGCTACTATTGGCCCACCCTCAACCAAGACTATTGTGATTATGTAAAAAAAGTGTGTTAAATGTCAAAAATATGCTAATTTACATCACATACCAGCTAATGGCCTCCAAGTATCTAAATAATTTTGGCCTTTATCACAATGGGAGCTCAATATCATTAGGGAAATAAACCCCCATTCTTCATAATGGCATAGATCCATCATCACAACCATCAAATATTTCACCAAGAGGGTGGAAGATATCCCTCTTATCTTGACCAAAGTAGATAAGTTTATCGACTTTATCAAACATCATATGATATAACACTTTGGTGTTCCTCATAAGATCATCATCGATAATGGAAAATGTTTTTTAAAAAAGCAAGTCCAAGGTTTATGTGATACATTTGGCATCAATTTAAGCTTTTCCTCACCTTACCATCCAAAAGAAAATGGATAGACAAAATCCTCTAACAAAATACTAAGCAAAATTGTTAGTGATTTAGGTTGGGATTGGCACTTATACATCCCATTCACTTTATGGTCCTATTGCACTAGCATTCAAAACTATACGAGTGCTACTCCTTTCTCTCTAGTCTTCAGAGTAGAGGCAGTCTTGCCTCTTGAAGTCCAAATCCCCTCTCTTCATATATCTTTTCAATATCTTATTTATGAAGAAGATTATTGTCAACACCATTTATCTTATCTTGAGCTACTTGATGAGAGTCATTTAACATGACTCACCCACCTCCACATCTATCAAAAGCATATCAAACATGCTTATAAAAAATGACTCAAATAACAAGACTTCAATATCAGAGACCTTATCCTGAAATAAAACCTACATGTGACTAATATGGAGAAGATAAAATGAGGCAAGTTTGATTTCAATTGGCTTGGACCCTACATCATTACCCATAAGTATGGATCAAGAGATTATCATTTATCCTCTCTCAAAGGCAAACCAAAACTTGAACCTCTCAATGCTTTTCATCTACATCCATTGTTATGTTAAAGAAGGATTGACATCACTACTTTTTCTAACTTAAGCTCATCCCTTGATTATGATATTTTAACCTTCACCCATCTTCCTCCCCCCTTTTGAGTACAATTTATTATGACATAGAACAATGTGATTAACCATAATAGTCATAGCTTAATCCTAAATATGGGTACCATGGCTCTACCCATTGCATGGTTCTCATGGATACTTTTCATCTCTAACAAGATGTAATCCTATGGTCATTATCTCTCAAAACCACACCACTTCATATATCATTGACCTTCTTATGTTAAATTTTTACCCTTGTCACAGTAAACATATGAGCCTAATTAGACTTGTCCATGTCTTACACCAAAAAATCACATCCAAAAACAATTTGAATACCAAAATATTACTTAGGTCAATATCTTAAGCATTGTAGACTACTCCCTTAAAGGACAACTACCCACAAATAAAATAAAAATTACCAAATAGAAGGTAGACTACTCCCTTGAAGGACAACTATCAACAACATTAAACAAAGCCACTAAACTTAGACCACTCCCTTGAAGGATGGATAAGTTATCTTTGTCAAAAGAAGAGCAATTACTAAGAAGCTTCCCACATTGATTAACTTACCATATACAATAATGAATCAAAATACCCACTACCACAACAAAATATATATCCAAAATTGGCTCTCAAACAACATAATAAGTTAGGAACCATAATCAACTTTCACATGTAGACTTCCTGCATTGATTAATCTACATCTATAATATGACATGGGCTTGTTTATTACCATTCTTAGGTCACCTATATAAGAGGAAAACTAACCCACATAATGTTACCATACACATCACTGATTATCCTTCATACCACCTATTACCCTTCTTCCCTGTATACTATCTATAAATCAAGGGATTTAGAGCTTGCTTGACACACTGTAATAAAGAAACTTGTTTTATCAACCAATGCATGATAATGTGAAGCACTTAAAAGGCTTATGTTCCTTAATCCAATTCAAATTTGAGTTTTGTTTTAATTTTTCCATATCAACAAACATGCATTACACCTCATATATTATTCTCTCCTTGTTGAGTCATGTATTCTACTAGACCTATGTCTCATTATTTTTCATGTCTTTTTCCACATCTAGTATGGTCATATTACCTAATTATGTGCCACCACTATCATCCATCCAAACCATAAATGAAATTAGAATAGCATTAACATCAATCAAACCACCTTCTATGGATACCTTCTTCTATAACCTTAACTTGCCTTCAACACACACACACACTATATTTTCAAACATTTAACCAAACCAAACCATGTGGTCCATCAAATTAGGAAAACCCATTTTATCACCATTCTCCAACCCTAGTTGAACTACATTGGCATGATGTCTATGGACTATGTAAGCACTGCATGATTTCTAAGGTTAGTTTGGCCACTAACAACTAACTACCCTCCCCCTTTTCTTCTCATAAATTTCCATTTCTAACAACACCCTCTTGCTTAGGGCATCTTATGTTAGGGAAGCTTTGGATTCTTCCTCAAATCCTTGTATTTAACATAATCTATTAATTCCTCCTTATTTTTCCCCCATTAATAGAATAACTACATTGGCTTGAGGTCTTTTAGACAATGTAGGAAACACTCAGTTACTGAGGTTAGCTTAGCCACATCCTTTATTTTCCCTTCTCACCTAATATATTTACTCACCACCTCTCTCCCTTGAAATTTTCAATCTCTTTTAACCACTTTTCTAGCTTGTCAATCTATTTTAAGACAAATATTGATAGCCTTCCTCATTGGCCCCTCTTATCTCCCATAAAACCACCACCTACTCTATTTCATTGGCCTCCTCTTCAACTTTTATTTTTCATACTTCGTGGCCCACTCCCCCACCCACTTTTCATGTTTTTTATCCCTCTCTCCACTTCTTACCAACCATGCCCTTTATTCCCTTTATCTTCTTCCACCATCCTCATCCTTTCTCCTTGCCCTTGGTAACCTATCATACCCTCTTCCTCACTCTCTTTTCCCCACCAATTCCACATTATCCTATTCCCTTACACATCGATAGATACTTTTGTCTCCTTCTCTTCTTTACTACCACCTTCATTCTAATTCTTATTTCTTGTTTTCCTCTTTCCCATATTTTAAATTTGGCATGATTTTTATTTCTTCTATTTATTATAGCATCCCTTTTTTTATGTGTGCCACCACTCTCTATTGATTTTCCACTCTACCCACCTTTTCCATTTTTTTCCTCCACAACTAGCTTCTAATTGGGTTTTTATCTTTTCAAAATCCTTCCATAATATCCCTTTTATTCTTATCAATCCTAGCATTTTGCACTTTGCATTCCCTTTTTCCTCTTTCCATCTCAGTACTCACTTATCTTTTAAATTTATGTGTGTCTATGCTTTATATCCCTTCTTCAATTCTTCCTTTTCCTTCTTATCATCCCTGATCTTCATCCCTTATTTTCATCTCATTCCATTTCATTGTGTTCCACTATTTCTTCACCACCTCACCACTTTTTGGATTTTGAATATATTCTAATCACCCATTTATCTTGTCAATATCATCTAACAAGCTAATTAGCACATACCTTATCTCTTCAGCTTCCTATCCATCCATCCTTTGCTTCCCATCATTTTTCTTAACCCCTTTCCCATTTTCCATCCCATTCTCATCTCCAACACCACCCTTTGATTTTATTCATTATTCTTCTCCTTGCTTATCATCATCCATGCTTAATTAGTCATGTCTTCACCTACTTATTCACTCTCTTGTCATCCTTTTTGTGTCCTTATTTCACTCCTTTTTCCTCATGTTTCCTTTTCTTTCATATATTTCCTTGTTTTTCATTTTCATCACCAATTTTTTTTATCTTTGGTCTTTTTTAGACTTATTTTCAAACCTTTCATGGCCTCCCATATTTCTCATCCTCCCCTTAACCTTCATGACTGCTACACTTCTTTCCCCATCCTTTTTAATTCTACAATCTATCATTCTTTAGTGCATTCCTCAAACCCTCATATTCTACATTTTATTTTTCTTCACTTTTCTCTATTTCTATTTCATTTATTTCATCTCCCTTTATGATACTCCTTGTTCTTCTTGA
Organism: Torreya grandis; assembly: GCA_037957365.1. Lineage (NCBI taxonomy): Eukaryota > Viridiplantae > Streptophyta > Pinopsida > Cupressales > Taxaceae > Torreya > Torreya grandis. The sequence goes on from JARHVA010000127.1 coordinate 389,694, forward strand.
TCTTATTTTTTTCTTCCTTCATATCCATGCTTGGATCCTTCCATCCTTATCCACCTTTGTCTTTATCTATGACCTCATTGTTTTCTCTACCTATCTATTTACCCATCTCCTAGTCTACCTTCACCTCATCCCTTGTTGGATCTCCTTAATTTTCTCCCATTAGCACTCCAAATTCTCACTCATTAGAGTGTGGTCACTGGTCACATTGCTTATACATGTGTATACATGTTTGCTTCTTCATGTCCTTTGCTCTCTTTCTTTAATGCATGAAATCTAGTCAAGTTCACTACTTCAAGGTATCTATTTATCCCTTAAATATCTTTGTCTATTAAGCATGGGTCATACTTTTGTCCCTCTCTAAGTACTCCCTTTACCATACCCCTCACCTCTTCAAACATGAAACCCTCTACACATTTTGCGTATACTTGATAGAGTGTGATCAACACACCTTTTGTAGCCTTCAAATCATGCTCATGTAATGCATTCATAGGGCTTATGTTCATTAATCTAAGCCAAATTTGGGTCTATTTTTAGTCCTCATCATATAAGGAACATCATGACCTCTTCTCATTCTAATGTTCTTAGTTGATATTTTCATTACGACATTTGTCTCTTTAATATATTATTCACTTTACCATTAGTGTTGTTCATTATTTCACCCTATCTAATTTACCTTAAATGAGATTACAAAAACCATAACCATAGAAATAATAACCATAACCATAGAAATAATAACCATAACCATAACATTCATGAGTATCCACATAACCCTAAGCATAATAAAATTAAAATAATGACATCCAACACATTTTATACATATTTATATAAAACTGTGCAATATTTTATTTAGTGTGTGAGGAGTTACACAGTGCATACAAAGTTATCAAACTATCCACACCTCACTTAAGGCCCCTACATACATTATTTTCCTACCTATGCATTAGGTTAATTATTTTGTGACTTTAGATTTGTGTTCAACCATCCTTTTACTTGATTACTCCCTAAACTAACATCTGTAACATTCCCTATATCAACAACTGCTAAAGAGTGTACTTTATTATCCTCTTCCACATTCATACCCATAGGGTCATAATCATACTCTAATTTGGGTCTTTCATCTTGGTCAACCATTGTAGCATTACATCCCTCTACTCCATTTTTTCTAATTGTATAGGTACTACCTATTGTTACCTCAATGTACATCCCCTTAGATAGTGAGGGTTCTCTCTATGGATAGGCTAAAGGTCATGTTCTGCACACAATTAAAGTCTCACCTTCTTTTCTACTAAAGAATTAATATTTCATACTAAAGCTAAGGATATAGGTTCCCTTCTTCTTACTATTGGTTTAATGACACTTCCATTATCACCATTATATGTTGCAGTATTCGATAGATATGCACATTCACCATGTAAATTATTTCTGATCATAGGGGTTGATGATTATCTCTACCATTGCTCTTATTATTGACCATATTAAACCTCTAGTATTTTTCTTCACCCTAAACAACCTAAAAAACTAATGACTTAATGATAGGTATTTTTTCTTACCATGATTCTTTAAATAAACTACCCAACTATCAATCCTCACTGACGTGATTATCTATTTAACTGACAGGGAGGGTCCTATGATGTCATTTATTCCCTTGAATATTATTTCCACTTTAAATGGTCATGTCTACTTAATTTTTGATGTGGACACATAGCCCCTAATATAACTGGTCATCTCAATACAATCATTATTCATTTTCATTATGTCCTTTTATTGCCCTTATCATCTGATACACCTTTGATGTCTCTAATTAATTTATCATCTTGACATCATTTTGGGCCTAGTGGTAATTTAAATCATTTCCACATTTAACCTATTTGACATAAATTAGATTCTATCCATGGGTCACTATAAATATCAAGCCTTCAAAACTTCCACTATTACTAGTGGTGGTAGCTCCCAAATGCTTACCACTGTATAGTCTCCCCCATCTTACCTAACTATATAACTAATATCTTAGACCACATAGATCCCTATTAATAGGGCCTCTTCTAAGTTGAACCCAAATTTATTAGCTTTAAGGAACTGGGACAAAGGATGCAAGCATGGTTGACTTTCATCTAGCATACCCATGTAGCTCTTGGGTTAATCACAGTCCATTCTCTATCACTTGCCACACTTCCAATTTTATAACTTGTATAATCTACTTATCCATAAAATAAATTATTTTTTAATAGTCACTTTGTTACTACCCATAAAATTTAACTCATAGTAGTGATAAAACTTTACCAAAGAGGCTACACAGATCTTGATAGATGCCCATCTCCTAAAACTTAGCTCATAGTGATAGATGTCAGCACTGTGCTTATACCTTCACATAATTTTAGAAGGTGTAACCTCCTCATGAATTCACCTCTTCTTTGGCTTAGATCCATCATAATACATCTATGATGCTTATCCTTTTGTTACCCACTTATTTATCCTACCTTACCCATCTATGTCTTCTCCTCATAATGAATGTGGGATTATTTTGGTGACTATTCACCAAGCTACACCACAACACCTCACTATTACCAAACTATCACCCCAAACCTAACCATATGGTATATCACATTAAGGCAAACCATATCAACTTCACTATAGAACTACATTTGGCTTGAAGTTTTGTTGGATATCACATCCGTAGAACTATGTAGGTAGCATCCACTTGCCTAGTGATTATGGAATTAGCTCAAAGACTCCCTGCCTAAACTCTTACCAACCACTCTCTAACCAAATGACCATTTGACTACATCCACCTTGATGTTGGACATTTTTGACCCAAACTATTATATATCTTTGTGATGACCTTGCCTAATACATTTTTACCATAGCCACCAACCTTTTCATATTGCATTTTTTCATGACCTGATCATTTGGGTTATTTCATAAGAACACTTCCTACCTTAGATACCCATAACCAACCCAAAACCTATCTATATCACTTGATAGGCATGACCCAATTAGCTATAACTAATGATATGGATCGATTACCCCTAACATATGTCCCTTTAAACCCAAAATTAAATCAACCAACATTGGTAACTTTAGTTTGTGTGTGATTTTGGCTACCTCACTTAGTTACATTTCATGTGCATGTTTACATCTCAAATACCCAAATACCTTGTGGTACCACCTAGTGCCTCCCCACAAACTACTTATCAAAACCACAACTAATTTTGCTTTACCTCATCGATCCTAGTTTGAAAGGGAACACATCTTCCCATACTTAGGGCAACCTAACCTTTAACCAAGTGATCCATTTTTGTTTTAAAGTTTGTTAATTCAAATTTGCATAACAAAAAGGGGAAAATGTATACACTAAAAAATTGCACACTTTCATTTTTTGATTATTGAATACCATGAGAACCCATAAATACCCCCTAAAACCTTCTTAACCCTTAACTAACCCCTCTTAACCTAGCCAAATCACTATTATCCTATTCAAAAGTACAAATAACTATCACTATTCACTATGGGACCCATTATCACTATTCATGATGACATGGTAGCTTGCATGGCATGTGATATGGTAAGTGACATGAAAAGTGACATGGAAGGTGATATGGAAAGTTAAATGTCTTGGAAGGGAGGTGGATTGAGGTGGGACATCATACCCCACTTGGGACCCACCTCCAAGTACCTCATGACATCATTAAGCACCAAAGGGCCCCTCATTTGGAATATGGCACATTTTTCCCTATGGGTCAATCATTCAACATGTTTTTTATCCTCTTACATGGATAATGGTGCCAAAATTCATGGGATACTGAGATAAAAGATAGAATTGAGTGGTGGAAGGTATTTTGGACCTATATGAACCCATGTACATGATTCCCACTCCATTTTAGATTCTCTATCAAGTTAGGAGACAAACCAACCATGTGGAAGACCTATTGGCTAAGTGGGAATCTCACCCCCTTCTCTTTCATGACCATTTATTTACCCATATGGATAATTGTGCAAAAATTCATGGGGCACTTATCCAAAAGACAAATTGGCTCAGTGAAAAGTCATTTGGCCTTATTTAATCCCATATGCATGATTCCCACTCCAAATTGGACTCATGTGTAAGGTGGGAGATAAACCAAAAATGTGGGAATCCCACCATACTTATCCCCTTTATCATTTATGAGCCCACTTGAAAAATGATTCCATACTTCACTATTCCATTTCTTTAGCATGTTTCTTGACAATAAATGCTATAAATATGACCCTCCCCCTTCACCCATGGTTAAGTTATTTTTGGTTAAATAATTCTTGTTGTAGGTTTTATAGTTTTTAATGAGGTCATCCAATTGAGAAGTAGGTCATCATCATTATGGAAAAAATAATTCAAAGCAACAAAGCTCTGTTGGAATTTTTGTAGGATTCCATCTTCAACAACATCATCAACTACACCATTAACAACCATATTTAGAAAGGCAAGGTAACTTTGTTTTCATTTTATTTCGTGTATTTATTGATTTCTTTTCCTTTGTCCTTATTCCTCCACCTCCTTTCTCTCCTACCCCCTTTTTACCATTTACCATTCTTATCCATTTTCCACTTTTCCCCTTTGCCATCATCACCTTTTTTGCCAACTCATACCTTTACCATCATTACCTTCCTTATCTCTTTCACTTCCTACCATATTGAAATTCATCCCTTTGATTTATTACCATCATTTAACCTTTGAACCATTATCCAAATTTTCTATTTACTAACCCAAAATCAAAACCACAACCTTGTCCTTTGACTAAATTTCAGCATTAGTTACTTTTATCTAGTCATTATTTTAGCAAAGCATTTGACTTCTTTGTTTTAATTTTAGTTACTTTATATCATTTTTTATTTTTAGTTTCAATTTTATATCATTTAAAGAAAATTATATCATTTTTATTTCTCAAATTTAAGTGTTTAAATTAGGTGGATTGACAACCTCCTAGAAAGCTTTCACTTCTAAGATCTAGCTCACGCTAGGGAATCCACCCATCTACTTGTCTAACAAACAAACATGTTTGAGTGTTTTATTATTTATAGGTAATTATCCTAAGATAAAGAGGATATCCCTATAATAACTTGGATTCAATGCATGCACATTGTAATAGGTTTTTCTACACACCCTTCTTCATTATTTTCTATCTTCCAAAATTAAGAAAAGCAAAAAAAATAGATAGAAACACCTAGGTCATGTTTTCTAACTCTTGGAATCATAAATAATGGTGAACCTAGTCCATGACTTCAAGAAATATTTTGACTTGAAAAGATAATGAATTATCCAAATATAGATAAAGAAGCAAACAAAATAAGGAAGCTAACTAAACAAAGTGAAATCAAACAACTAATGTGCTAGGACAACACTTAGATGAAAACAAACAAATAATTATGTATATGGAACCTAGCTTCCTTAATAAAAATGTTTCAAGTGTATTCCACTAACTAATATAGGAAACTCTTCCCCATCCACCCTTATAATTTGGAAGGCATTATGGGATTTGTAGTTGGAGATTATGTATGGACCACTCCAAAGAGATTCAAATTTTGTATGCTTTCCTGACTTAGCTTTGTCCTCATCCCACTTGAGGAACAAATCTCCTTCTTTGAAAATTCATGAATAAGATCCTTTATAAAATTTTATCTTTACCTTTGCTTGATGACTCTCCATGGATAGCATGGACATATGTCTTTTCTCTTCTAACTCCATAAGATCAAGATATCTAATCTCCATAGGCTCATTTTATAGTAACTCAAGTTGATGCATCATATCTAGGGTAGAAAATTCAAAATAAATAGGCATTTTTGCTTCCTTACCATATACCAGCTTCTAGGTGGACTTGGTTATTGACTTCTTGTAGGTGACCCTATCGGCCCATAGAACTAACTTTAATTTTAGTACCATGACCTCTAATTATCTTCAATTATTATTCATGATTTTCAATAGGTTCTTATTGTTTGACACAAGAAGACCATTTCCTTGAGGATAGTAGTTGTTGATGTAGGAAAATTGCACCCTTAGCAGGAGGCTGAGCTCCTACCTTCTCCTCACAACATGGAAACTCCCCTCTCACCTGTGGGACTAGCAAAGCTGGAGGGGAGAGTCTCTAGATAAGGGCTAGCTCTGTTTGAAGCATCACGTTTGTTCCAGCAAGTGCTAATGCATACACATATAGGTATATATAGCTATATAATAAGGGGGGATGAAAAGGGAAAAGAGAATGTAGGAAAAACAAGCCTACTCTAAAGAGGTGATGCACAAAAATAAGGTCGACCTTCACACATCCACTCTTAAAATAAAAAAAATGCATACATACACTTCACACTTGGTAGAAGGACTAGGCTAATAGAAACTAGCAGGGAGGCTTTCATGAAGACAAAAGTAACAAAAACAATCACTAAGGTGCTGTGAAATGCACACTGTAAGTAACTTCCTCTATTCTAGTCTTCCAAATGTCAGCTCTTCTCCTTTCATCTATAGAAATGGCACCTTGTAGACAACATGTACAATGGTGTTGGACTTGTGAGAGAATCAAGAGACAATGACTGAACACAAACAACACTCAACACATACTCTAAAAAATCTATCCAAATGGAGGTAAAAACTGCTTTTATTTGATTCAGGTGGAAATTTTGCCAGGGCTATGCCTTAGAAAAATGTGGAAGATCTCTTTACAAAATGACAAGTTCATAAATATATAGGCATAAAAAAGGAGAAGGTAACTTGGAACTTCTTTGACCAGTTGGCCCATCATGTCCCCTCATTGGGGAGAGGAAAACACTGTGGCTAATGTCATCTTTCTAGAAGAAGCATGCTAGAACCATGCTGTATAATCACAAAATTGGAATTTGTCATTCGAGCATTAATGTGAGACATAGGTTGCACCTTCTTCTCTACAAATAGATTGAGATTTATCCCCTTTTAAATGCACGGGCCATATATTTTATTATTTGCACCATCTGGGTATTAACAGGCAATAAATTGCCTTCCCCTTACCACTTAGACTGCCTCGTCCCTTTCTGCACCTTGTCATTCTCCTACTTTGACACCTGGGATTTTGTCCTTTTCTTATCTTATCTCTTCTAGCTTCTTGGCCCTTAGGGATGAACATTCTTAGTGGGTTGCTACATTCTAGGCCCTTTTTCATGGCTAGCACTTCCTTTGCTTTTGAAGACAAATGGCCATTTATCTTTGTAAAAGTTGACATTCGCATGGCCGTCATGTTTTGAAAACCAATGGCTATTTGACTTTGTTAAACTTGACATCCTCTAAGACATCACTATCCCTATCGCAACATCATCGGGTCTTCATATGATTTCTTCTACAGCTTTGCTTTTCTGCTAGTACCTTCCCGTTGAACCAAAAATGGTTCAACAGTTCGACGATTCAACGCTTGTTAAATTGAGATGTTGAAGTTGAAGAAGAACCTTTTAAACCAAAGGTCACTAAACCACATGAACCAGGCCATGAATCAAACTCATTAAACTTGTGCAACCTAAAGATGACTGGCATTAAATAGCATGGGAAGAAGGTGACCAAAATTTTGCCTATGGGCAAAATTGGTCAACAGATTGGTGACTCACAGGGGAAGCATGCCTGCTATGCTTAAAACATAGTTGCCTTGCAATCCATTAGGTGCAGAGTCAGATGTATCTATGAAAGAGTTAGCAATAGCCCCAAAGATCTAAGAATCAAACATGAAGCCTTTACCCTCACACGCAAAGGGAAAACACACAAGGCTAAAAAAACACTACCTGTGCAAACTGCACTTAGGGAAAGTAGGAAAAGAAACTGAAAAAAAACTATTATATATAGATAACCAAGTATTCTCATCTCCCTCCTAGATTGAAGGGAAGATTTCTTAAGTTCCCTTCCTAGCAAGAAGTCTTATGGTGCTAGGTAAGTAGCTGAATAAAAAAGAGAGTTGGTGACCTGCCCCTCTTGCCTGTCACCTGAGTTGGCTATAATCTGAGTGGATTAGATTCAAAAATGCTTCCAATGTATGCATACTCTATTTGTTCTTAAAATATTGCCTCCTATTTGTTCTTTAGGCTAGTGTATCCCATCAATAAATCGATTGCTGTTGGCTCATCACCATAAGCCCCTTGATATGTACCCTTGATTGACTTGCTCTCTTCTGCCTTATGCTCAGGTTTCATGGTATGACCATCTTCCTTGATAACTTCAAAGGAGATATCTTCAGATTCACCAAACTCTCAAAGGGGTAAATCTAAAAAACTAAAGCCTCTTTACATGCTTGTTAGAACCCCAATGTTGCCTTCTCTACTCTTATCCAGCTCGTAGCCTTCTTGAAGACCAATGTAGCCTACCTCGATGACTTCAAACAAATCATTCAAAGCATGAACAAGAGATTGTCCATTCTCCTCCATGTCAGCTAAGGTGATCTCCTCCTCATCCATACTCATGAATTCTCCCTGATTAGTCATGAACTGATAACACTCTTCTTCACTTGCTTCCTTCAAGACAGGTTCCTCCTCAAGAAGGGGTGAAGTGGAACACTGATGGATGAACTCATGTGGAAGAGGAGGCAGTCCTTGAACTAGAATTGAATGATTATCCTCTTTCCATTTGGTCATCACTTCACCTATATCAGGCATGGCATGATAGTTCTCTTGGGGATGTGTAGGTGGGGTGTGTTCAGACATGGAATGTGTTATTGGGTCTGAACCGTCCATCACACACTGGCTGAGAAATCTCTCTTTGGATTTCAACTCTACATTCCACCTATCTATATTCTCTTAGAAGAGCCTTTCTTGGGAGTCACAATCATCATCAGGAGTAGGAGCAGCCCCATCTTCTCCAAGGTTTTGTGTAAAACCTTACTCTTCTTCTTCCTTTCTACCCCAAGATTCCATTATTTGCTTCCAACTTGTGATCTTGGGATTGGAATCTTGCTTCTATGAACAGGAAAAAACTTTATCCTCTTCAAGGTCCTGAGCTGGTTCATGATGTTCCTTCTTCCAGCTTGGAATTTGGAGATCATGTTGAAAGACTTGAGGAGGTTGGGGATGATTTGGGAGGGTCTGCTCATGTACAGGAAGAGCTATCTGAAAAGAGGCATGCTAAAAAGCTAGGTGAATGGGATTGAGGGTAGGGTCGATTGATGCATCAGATAAGTCAGAATGAGCAAGTGCCAACTGATAGAAAGGATTTAGCATACAACAGGGAGTTTTCTCTAGAATAAGAGGGGGCAGACCTTGGGCCAAAATTTCTTGATTTTCATTTCTCCATTTTACCAACATTTCATCAATATTGAAATTAGCTTGTGGATTAATGGAAGGGGTGTCTTTTGGCTTCGAATCCTCTACAAGGTCTAAAAACTCCATTTCTCTCTCTCCCAGTAGTCTCATCTTAGCCTCTAATTACTCAATCTTCTTAACTATATCATCCTCATTTTGTACTTCTTGTAGCTCGTGGGAAACACCATAGAGATGGGGAGTGCATGAAGATTGCCATGAAGTGTAGGGAGTTTCCTGAAGAAGGGTGGGGGGAACTTGAAAAGGACTAACCTCATCTTGTACCTCACACTCTTGGATAATGTAATTTGTCCCCTTACTATTCCATGACTCAACCACTTGATTCCAGCTAAATAAATTCAGACTGGGCATCTCCTTCGGGGGTGATGGGGCTACAGTGTGAAAGGGTAGAAAAGATTTATATTCCATTTCCCTCACTACCAAAATGGACTAATAAACCTAAAGTTTTGCCAATTCGATCTATCTATCAAGATTAGTCTTAAACACAAGACTTGCCATTTTGAAACTCTCCTCAACATGATTGGGGAAAGGACTTTGACAGGCTTGATTTGGCTTATGAGCAGGCACTGTATATGACTGATATGATGATTGGGGTAGTGAGTATGTAGGTTAATAGACTTGGTAAGGCTACCTCTCATGAACACTCAACTTCTCTAAAGATGTGATCAAACCACCCACATCTAGCATCTCACCTATAAGCCTATGCCAATTGGCTCTTTCAATAGGAGCCCATTCCTTTTTAACCTGAACCAATGCATTCCTCACTTGATGGATGATATGATCAAGAATTTCTTGGCCACATCCTCTTCTGGTGTCAAGATCTATCACATGTTTTTCATATCCCAACAGTGCTCGCTTGAAGGTAGAAATAGGTTGATTGGCAAAGAGACTGGGTTGAGTGGGAACAGTGACATAATGAGAAGACTAGGCATAAGGATGATATAACTCATGAAAGGGTTGGGACTAGCCATATTGAAACTAATAATGATCAACATAAGATTGGCAAGGATTATAGCTATGCTAGCCAAGGAAAATAGGGTCCATGGCTCTGAACAATGGGATTATACATATGAAAATGTTGTTTCTTGATGGTATGGGACCAGAACTACTTAACCAATTGATTTAACTTAGAGTAACCATTGGTGTTTGATGCAGAAGCCTCCAAATGCTGGTTGGTTGAAGAACACACAAAAAATTATTCAACTCTTTAGACAAAACCTGTCCCAGTTGGTCCCATCAGGCGTGCTAGAATTGTTGACATAGGAATATTGCACCCTTAGCAAGAGGCCAAGCTCTTGCCTTCTCCTCACAACATGGAAACTCCCCTCTCACCTATGGGACTGATGAAGCTAGAGGGGAGAGTCTCTAGATAAGGGCTAGCTCCCTTTGATGCATTGTGTTTGTTCTAGCAAGTGCTAATGCATACATATATAGGTATATATAGCTATATAATAAGGGGGGATGAAAAGGGAAAAGAGAATGTAGGAAAAACAAGTCTACTCTAAAGAGGTGATGCACCAAAATAAGGTCAACCTTCACACATCCACTCTTGAAATCAGATAGATGCATACATACACTTCACAGTTGGTAGAAGGACCAGGCTACTAGAAACTGGCAGGGAGGCTTTCATGAAGACACAAGAAACAAAAAAATCACTGAGGTGCTGTGAAATGCACACTATAAGTAACTTCCTCTATTTTGGTCTTCCAAATGTCAGCTCTTCTCCTTTCAGCTATAGAAATGGTGCCTTGTAGACAATAGGTATGTTGGTGTTGGACCTGTGAGAGCATCAATAGATAATGATTGAACACAAAAAACACTCAGCACATACTCTAAAAAATCTATCCAAATGGAGGTAAAAACTACTTTTATTTGATTCAGGTGGAAATTTTGCTAGGGCTACACCTTAGCAAAATGTGGAAGATCTCTTTAAAAAATGACAAGTTCATAAATATATAGGAGAAGAAAAGGAGAAGGGAACTTGGTGCTTCTTTGACCAGTTGGCCCATCACGTCCCCTCATTGGGAAGAGGAAAACACTGTGGCCGATGTCATCTTTCTAGAAGAAGCTTGCTAGAACCATGTTATATAATCACAAAATTGGACTTTGGCATTCGAGCATTAATGTGAAACATAGGCTGCACAATCTTTTCTATAAATAGATTGAGATTTGTCCCCTTTTAAATTCACGAGTCATACCTTTTGCTATTTGCACCATCTGGTGATTAACAGGCAATAAATTGCCTTCCCTTTGCCACTTGGACTACCTCGTCCCTTTTGCACCTTGTCATTCTCTTAATTTATCACATGGTATTTTTTCCTTTTCTTATCTTGTCTCTTCTAGCTTCTTGGCCCTTGGGGATGAACATTCTTAGTGGGTTGCTGCATTTTAGGCCCTTTTTCATGGCTAGCGCTTCCTTTGCTTTTGAAGACAAATGGTCATTTCTCTTTGTAAAAGTTGACGTTCATATGGCCGTCATGTTTTGAAAACCAATAGCTATTTGAATTTGTTAAAATTGATGTCCTTAGGACATCACCATCCCCATCATAATGTCATCAAGTCTTCATATGATTTCTTTTGTGGCTTTGCTTTTCTGCTAGTACCTTCTCGTTGAACCAAAAATGGTTCAACAGTTCGATGGTTCAATGCTTGTTAAATTGAGATGTTGGACTTGAAGAAGAACCTTTTGAACCAAAGGTCACTGAATCACTTAAAACAAGCCATGAATCAAACTCATTGAACTTGTGCAACTTGAAGATGACTGGCATTAAATAGCAGGGGAAGAAGGTGACTAACATTTTGCCTGTGGGCAAAATTGGTCAATAGTAGTTTCATGAAGTTCTAAGATAAATCCCATGTTGAATTACCCATTGAATAATTTTAGACCTTATAAAGGCCATATAATTTTTAAAAATAATGGTTGAAGGAACTCTAAATATAGTAAGAAAACCTTCATATAAATATAAAACATTGGTCTTGTTTGGTTCCTTCAATGCCATTACTTCTATCCATCTAGTAAAGTAATCTATGGCAGTTAGTATCCATTTATGGATTGAGATTTAAGGGGGGTTAATGAGACCAATAAATCCAATCCTCATTAGACAAAGGGATGATCCACTATAATTAGTTGGATAGGTAACACAATAAGTTTTACCTTCCCTACAAACATAACACATTGTCTGCATTTCCTAACCCATGCATGACAATCACCAAATAAGCTTAGAAAATAATAACCACCTCTCATGATCTTAGGAGATGAAGTCCTTTCTTAGTGATTCCCTCCACCATTTCCATCATGAAACTCTTCAATTATTATTTCCTTTTGATGTTGTTTAATGCATCTTAGCAACATGCCATTGATATCTTTCTTGAACAAAACACCATCAACCAAAAGAAATGAAATGGACTACAATATGAAATATCTTATTTTTAAAGGAGTTATGTGATAGGTATAAATACCATCTTGGAGATATATTACCAAATCATGATACCATCTAGGATGTGAGGTATGATCAACTATAACTTCTTCATCATTTCACACCATAACCACCTCATTGTCTTCTTTTAAGTCTTGGGCTAGATATTCACAAAGTCCTTTGCTTCTAATCAGCTTTGTCACCTTGATCTCCACATCATACTCCATTACATTTGTTATCCAACAATCTCTTTTCTCATTTATGTCTTTGTTCAAGAGAAACTCCTTGATAATTGGATGGGAAATCATTAGGTGTATCTTATTTTTTAGACAAGTATCTAAATTTCTTGAGAGATATTATGATTGAAAGTACATGTTTTTAAATAAAGAGTACCTTGTTTTGTACTCCTACAATCATTTACTGAAGAATTATATTGGTTGTTCTAAGGCCTCATGGTTCTACTACATAATAATTCCTAAAATGGAGTCAATGTTAGCGTAGGTGTATAGATTGAAGTCATTTGAGAAATCTAGGTTCATGAGCATAAGAGAAATAACCATGGATTTCTTAATTTCATGAAAACTCCTTAATCCTTCCTTGGAATAGATGAAGCTATGATTCTTCTTTAGAATGGTTGTGGATTGGCTAAAGTGAAAAAATCTAAGATGTATATTCTGATGAAATTGATCTCCCCCCAAAAACTCTAAAAAACTCTTTTATGATTGGGTAAAAAAAGTGAAAGAATTGAAGCTATTATTTTAGGATCTATGCTTAAACCATGATTTAAGACTATATATCCAAGAATCTTACCTTCATGAACTAAGAAGACACATTTCTTGGTATTTAGAGATACCCCAAATTGCCTACACTTTTCAAATACTTTCTCAAAGTGAACAATATGCTCACTTGCCTATCTTGAGAACAATGTTATGTCATCCAAATAGACCAATAAAAAAATGTTAATAAGTCCATGGAATGTCATATACATAGCTTTCTAAAATGTTTCTCTAACATTGGATAAACTAAAGGGAATATTTATATATGAAAATGTCACCCACTTTATGGTGAAAGTTGTCTTGAATTGGTCCTCTTCCTTGACAAAAATGTAGTTGTAACCACTATATCCATCCAACAAGGAGAACCTTTTTTAACCTATAACTAATTATAAAATTTGCTTGATAAAGGGAAGTAGATAGTGGTATTTAAGGGAAGCCTTATTCAAGTCATGGAAATCAACACACAGTCAAATTTCACCATTATTTTGTCATACTGGGACAAGGTTTGCCACCCAAGTTGACTTATTGATTAGAAATATAATAGTTTATTCAATGATCTTATGGAGCTCTACTCTCATCAAAGGTTAAATATTAGGATTAATAAGCCTTTATCTCTATCTTACTATCCTAGTCTCATCTTCTAGTTTAATGGTGTGTTGAGCTAGACTTGGCTCAAATCCCTTGAGATCACTATATTGAAATTCAAATACATCAGCAAAATTTTCACATAACTTAATGAAAGCTTCTTTTTCTAAATAAGTTCATATTTTTACCAACTTTAGGTTCTTACCAAGTGAAAATTCCACATTGGAAAAGTGTTTTTCATTCATTAACAAGGTTTATTTTTCTCTCCTCAGCTCATCATCACCACTGAATATGCTCTCAAGTGTGACCAATCCCTTGGTTAACTTATTGGTTTTTAGTTGCACAATCTGATCACCATACTGCTATAAGTATTTTGACTAATTTCTTGAGAAAAACTCAACCTCTTATTGAAAAAATACAACAATCTAATTATCATCTTAAAATAATTTAAAATTATCATAATTATCTAGGATAGAAGGCCTTACAATCACCTTAATGTGTGACTATAATTTCTCATTTCTTACATTAGTTGGGATACTAAATTGTTCCCCAATGGTAGCCAACTTGTTTACATGTTTGTTCTCCTCTCTTGGTATTAATTGGATGTTGAAAGCCTAAAAATATTCAAGTAAGTCCCATAAACTATGCTTATCAGACTTAAGTAATGGGTTTTTTCATACATTAAGACCTCTCACCAGTGAGCTATAAGTTCACTATCACCAAAGACTTGTAAGGTGTTGACTTTCATCTTCCTAGCCCATTGAAAACCATGAAATAGTGCTTCATATTCTACAACATCATTTGAATAACCAAATTAAGAATTGATAGATGAGAAGTACCTGTGCTTTGATAGAGAAATAAACATCATTCCATGTCCAATACCATGTTTATTCCTTGATCCATCAAAGTATAGTCACCAAAGACCATCAATAGACTCATCATTTT
Source organism: Torreya grandis (assembly GCA_037957365.1). Lineage (NCBI taxonomy): Eukaryota > Viridiplantae > Streptophyta > Pinopsida > Cupressales > Taxaceae > Torreya > Torreya grandis. The sequence goes on from JARHVA010000127.1 coordinate 404,701, forward strand.
TCATCAAGATTGAGATTAGTGCATCTTTATCATGCAAGTAATAAACACCAAGTCCTTAAATTAACTTATAAGGATCATATTAATGTGATTTATAGGTCCACTCATCAAGGAAAAAAACTATAATCCCATCTAATGGTGATTCAATTTCCTCTACACTATCCTCTATCACCTCATCTGAGATGAGGCAATTGGTGTTCACAACACTCGGCATTTATGGTTCCAAATATAACCATGTAATAGGTTCAAAATGTATGGTTACCTTATTTTAATACCTGGTCATGAACATCAAATATTTCCAATTAGCAGATAAATATCCTCCAATCTTAGAGGTGAAGTCCCTTGAAAGACACATGGAAAAATAAGGGGGCAAGTCCACCAAAACCACATCTTGATAAATTGTGACATTGGGAAAATAATGTAGTGTTAGGTTTATTTATTTTATGTTTCCCAATATTTTTTTGGTGACCCATCTAGATGCAACACACCCTTATTTTTTATCACATAGACAAGACCTAGCTTTTCTACAATTTGTTTAGGCATGACAATGTTACTGGCTCCACTATCCACCATATAGTTATGAACTAGACAATCACCAATTATTAGAGATAGGTATAAGGGAGGATTTTTACTTGAATTTACCTTATCTTTGTCTCCTTTTTTCAATTGGTTTACCTAATTTACTTGATGTTTTATTGGCTAGTCTGAATTAGTCAAGATAACTCCTTATTTCTCAACTAGTTCTGGAGACACGTTGAGAGTTGAAAGCTCTTAGATGAAAATATCCTTTTGTCTTGGAATATAAAGGTGATCCCACATGATAATTATAAAATTATATTTTTTCATCTAATCCACTATAATGAATGAAGCTCCACTAACCTTTGACTACACCTTAGACTAGAGTTATTTGAGGGACTTTCCCAGCTTATGCATTCTAATTTTTATATGTTATATGGGGATCAAGTTGATATTGGGTGATCTTGGAAACAACCCTAGTGTCACTAGAATCATTTCTCACATATTGAGTCTCATCAATGGATATTATTTTAACTCTATTTATAGATGCAACTTGACCACTTGAACTGCTAGTCTCACCACCATGATTGAAAGCAACATAAACATCCATTGCCAATTTAAATTAATGGAATTAGGATGCCCTTAAACTTGTTTAGCTTCTCCTTGGGGTGATAAATGTTTTTATTAATATTGACCTCCTTGAAGATAAAACTCTTCATGTGTCATTTATGGCATAGTAATGTTATATGATACCAAGGCTTGGTTCTAAACATCACTAAGGTTGGAGGGTAGGCAATTTGAGTCATGCATAAAATTATTTTGAGGTGGAATGGGAAAAATATATTTTGAATTTTAAGGTGCATTAGGATGAAGAGATGCATATGGTTTGGATGGAATGATGGATCCTTATGCCTTGCAAGGTGGTCTATTTTCCCTAAATCCTTGGTGGAGAGGCTTTTAATCTATAAAAGACTGGTAAGATGTTTTATTATATTTTTGATAAGGTCTACCTTATTATTGGTGCCTTTTGAGTTAGACTATTTCATTCCCAAAAGACTATAATAGACTTTCAATTCAACAATCTCACTAACTTGATTAGAATGGGCTACAAATTGGGCTTTAGGAGATGGGATACGAGATAATGATGGAAAATGAGGAGCTTGAGGTGGTTAAGTATATTTAAACTCTAGGAATATAGGCATTGGAGGCATAGGAGAAATCCTAACAAATTTTATCAAACTATTTTTTGCTCTTATAGAAACTTCATAAGCATTTAGTAAGGTGTTACCACCCATGGACTGTATCATCACACTAATATCAAAATTGAGGGATTTAAAATAGTATAAGAAGGAATATTATGGGGATTGTCTAATCACTATAGGAATCCTAGTCCATTTCTTTTGTAATCTGAGATTAAAATCATATATGAACTCATAGGGAGCTCTCTAAATGGTAATTAGTTTCTCAACTAATGATAGGTGATCAGATTTATCTTCAAATTGTATAACTAAGGCTAAACCTAACTCATCCTAGGTAGTAATGGAATTCAAAGGAATATTTTTATACCACTCCAATGCATTTCCCTTAAAGGAAGGAACAAGCAACTTGACAGCCACATTATCTTCAATAACATTATGAACAAAACAAAGGTTGGCAACATCCTTGATGTGCTCAATGGTAGTTGTTTGAAATTTTTCAAAAAATAATGGGATGATTTTAAGATCAAACACATGAATATCATCATACTAGGATAATTTAAATGTGCTACATCTATTGAATGGAAAAAATACTTGATTTTTGAGAGCCATTTGGGTAGTGGGGATTACACTATTTAAGGAAATAGGATGACTAGGGGATGAATATTTCCTTAGGATAAGGTCTTGTCCTATTAAATATTTATATATTATATGAAATAAAATGTAGCTTAATGAATTCAAGGGTAACACCTTTACTAGCTGACCTTGTAGTAGCTTTTGACATGAGAATGTTGTCTGGATGGTGCTATGAACTCTACAACTTGAAATATATTGAGATATTAATTTGGACATCTCTTTGATACTATATATGCTTCTCCTTATTTCCAAATTTTAGTTCCTAAAGGATAATGTATCCCACTAGGCATGTTAGAACTATTGGTGTTCTTAGGTTTCACCCTAGCTAAACAAAGGGATTGTTCAAGTCCTCTTGCTCAAACCTAGTCAAACATGGGATTAACCATAGGATTTGGGTAACCTAAACTTGGTTCAAACCTCCAGAGAATGCTGAATTAATTTTTGATTTATTACCTAAACTATACCTAATACTAACTCTTACATAGAAAAGGGAGAGATATTGATAATAATTCACAAAAGCATGTAAAATGAGGTGATGCACTAAATGTTTTTATCCTTATAATTACACAAGACACACTATAAGCTATGTTAAATACTATGTAAGATCATTTCATTCAATATTTGATAAATTTGACATAATTATTTCACATAAAGGCATGGATTAGCTATCAACGTAGTATGGGAGGGAAGTTGTCCACTTCCACACTGATCAATAGACCATATATGCACTTATAATGACTTGTGAGAACTACCAAAACACTACATGAAGGTGAAAAAAATTAGAAATAGGAAAGGAAAACATAAATTCACTTAATCACATCAATGAATTCATAAGACAAAATTCAACTTAGCTTGCAAAATAAAGGAATTTAGTCTTTATTGTATCAAATAGGTGTTATAGTACATATCATGGCAAAGTTTATTCATGCACAAGAGGGATCCATTTTAAGGATTAGGAGCCTATATTTATAGCATAAAAAGGTGAGGAAGATGGGGATCATGTATATAAGGATGGATAAGGGAGCATACTGACCAATATCTTGATCATTCTAGTGTTGATGCCATGAAAACATATCATAATGCCTAGGACCACTTCTGGAAGGTAGTTATAACAATTGCATCAGTCCCTTTCATTATATTTATGGATTACATTGATGATACTTATAGTTAAAAGTGTGGGATCAAATCATTATCAATATTATTTTGGCATAGAAGTAGTTAAAATATCTAGATCAATTTTTTAAGATCTCTTTTTTGGTGTCGATTGTTCCTCACTAGTCCATCTTAACATGCAAAGATGGAGAAAAGGGGTATTAATCATGTTACTATAATTGGTGATGAAACTATCAAACCAACATGTCTACCTCTATGGCATCTCTTGGTGTATTTTATTTGGTTTGACATTGACCATATATATTTGACTTTTGATATTGGCCCTTGATCTCCTTCTTGTACACCATTGGATATTCTTTCTTGTGCACCACTGATCTTTTATATACGAATGAATATGATCCATATATCTTCTATCAATTTAATGTGATTAAAACACTTGTCACTCGTGAATTCGTATTCAATATTCTATGACCTTTTTGAATTTATTCTTATCATTATTCTAAAATCTATGATCAAATGTGTGCCATTAGATCTTCAGGACCTAATGACATTGTCAAGTTACAATTTTCCATTAGATCTTCTGTATGATTAAACTCAAAACATTGGATCTAATTTTTGAATTTAAAAAAATATCAACCATGGACTAAAATTGATGTTTATGTTCCTATCATTTGTTGTCCATGTGAATGTCATTGATGTTTACAAGACTGTCAATCTTTGAACCATAATGGATAATTTCCAAGATTTATTTTGACATCTGTGTGACCGTCAATGACATCTACATGACCTTCAATGATGTCCATGTAAATTTCACACTTTAAACACTAAATAATTAATTGTTGATCTTAATTTTTATGTCTATCCACACGTCCCATTATATAAGTTAATCTTTGAAGGCTTAGATCTTGAGATATAAATCTCATCAAGGCATGAATTTTGTAGAGAAAGATCTTCTCACTAAGAAAATTAATTCCATATGATCTTTCTACCCCATAGAATTTCTAATCATACTTATAAAATGCACAAGTAATTTAACCCATCCATTTCTATATGATGTCATGGTGATGGTTTGTCTCTTTACAGCTTGTGTAATTCATCTTTTAATCCTTCAAAGCTCTAGAACTTTGCTCATCTATTCAATCCAAGTAAAAGCCTGGTATGTGGGCCAAAATTGGCCAACAAGTAATTATTGTAATATTTAATATAGAGTAGAGATAGTTTTTTATGCTCCTTTAAAATGTAAAATTTTCCTTAGAGTTTGAAATTTACCCTTTAGTTCACTTACCTTAAGTTGTCTTATACATATCACCTCTATATTAAAACACTTATGTTAAAACCTACTAGGACTTTAAAGCTGATTTGTAGGTCTTTTTTCTTAGTGAAATAAGTATGATGTTCTTGTGGGAATACTTTTGGTATATCACCCCCTTAGAGTAACTTTATCTCATTCATAATTATATCTCTTTTCCCACAAGAAAATAGTTAGTTTAGTGATAGTCACTTCAAGGCAAATCTAGAAAACTAGAATTTAAACCCAAAGATCTACTTCTACTATAGGTAAACCCACTTATCTAAAAGTATTCCCATTTTGTCTAAATATGGAGGAGGTTTTAGCACCCTCCTCTAAGGTGAAATATTTTGTGAAAATATTTTTGGCATGCTTGATGGGAATTATTATCCTCAAGACAACTTGTCAAGGTGAATGATGGTCTTGACAACATCAGTTGTAAATTGGTGTGCTACTCAAAATTTGGTGACTCCATTAAAGGTAAAATATTTTTGTATACCATTATTTTATCATTAATTTTATTTCATTCTTCATGGTCCTTACTAAGTCATCATCTAATAGAGTTATCAATACTATCAATCCACTTATTTAACCTAAACTTACTCTTGAAGTTCAATACCCACAACCTAATCTTCCCTTTAAAGAGTAAGGATTTTTCTATCTAGTAAAATGAATATATTAAATAAATAATGGATAGGCAACATGACTTTACCTAAATTTAATACTAAAAATCCAATCCATCTTGATGCATATTGTGTCATTCCCCCTAATTCTACAAAGAGTGGGCCGACATTCAATGGTGAAGGTCATGCCATACCTAGTGAAAACATCAAGGATATCTCTAATTTTTATAGTTTCTACAATGTCACTAAGGAAAATATTGATATTAGACTCCTTATTATGTCCCTTAGAGGGAAATCAATTGATTTGTATAGGAGTTTTCTTGATGGATGCATCACATCATGGGATGAATTTGGATTGTTTTTAACTTCAAGGTTTGAAGATGAAAGTGACCATACTTATCTCATACATCAACTCAATGTCATCCAAAGATCCCCCAAGGAAATAATTCATGAATTAAATGATAGGTTTCAAAATAATTGGTATAGACTACCTCCTCCCATGAGACCACCTACTAGTTTTGTCTTTCCTACATACTTGAGAGCCATTGGTACTGATATTACCATCATGCTACAATCCATGGGTGGTTTTACTCTTCCTAAAGCATATGAACTTGACATTAGAAGTAATAATGGCCTCATTCAGGTAGGGAATTTTCCTCTTAAGGTGTTTATGCCTCTATTGCCTAATTTTACTATTGATGCTCCAAATATTGATCAAAATCCTAATACTAATGCCAAGCCTAATACTAATCCTAAGAAGGCAAAAGATGATGTTAATTGGAGGGTAAGATTCCTAGCCTTAGAGGCTCAAACTAGGAAAGACAATAATCAACAAAGTGCCTATAAAAATCCTTATCCTTACCAACAACAATATGGTGACCAATATGGGAGAGGAAGAGGTCAAGGGTAGCCTAACTTCAACAAGCTTGCCAATGTGTATAATCCTACTTCCACCACCAACATAAGAGAGATGGTATTGGTGATTAACAACTTGGTGCAAGGGGAAGATTGGAAACAATTCTAGTTCATGGATGCCAATGAGGGTAGAGAGAAATATATAGTTTCTCAAGGAGGATTCACTCCTCTCCTATTAGTTGAAGATGAAGTAATGATGAAAGAAAGTGAAGATTGATAGACTCAAGGAAGAAGCTGCACTAACTTCTTAGTGGAAGATAATTTTATGATAAATCAAGGAAATTTTATTATAGATTACACAAGGTCTAAGAGTAAGGATTTAAGAGGTGATATTAATGTACCTATAAGTTCATCCAATCATTATACAAGGTAGCAAAACATGGATATAAGCATGGTAGTCCCAAACACTCCTACACTTCTTCCAAATCAGAGTGTGGTAAGTTTTTTCTCAAAGTGACTCAATTATTCAAGTTATAACAACTTCTTTGCCTTTAAGGACCTAAGATAAGGTAATAATTTCTTCTCTAAACATATTGGATTCATTGAAGAATGCTAAGACATCCATATCCCTTTGGGATGTCCTCCATATGCCTAGCCAAAAAGAGCTCTTGAAAAAATATATGTCCATTATTCCTACTAGTCCTTCACCTTAAAGTAATAGGCATGGTCATATTGCTATTAATAATTACCATAACAACATTGTTGAACCATATAAAAAAGATAATAATCCTCCACTTTTCTACCTCACTCTCATAGTGGGTGACAAACTAGTACACAATTACATAATTGATAGTGGTGCCTCTACATTAGTCGTGCCTAAAGTCCTAATTGATAAATTAGGCATAAAATATGAACCCAATAGAAAAGGAGTGATTTAGTTGGATGGTACACCTACCAAGATAATAGGTTTTATAAGAATTTGAAGATATTCCTTCTTGATTGTGCTAGTTTTCCCATTCTTCATAACATTGTTGTTGTTTACCTTCTTGATCATTTTTCAATCTACCTTTCAAGAGATTTTACAACCAAGATAGGTGGATATCTCTCAATTGACTAGTCTTTTTTGGCCTTTAAGACAAGATATGGAATCAAGGTGACCATAAAAACTTAGCCACTTGCAAGGTTCCACATTGAGCCTTATGTTGAGGTAAGATCTAACTCAAATTGTGTGCTTAATGATAAATAAGAGTTTATTGTGGATGATTGTGCTTCTTCCAAGCTTGAAGGAATATCTAAATTTTTTCTAGATGAGTATGGTGTAGATGATTATGAGTATGATCCTTATTCATATTTTAAGCAAATTGACCTTGGCACTTATATCATCCATGAAGAGCCATTTTTAAGGAGATGAGGTAGGTGTTGAGGATGCTTCACAAGCTGTTGAAGGTATTTATATGATTCATGAGCATGAAGATGATATATTGAAGGACATAATTTATAAAAATGGTGAGAATGATAATGTGATTCTACTTTTTATTGATGAGGTTTCCCTTGATTATGATACTCATGAGGAAGAGGAGGATGATTTATGGAAAAGGTTTAATGCCATATGTCAAGTGTTTGACCAGTTAAGTAATGTTATTCCCCCTCCTAATAAGTCTATATCTGATGTGTTGGATAATGAGTCTAATAAGCATATTGTTGAGTGTTCCATCAAGCATGAAAGTATATGTCAATTTACTATACAAAACTTTATAGTGAAAAATGAGTCTCATGAGGTCAAGGTAGATTTTGTTATGCTTCAAGAATAGTCAAGAGACCCATTTAAGGTAAAGCCACATTTATAGGTGTTAGATCATAAATAAGATGAACTTGATGATCATACACATCAAGTACATCATGCCTAAGAGGATGAAAATATTGAGATAACTATCATCACTCCTATTTTATAGTTTGAGGAGTGAATATTAGATGTGGAAGAGATCAAGAGTATTTTATCTCCAGTCAAGGCTCTTAGAGAGAAATAAAGAACATTCATGAAGGATCCAAATAGTCTAGTTATAGATATGAGGAGATCCAAATATGGTAATCTTCTTGATCATCTACATATGCAAGAGGTTGATGATGAACATGCTTCTCATTCTAGATTGCCTTCATCAAGTGAGAAAGATGCAATAAGAACCATATTTGACTCTTGTTGAAGTGTGTTAATATTTTTTCACCTCAAGAGTGAGGTCGTGTTAATAGTAGATTAGGTGTGTATGTCTTTCTTTCAGTTGTGTTGTGTTTCCTAAGTGATTTGGTTGAACACATATTTATGTCCCTTTGGTGTGTCCCATTTTGTGTGTATTTCCTTGTGTTTTGTGTTGTTTAAAATGAAAATTGTGTTTAAAACTAGTGTCTAGGTGATTCCATGGCCTAATGGATAGGATTAGGCTATTGGTCTTCGCATAACAAACATACCACCTTTAGGAAATTACCAAGAATGTTGACTATTTTGACCACAGGTCAAAATAGGTCAACCCCCTATAGTTAAAAACATGATATAAGGGTATATTATCATTATATATGGTGTTTAAATGTCAGTTTTATGCCATTTAATATGTTTTAAGCAATTGTCATAGTTAGATTTGGTCTTAAGTCATTATATGTCATTTAAGAATCATATTAGAGTCATTTATGAAGATGGTATGGTTTTACAAGGTGCCAAAGTTTTATAAACTTCATTTAAATATCCAATATGTTATATTCCTTATCAATAATGTCAGTCCTAATTGAAACTTGTAGGTTCCTAACTAAAAATTAAGAAAATAAGTGAAAAGGAGTTTTGGCAGTTGTATGACCTATAGAGGAGAGTAACACATGGGAAAAGATTAAGAAATGGATATTAATATTAAATAACTCCATTTATATTCTTAATATACTTTTTGAGTGCCAAAAATAGACCAAAACCATTTCTCTTCTATGTCACTCCATTAGGCATATAAGACTGGTCAACAGGTATTTTGATGGTATAGCTAGTAGGAAAGTTACTAGTTTAAATTATCTTGGTGGTGGATAATAATAATATTATACTTAATTTTCATGAAAATATTTGGGATAATGGTTTATTATTATTTATGAACCATTCTTAAGAATTTGACTATCTTGTTTTACTTGTTAATCGCCACACCCTATAGGTTCTACTTGTGTATGAGCTTGTTTGTATAATCTAGCTAGTGGAATTATTTACATAGAATGTAAAAATATTTATTTCATGGTTAAAATTATTTTTTTCATGTTTTGAGGTGAGTGTATAACCTTAATATCACAAATTATAGGTTAAGGTCACCATTGTCTAGTTGTAGGCATGTCCCACCAAATGTAAAAGTCATGTTTCCTATAATGGTTAAAAATGAATGTGATGTGATGTTCCATGTATATTATATGTCATATAAATATCATTCTTCCAATTATAAATATCCAAATTTATCATCCATGTAATTATAGTCAAGAAGGACCAATATAGTCAACTTCTTGCATGATTGTCATACATAATCAATTAAATGAGGTGTTTTGAGCTCTAAGTATGGTCATGTAAGTGTAATGAAGTTTTTAATGAGTTTTTAAATATTATTATAAGAATTAAAAATCAATAAAAGGCCCTTTAAATGATAAATTATGGATGATGATCGCCAATTCAGTCCTTAACAATAGTCATACACCATGAATGAACACCTACAGGAAGTCAACCACATTAGAATAAGGATATCTGATATTATTTGTATAAGTTAATGGTTGTAATGATCCATTAAAATATTTTGAGATATGCTAGAGATAATTTTAGGCCCATACACCATAAAAATTGATTATCTCACCTTCACTGCCTTGTCTACAACTAAGATGTCCACCTAGAGATGGCCCCCATAGAAACTTGAAAATGTTTCTTAAAGGTCTGTAAACATGTTTGAGACCTTATTTGATGTCTTATAATGTTGGATATTTAATAATAAACATGATTGAGATAATTTTTAGGTAGGAATACTTGAAAAGTCATTTCAAGTGAAGAAATATGAGTTTAGGGACAAGTTTCCCTAAAAACCCCAAAACAAAGTTCTAGTCACTTTTGGTGTTACTAAATGATGACGTGACATAGATTATTGATTAAGTTATATGCATATATTTTGCATCCTTAATATAAGGGTATAAAATTGAAAAAAAGAGTGGGTGTTTGACAAGAGTAACATGATGTTAATAAGCCTCCATTCTTGATATTCTTTTATTGCAACCTTTTAGTGTTTACTACAGTGTTGGAAATCCAAATTACATTCTAGTCCTTACTTAAGAAATATGGATCATATTTATATTATAAATTTATATATTAGGTTTATAGACATATAAAAGGTATAAATAACATCAAGGTGGGATGGAATAAAAAATTTTGGTCTTAACCACCACCTACAGGTGCATCATTTCTCTTAAAGAGACTACCTACAACCTAACTATAGGTACTTACAGTACCATAAGTCAAACCTTGATGATTAAATCTATATACATGAGCATTAGATTATTTAATTTATTTAATTGAACTTAAAATTAACCTATGAGGAGTAACATAGATTTTAAGGGTTGAAACACACCTACAAGACCCCCCTTTTTCTACAAAATAGTTAACTACAGTTGACTGTGGCATGACAATGATGTATGAACATAACTAGTCTTGAGGTTAGCCTAATATAAATCATGGTGTGATTAAATGAAAATTTTATATGGTAGTGATGAATTTAATAAGGTATTTAGGCATTGTAAACAATGTCTAACCATGCAAGTGTCACCTACGGGAAGGTGAAACATAGAACATAGTCATAACCTATCAATATTGTCTAGTTAATAGGAAGCCATATCTTGAATAACTAGTAAATAAATATGGGTATGGACATGTTTTAAATGGAATATAAAGTATAAATATCATTTTATGAGACTCCCATAACTTGGAAATAGGGGAAGGAGATATTCTAGTAGGACAACCTACAGTCATACTTGACATCAGGCATAGTCAGTATGATATATATTATGCCTTCAACATTTTAAAGAATTAAAAGGTCTAATGATATTATAAAACCATAAAATATTTCATATAATATCCCTAGGACCTATTAAATCCCCTCATACCATAATTTGGTCTGAGGTAATAGGGTAGATTCCCTCTATTCTATCTCAGATAGAGGGCAGTCCCAAGAGGACAAATCTTATAGGTTTGATGGAAGAAAGTTAGTAGATGATTTAAATCTAGTGGAAATAAATAAATAATATTTATAAGGTTTATATAGAGATTAAAAAACATGACTAAATGTTCATAACACTGATAAACATAAAAGGGTGGCTCAAATCCACATGGGAGTAGATAGACATATTAGGTCTTAACTAGGTCTAAAGCCCAAAAGGAGGTATAATACCACTTATAGGGATATAGGAGAATTATAAAGAATTATAACACCTAAATGGGGAGTCATAAGGTGTGTTTTAACTTTTAGAATGTAGAGGTAGACATGATAAATCTATTTCTTGTCTTAGGAGCCTAACATGTTATGCATAACGAAGAAAGGAGCTCAAGAAGGCAAGATTGAGATCTCACAACAACATGGAGTCTTAGCATGGGAACTCAATGTGATAGTATATGTTAGAGAGGGTCCCAATAAATGTTTTGGTGGAATATTTTTAGGGTTACAACATCAAAATTTTATGAACAAATGCTAAGGTTCAAAACTAGTCTAAACGCTCTAAAACCCTTGCCAAAGACTTGATTGGAAAGATGATGAAGGAGAAGCATCTAAGAGGGATAATTTGACTAGGAAATGAATTTAAAAGTTTATATTAATCCATAATCCCCTTCCCATTAGATTGAGTTGTACCCTACTTGTATGAATATGGCACAAATTTAATTTTCTTGATAGTTTTATGTATTATATAAGTATATAAGGGTATCACAAGATGTAAATAAATTTTAGAGTTATTATGGGACATAATATAACCTATAATATTTATTAATTTATTAAAAAAATCTTGTAAGTGATTATGAAAGTACCTCCACTTCATCTAGTCTGGAATGACATAGTGAGAAAGGAAGGATCACTAAGTAGGAAGGTGAAAACTCTAAGTGGGAGGCCTTTTAAGGTCTGCTTGATGAACCTATAGATATTATGACCCTTGAAAAGTGTCATAAATTCCATTATATGGAATATTTTTGAAAAATTAAGACCTCTTTGATGATAAGTGTGAAGGGTGAGTGAAAGGAGGGTGATTATAACTATAGGTAGTGACGACTCATCTCCATAAGAATTTTAGTGTCTAGGGACACAACCAATGCATGTTGGGGATTATTTTTAACCCCAATTCATAATGAAATTAAATAATCTATCCTTATTATATTTTCAATAACTCATGGAAGGTAAAATGATGAAGACAATTTCTATGCAAGTAAATGAAGAATCATACACCACATTTTAGGAGTTTTACGATTTGAAGGACATTTATCCAAGTATAACTTACATGGTATATTCCATATCCATTTTTCATAAAAATGTAACTCCATTTATTATCTTTAAAAGTGGTTTAGTGACTCTTGGACTTCATTATCTTCTCTCATCTCTCACATATTATAAGTATTAGCCATTTTGTCTCTTGTAGACTAATTCCACTCCATGTATGGTGAAGACCTACTTAATTGATGTTTTTTTTTGCCTTTGAATAGTAAATACAATCTATTTTTGAGTTCATGAATTTTTTTTCTAAGTTTGAGAATTGATGTATGAGTGGTGTTGAGTGATAATCTTCTATCCTTACTTCTCTTTATCATTTCATGTTTATGTAAGAGTTCCTACTATAACAGGTCATATAGAGTTTAACTAGTGTGTTAGGCTCCTTTCAAGTGTAAAATTATCCTAAGAGTGTGTAATATATTAAAGAGTTATAAATTATGTCGTGGAGGTGTCCTAGTGAGTGGATGAAGTGATTTAATAATCCTAAGTAACAATGACAAAGTATGCAATGTGCTTGTCCTTGTGTGCTTGAAGTTGACTTGGTTGATATTTAGTTTTGGCATGATTAGACATGTTTATGGATGAGTATGGTGATTGTATCATGATAAATAGGTCCCTAAGATGTTATATATGCTTTGAGAGATTGTGTTTATAGTTGGAATTCATCTGGTATTCCATAGTTTTCATCTAGATAGTTTGGGTCTAATGGCTAAGAATATGAGTAGGTAGTTTGTTGACATCACTAGTACCATATGGGAATGTATCAATGGGAGTTGGTCATGTGATTTTTATCACATTAGTCCCTAGTTTTTATGCACAATATATAAATTCATGTGTCTAATAACAATCAAATATATGAGGGTGCAAAGTTGGCTTCTCAGTCATAATTCATTATTTTCCCATACCTAGCCAAATGTGCATGTGGCTAGAAAGAGCCAAGTAAGTAGTTTGATTATGGAATATATTGCACATGTGTAAGTATAAAGATAAGATGATCATATGGGTTTGTTTAGTTTTAAACCTAGTTTATCTTCCCTAATTTTTATATCATGCAATGAAGCACATCAAAATATATGCATATGCAAATCTAGGCTCCCAAACAGTTTGACTGTGTTTTCCCATACTTAGGCCAATTTTTCAATATGGAAATAAGATTAAAGTGAGTATTTTTTATCTTGAGATATCTTTTAAATGTGAATACCAACATAGTCAACTTATTGCATGATTGTCATACACAATCAATTAAATGAGGTGTTTTGAGCTCCATGTATGGTCATGTAAGTGTAATGAAGTTTTTAAATATTATTATAAGCATTAAAAATCAATAAAATGCCATTTAAATGATAAATTATGGATGATGATCGCCAATTCAGTCCTTAACAATAGTCATACACCATGAATGAACACCTACAGGAAGTCAACCACATTAGAATAAGGATATCTGATATTATTTGTATAAGTTAATGGTTGTAATGATCCATTAAAATATTTTGAGATATGATAGAGATAATTTTAGGCCCATACACCATAAAAATTGATTATCTCACCTTCACTGCCTTGTCTACAACTAAGATGTCCACCTAGAGATGGCCCCCATAGAAACTTGAAAGTGTTTCTTAAAGGTCTGTAAACATGTTTGAGACCTTATTTGATGTCTTATAATGTTGGATATTTAATAATAAACATGATTGAGATAATTTTTAGGTAGGAATACTTGAAAAGTCATTTCAAGTGAAGAAATATGAGTTTAGGGACAAGTTTCCCTAAAAACCCCAAAACAAAGTTCTAGTCACTTTTGGTGTTACTAAATGATGACGTGACATAGATTATTGATTAAGTTATATGCATATATTTTGCATCCTTAATATAAGAGTATAAAATTGAAAAAAAGAGTGGGTGTTTGACAAGAGGAACATGATGTTAATAAGCCTCCATTCTTGATATTCTTTTATTGCAACCTTTTAGTGTTTACTACAGTGTTGGAAATCCAAATTGCATTCTAGTCCTTACTTAAGAAATATGGATCATATTTATATTATAAATTTATATATTAGGTTTATAGACATAGAAAAGGTATAAATAACATCAAGGTGGGATGGAATAAAAAATTTTGGTCTTAACCACCACCTACAGGTGCACCATTTCTCTTAAAGAGACTACCTACAACCTAACTATAGGTACTTACAGTACCATAAGTCAAACCTTGATGATTAAATCTATATACATGAGCATTAGATTATTTAATTTATTTAATTGAACTTAAAATTAACCTATGAGGAGTAACATAGATTTTAAGGGTTGAAACACACCTACAAGACCCCCCTTTTTCTACAAAATAGTTAACTACAGTTGACTGTGGCATGACAATGATGTATGAACATAACTAGTCTTGAGGTTAGCCTAATATAAATCATGGTGTGATTAAATGAAAATTTTATATGGTAGTGATGAATTTAATAAGGTATTTAGGCATTCTAAACAATGTCTAACCATGCAAGTGTCACCTACAGGAAGGTGAAACATAGAACATAGTCATAACCTATCAATATTGTCTAGTTAATAGGAAGCCATATCTTGAATAACTAGTAAATAAATATGGGTATGGACATGTTTTAAATGGAATATAAAGTATAAATATCATTTCATGAGACTCCCATAACTTGGAAATAGGGGAAGGAGATATTCTAGTAGGACAACCTACAGTCATACTTGACATCAGGCATAGTCAGTATGATATATATTATGCCTTCAACATTTTAAAGAATGAAAAGGTCTAATGATATTATAAAACAATAAAATATTTCATAGAAGATACCTAGGACCTATTAAATCCCCTCATACCATAATTTGGTCTGAGGTAATAGGGTAGATTCCCTCTATTCTATCTCAGATAGAGGGCAGTCCCAAGAGGACAAATCTTATAGGTTTGATGGAAGAAAGTTAGTAGATGATTAAAATCCAGTGGAAATAAATAAATAATATTTATAAGGTTTATATAGAGATTAAAAAACATGACTAAATGTTCATAACACTGATAAACATAAAAGGGTGGCTCAAATCCACATGGGAGTAGATAGACATATTAGGTCTTAACTAGGTCTAAAGCCCAAAAGGAGGTCTAATACCACTTATAGGGATATAGGATAATTATAAAGAATTGTAACACCTACATGGGGAGTCGTAAGGTGTGTTTTAACTTTTTGAATGTAGAGGTAGACATGATAAATCTATTTCTTGGCCTAGGAGCCTAACAGGTTATGCATAATGGAGAAAGGAGCTCAAGAAGGCAAGATTGAGATCTCACAACAACATGGAGTCTTAGCATGGGAACTCAATGTGATAGTATATGTTAGAGAGGGTCCCAATAAATGTTTTGGTGGAATATTTTTAGGGTTATAACATCAAAATTTTATGAACAAATGCTAAGGGCCAAAACTAGTCTAAACCCTCTAAAACCCTTGCCAAAGACCTAATTGGAAAGATGATGAAGGAGAAGCATCTAAGAGGGATAATTTGACTAGGAAATGAATTTAAAATTTTAGAGTAATCCATATTCCCCTTCCAATTAGATTGAGTTGTACCCTACTTGTATGAATAGGGCACAAATTTAATTTTCTTGATAGTTTTATGTATTATATAAGTATATAAGGGTATCGCAAGATGTAAATCAATTTCAGAGTTAGTATGGGACATAATATAACCTATAATATTCATTAATTTAATAAAAAAATCTTGTAAGTGATTATGCAAGTACCTCCACTTCACCTAGTCTAGAATGACATAGTGAGAAAGGAAGGATCACTAAGTAAGAAGGTGAAAACTCTAAGTGGGAGGCCTCTTCAGGTCTGCTTGATGAACCTATAGATATTATGACCCTTTAAAAGTGTCAAAAATTCCATTATATGGAATATTTTTGAAAAATTAAGACCTCTTTGATGATAAGTGTGAAGGGTGAGTGAAAGGAGGGTGATTATAACTATAGGTAGTGACGACTCATCTCCATAAGAATTTTAGTGTCTAGGGACACAACCAATGCATGTTGGGGATTATTTTTAACCCCAATTCATAATGAAATTAAATAATCTATCCTTATTATATTTTCAATAACTCATGGAAGGTAAAATGATGAAGACAATTTCTATGCAAGTAAATGAAGAATCATACACCACATTTTAGGAGTTTTACGATTTGAAGGACATTTAACCAAGTATAACTTACATGGTATATTCCATATCCATTTTTCATAAAAATGTAACTCCATTTATTATCTTTAAAAGTGGTTTAGTGACTCTTGGACTTCATTATCTTCTCTCATCTCTCACATACTATAAGTATTAGCCATTTTGTCTCTTGTAGACTAATTCCACTCCATGTATGGTGAAGACCTACTTAATTGATGTTTTTATTTGCCTTTGAATAATAAATACAATCTATTTTTGAGTTCATGAATTTTTTTTCTAAGTTTGAGAAGTGATGTATGAGTGGTGTTGAGTGATAATCTTCTATCCTTACTTCTCTTTATCATTTCATGTTTATGTAAGAGTTCCTACTATAGCAGGTCATATAGAGTTTAACTAGTGTGTTAGGATCCTTTCAAGTGTACAATTATCCTAAGAGTGTGTAATATATTAGAGAGTTAGAAATTATGTCATGGAGGTGTCATAGTGAGTGGATGAAGTGATTTAATAATCCTAAGTAATAATGATAAAGTATGCAATGTGCTTGTCATAGTGTGCTTGAAGTTGACTTGGTTGATCTTTAGTTTTGGCATGATTAGACATGTTTATGGATGAGTATGGTGATTGTATCATGCTAAATAGGTCCCTAAGATGTTATATATGCTTTGAGATATTGTGTTTATAGTTGGAATTCATCTGGTATTCCATAGTTTTCATCTAGATAGTTTGGGTCTAATGGCTAAAAATATGAGTAGGCAGTTTGTTGACATCACTAGTACCATGTGGGAATGTGTCAATGGGAGTTGGTCATGTGATTTTTATCACATTAGTCCCTAGTTTTTATGCACAATATCTCAATTCATGTGTCTAATAACAATCAAATATATGAGGGTGCAAATTCGGCTTCTCAGTCAAAATTCATTATTTTCCCATACTTAGCCAAATTTGCATGTGGCCAGAAAGAGCCAAGTAAGTAGTTTGATTATGGAATATATTGCACACGTGTAAGTTTAAAGATAATATGATCATATGGGTTTGTTTAGTTTTAAACCTAGTTTATCTTCACTAATTTTTATATCATGTAATGAAGCACATCAAAATATATGCATATGCAAATCTAGGCTCCCAAGCAGTTTGACTGTGTTTTCCCATACTTAGGCCAATTTTTAAATATGGCAAGATGAGTCAAGTGATTATTTTTTATGGTGACATATCTTTCAAATGTGAAGGTGTGAAGATAAAATTATCATATGGGTTTTTTAAATTCTGAGCATAGTTGAGTTACACTAAGTTTGAGATCATGCATTAAAGCATGGCAAAAATTATGTAGAAGCAAAGTTGGTCTCCCATACAAATTTTGACATAGATGGCTCTATGATAGAATTTTTTTGGAAGGAATTTTAATGGAATTATATATTACATGCACAAGGGTTATAGGAACTATTTTTTATATGGTTGTATTCTCCTATATGAGAATATCATCTGGTCCAAATTTAAAATCATGCAACAAAGTGCATAAGAAGTTATTAAGGTTCAAAAATGGCAACTCAGGCATATTAAAAGGGTCCCCATACTTGTTGAATTTTTAAAAAATATTTTTTATGGTGATATATCTTTCAAATGTGAATTTTTAACAAATATATCTATTAAAAGGGTCCACATTTCTTAAATAAGTCATGAAGTAATGAGATGAGGATAGGTGCATAATTTTTAACAAATTAGAAAAGGTACAAGATAAGGATCTAATGGTGAGAAAATAATCATATAGTTTGATCAAATGGTGAAATTTTTTTTCTAAAGACATAGTTGATCTATAGAGATTTATGGAGCATGTTGAGTCAACATCTCAAGATTGTATGAGATGAGGTCAAAGTGACTATTTTTTAATGTTTGGATTTGGTGGATTATGCATTAAAATTCAAATAAGATCGACAGTATGAGATTGATCCAAAGCTAAGAATACATGAGATTATATCATTGTGTTTGAAGGTTAATTGTGACCGTTTGATTCAAATATTTGAATTTAACATATGAAAAACTAGATCTCTATATTTTGTCTATATCTTTTCATATAAGTAAAATTTAGTGGTGATATAAAAAAGAGATGAAGAGGACTCCATGGTGCATCTAATGAACATGATTTAAAGATCTAGATGTATGTATAGTCAAATATATTAATGTTCAAAATCAACTGTGTGTTCATGCTTATTCTAAAAATGACCTGAGAATGATATTTGAGCTTATTTTGGTGTTATTTTGATGTCTCATGATGACTTTGCTATTTGGAAGTGTTTTAGACTCCATGAGGATGCTCTATGAGTAGTTTTGAGGTTTTTTCAATCTATTTTGCGTATGAACAATGCTTAATAAGTTGATTGTATGTTTAGTAATGGTGTTCCTATGTATAAGGTCTTTGTTTGAGTTGTTTTGAGCATATGTAGAGGCAATCAAAGGTGACTATGATCATTTTAGGATGTCTTAGGGGACATATGGAGTGGACCTATGCATTTTTAAATGTTCATGTGTTCTTAATTTGATCAAATATGTATCAATAAGGTGAATGGGTCTCCATAAGACCTAAAAGTGACTTAGGTCTATTTTGAAAGAGGATTGTGCTTAAGTGTGATCCATATGAGATGCCTAAGGGTGAAGGCATATTTTGTGGCTGATAAGGAAATATTATGATCTTTTTAATTCATGATTTCTCTATTTATAGTGAAAATAAATGTGTTTATTTATAGACTTGAAAGTGAGAGACTTTGGGTGAGATATTTGGGAGAGATTAGAGAGAGGCTTATGAGTGTGCTTTATGGAGTGAAGGAATGGTAGAGTTACTTGAGGATGAGATGAAGATTAAAATAGATTGAGTACTACTTGTATGACCTATAGTTCTCAATTTTATTGGTAGAATAGTGTTCTTACAAATTGAGTGTGAGAAAAGATGAAGAGTGAGAAATCAGAGATCCATCATTAGGTATTGAATACATCAGTTATAAGGTGTAAGTATTATGATCAAGAAGGGTCTAAAGGATTTGATCTTCTTTAGGGATATTTTATCTTTGTGAAATAGGGTTTCATTAAAGACCTTTGGTCAGAAGGACTTTATCAAAGTTGTAGGTCAGAAGGACTTGATTGAAGATTCCCAATTAGAAGGAATTGATCAGTCACTTGTTTGAGATTATATTAAAGGACATTATTCCATGTGTTTAGGCTTGAGAGTGGGTTTTATTCCACAAGAGTGTTTCCCATGTAAATCTTGTGTTGTGTATGGGATCTTGATTTATATTCATTATTCATTACTATGAATGATCTGTATGATTCATGAATGATTATATTGAATGCTTAAGTATTTACAAGGGCTTGGAAATTAAATTGGATTATTTTCCACCAATGATTCACCATCCCCTCTTAGTGGATTTTACCTATAACACAATCTTCTCTCTCATTCACTTACCTTGAGTTGTCTTATACATATCACCTCTATATTGAAATACTTATGTTAGAACCTATTAGGAGTTTGAAGCTAGTTTGGAGGTCTTATTTATTAGTGAAATAAGTATGATGATATTGTGGAAATAATTTTGGTGTATCACCCTCTTATAGTAGCTTTATTTCATGCATACTTCTATCCCTATCCCCAAAAGTAAAAAAATACTTTAGTGATAAGTAATTCAAGGCAAATTCAAGGAGCTAGCCCTTAAACCTAGAGGTCTACTTATACTATAGGTAAAGCCACATGCCTATAAGTATTCCCATGTTTCCCAAATTTTGAGGATGATTTAACACCCTCGTCTAGGGTGCAAGATTTTGTGACATCAGTAACAGTATGAACTTGTAGTGCCCATATCAAGTTTTAAACACTATTTTTGGAATATCCTCTTCAAAAATTCTTAACTGATGATACCCTAATCTAAGATCAATATTATAAAATACTATTGATCCTCACATTTGATCAAAGACATCATCAATTCATGGAAATAGATATCTATTCTTGATCATTGTTTTATTCAACATCCTATAATATATATACAATCAAAGAGTACCATCCTTCATCTTGATGAAGACAATTGGTGTACCCCATGGTGACAAAAATTGTTAAATCAGCCATTTCAACAACAAATCTTGAACTTATGCCTTTAACTTAACCAATTCAATGGTTGTCATTTTATACACCACCTTAGACTATGGTTTTGATCTAGGTATGATATCAATTAATAAATCAAACTCATGCTTGGATGGTAATCCTGGTAATTCTTCTAGAAACACATCATTAAAGTTTCTTAAAAAAAGATAATCTTTGATGAATGGTTCCTTAGACTCCATCTAATTTATCTTAATGATAAATTCTTGGAATCACTTCTTTTATGATTTCTTGATTTGAATTTCAAAAATTTGCCTTAGCTTTAACTCTCTTTTCTCACCCTGAAGTTGTATCTAATTTATAAAATCATATTGACACTCAACATTATTTAGATAATAGTCAACCTTGGCTTTATGTTTAGGAAGCCAATGGAATCTTAAGATCACATTATATGACCCCAATGGTGATGTAAAAGGATCCAATACTATAGATAATTCAGGCAACCTAATCTCTACTTCGATTAAACACTTGTCAAATTTGAGATTAGATTCATTCCAATAATATAATAATGATGAATTTTCCATAATTATAGATTTTATAGATAATTTACTAAGTATTCTAGAATCAATGAAATATTTTATAGCTCCCATGTCAATCAAAATAGAAATTGGATGATGAAATAAAATACCTGATAGTTTTATTGGTGAAGTTTGATACTCAGCTTAATAATTACCAACAACTACATAAATCCATTACTATAATGTAACTTGTTGAGAAGTATAACCCTTGTTCATTGACTTGTCCTAAGGAAATTCTTGAGCATAATGGTCACCTCCACATATGAAGGAACCTCTAACTAGTCCATTCTTATTAGACTATTGGTCTCCCTTGAAACTACCTTTGAAACTATTATCAAGTTTATTGTTCCCTTAACCACTTTTAAACTTGGAATTTTGATTATTGAACTCACCTTTAGAGTCTCTTATCCTTTGATTCCAAATATTCTTTTTGAAATTTGGTTTAGATCTTCTAATTTTTGTTTGAACTTATCTTTAACTTCGGCAAAAGATTTTAGTTTATGTTCCTACTTGACTACCTTCTCAAACACTTGATCCATGGTATATGGTCCATTCACATCTACTTCATAACCAAATTGGGGTTTTAATCCCATGATGAATTTCCTAATTCTCATACACATGATATTGAGGTACATACTTGAAGATCTTAGTGAATTTCTCCAGTATTAATTCACTAGTAAGTCTCCTTGCTTAAAATTATGAAAATTTGTAATATTTTGATCAATGTATATTTATGGAAGCCAACATGACCTAAATAGTGTCACAAAATATTATTAATTTTTGGTGGTTGAGTTAAGTTTCATCTCAAGCTTCTTGTTTTCCACCAAGTTATTTCTTCACTACTAAGCTGATAAGCTCCCCAAACTACTTTTATGTAACAACCTTGTTGGGTTAGACATAAAAACACATGATATTTATTTTTATTTAAAACATACTAAATATAGATTACACCATGAGAATTTATAGAGACCATAATAAACACACAAGGTGATGATAGAAACAAGCATAATACATCACATAATATTGATCTCTAACATCATGAGAGTACACATCATAATACAAATATAGAAAGTAATTACATTAACTTAGTTATATTTGAAGCAAGTCTACAACCACCATTGATAATTTAAAATAAAAATAAATTAAAACTCCTTTTGACAATACTCAATGATAAATATAATACAATAGAATGTACAAATAAGATACTTGGCTCCCCAGAGTATGAGTTCCTCAGACTCTCCAATATCTATGGCAATCTCAAGTGTCATATTAATAGTGGTACTATTATGGGGAGGGAGAGTATCATCAGAGTGATTTACCACACTAACCATGGACTGATGATCTCCCACACTAATCCCATCAAGGAATATCCCTCCCTTCATGATGGGTAGATAGTGATAGTGTGGGAATCTAGAGAGACTAGCAAGTACATGTGTGTTGTATGATTCTATAATAAACATGCAGTGTATCATAGAAATCCATTTAATTTCAAGATATTGCACTAGAATTTGAAACACACTCATGAAATGATAATTTCTCATTAAACATACTTTGGGCCAAAGCTTTATAAATAATGAATAATAATGATGTAAATCAATCAATTTTATACACACCACTTGATTGGACTACCTTCGTCTAACATTACAATGCCAGTAAGCCAGTGAAGTCCATCTCACTCCTTACTCTATATCATCAATGTAGATTGGCCAAATAAAATTAAACCACAAGATTCATCAACTTACATCCTACTAGTAAATGCATCATATAACACACTATATAAAGGAGTAATAACATCATACATTTAGTCCATCAAACATATGTATGAATCTTTCATTATGTTATATCACATACTAGAAATAATGATTAAAAATATAGCACCTAGGTAAACATATAATTTAACTATACACTACAAAAATTATAATTGATTTACATTTAGCTACACCCTATGGTAACCCATATTACCACAGTCCAATGTTCTAAGATTGACTACTAGTTTTTTTCACAATCAAACATATGAAATAGTGTGAAATACATAGAAACACAAGCGTTATATAAGAAACTATATATAACAAATAAAATCATCATTCCCATAGAACACAATTACATATTAACACAAAATTTACTAAATTCTCAGAGTTTGTATGCACGTATACACAAATCTATCAATCATAAAACACACACTATCCACAACAATAGCTAGTATGTGTATAGTATATAAAAAAATGTAGTTATGAGTTAGGTATAATAGCTATAGTAAGTACCACCTAGGTACAACACACTTTTATACTATAGTGCCCTATGATATCCAATACTATCATAGGTTCCCAGCTACATAATAACTCATAAGCCAGCTTACAAATTTCAAAACTCAACTCATCCATGTAGATAACAAAAATTAAATAGTAAAGTGTTATACCACTTAGGTATACTTTACATACAAACATACCAAGGTATCTCAACATAAAAACATGCATCATGACACATCATTATGCACTAAGTATAACTACACATTTAACACACTCATAGTATGTAAATTCACACAAGTATTCCACACTAAATACATAAGACAAACAACCATTCATATTATTAATTGTGAAATGGCTAATTCATAAATCCCATTATGAATTTTCACCCTATCAACTCATTGATTTTAAGATCTTGTTCCAAAGATTATAGATCATGATTCCTATGTAACTTAATGACTTAAACAAATCATTTGAGGAACTACATGTATAATACGCACATGCAAACACTAGCACATCCTAATTTACACCACATAGATATTCCAATGTTATGCAATTTCTAAACCATATTTTAGTGTTTTAATTGAAACTACTAAACATAGAAATTAGCTAATGAAATAGTTATACCTAGAACATGATTATTGAAAATAACTAGAAAAATTAAAATTCATTTTATAGAAACACAAATAACCCAATTTTAAAAACAATTTATATTTGGGGGTAAATAAGAAATCATTCACTAAAACAATTTAATCATTCCTTTCAATTTCCTACTAATGTTTCATCGGACAATAATAGTTAAAGGAATCTAGCCCAAGTTTTCTAATTATGCAAGGAGTCATAACTAAGTACATTGTCAAACTCCTTGTAATGCTTTTTTATATAATAAAATGTCTAAAAGATCCTCAATGTTTAACTCATAATAGGGAGTGTCTATGTTCCACCGTTTAACTCGTATGATTCATCCACTCTATGCTTGATAATAACTATTTAATTAGTCAATTTCTAGGAATCATAATATTCCATAATTATTTTATATCTTAAGTGATATATATATATTCTATTTAAATATATACATCCAATTTAATATTGGAAAAATACATATATATTCTAACAAAATATATATTTGAACATATGAACCATGTTTTGTACTATTTTAATGACCAAACCCAATGATAAAATAATTCTCAAATAAAGATGAATATTCACTATGGTAAAAATTTTGGTAGATATATCATAATGAGATATTGGTAACCTAACTCATGTTACAACATATATTAATAACTTGGTTAATATATATCCACCTTTATGTTTGTATGCTATCACCATATATTAGTTGTTATATGTAATCTATGCTTGATATTGGGTATAATATTATATGTCCAGTTTTATATTATAATATTATATTACCCATTTTAATTCATACACTAGAATAATTCATTGTATATTATACATAAATTAAGGCTATACCAATTAAGAGTGGGCCTCCCTTTACTCTTTCCATTAATTCACAATAACACAAAATCAAATATGTGTCAACCAATGTATAATGAAACTCCTGACAGAATAGAAGAAAGTTGGTTCCATGATATAATTGTTAAATGCAAGAAGCATAAATGAATAAAATCACATTCCCAGAAGGAAACACAACCATGGTGTGGTGTGTGTGTGTGTGTGTGTGTGTGTGTGTGTGTGTGTGTGTGTGTGTGTGTGTGTGTGTGTGTGTGTGTGTGTGTGTGTGTGTGTGTGTGTGTGTGTGTGTGTGTGTGTGTGTGTGTGTGTGTGTGCGCGCTATCCAAAAATGGAGATAAATGCATATTTAAAGTCTATTAAAAACATAGAGGGGATTTCTAAGTCCATCGAAATCCTTGAATAAAATGGATCATGGTTCTCTTTAATTTGAAATAGCTAAGATAGAAGAATGGTGGTGGTCTTTCTCTTCTTCTGAGTTAAATAAAAGAAAATAATAGAACTTGATATTGAAATAACCTTTAATATTATTAGAAAAAAGCTACTTTGCGAGGTTCAAACCCTATATGTGGTGATAACAAGGATTTTATGAAGGTAATGAAGAAGGTGAATATCAACAACATAACACATAATAGGCAGATGTAGAGAGGGTTTGGAGTTATAGATTATAGGAGTAAAAGAAGTGACTGCAGGGAGACATGGCAATAGCAATGATGACTATATCTACCAAACCACTCTACACCAAAATTTCCCCCAAACTGTTGTATTCCATCCCTAAGATTAAATTTCCCCTCTTATTTTCTTTTTAATTTAACTTTTAGATTTTATTAATTTACATGTCAGACCATACAACATCTAATAAGCATAGGGATATAATGATTTATCAAATTTTCAGTTGGAAGACATGAAATAAGGTGATGCTAAAGTGAAATATCAGGTTTAATGGTGTTTTTATCCTTTATACAGGCTCATAGCTGGATGAACAATGATTGTTTTGACTATATTAAATTGATGCCTTGCAATATGTTAACTATTTAACTCTATTACAAATTTAAAAAGTCTATTATTTCTTCTAGGTTATCATAACCATGATCTCTAGTATCATATGGTTATTATATAAGGTAATGTATATACCTAGCACTACTACATTTAGATTCACATAGTGTTGAACTTGTAAATACATGAATAGAAGATAAACAAAATTATGATTAAGCTATTTATACAAACCGCTTAACATTTCTAAACTATGGCGATGGAGAATATTATCCAAGGTCATAGTCATTATTTGTGTGTGTGTGTGTGTGTGTATCACTATCTTATACTAATTATTGTTTATATATATATATATATATATATATATATATGACTTATCATATCTAGTGTAAATATTTACACAAACCACATTATGTATATTCATATATATTCTATTAATTGTATTTTATTAATTCCAACTTAAATTGCTATACTTAAGATCAATATCAATATAATTTAGATAGATCATGTATTCAACATACCTTAATCTCATAGATTTTCATTATATTCAAACTAAGTATAGGAACTTTAATTACACAACTATCTTGATTATATGCTTAGTCTTTTGTTAAGATGCAAATATGGAAAACTGTCTCTACTTCCACACTCCACTCTTGCCTTTCTCATCTTCCTTAATGCATAGACCCCCTCCCTTATTTTTCCTCTAATATTTCTCTTACATATAAAAATTATATGTTAAATTCTTTTTTATATTTTTGTTTTTGGTTTTATTTTGGTTTTATCTTTTTGTGTTTGCTAACTTTAGGATATTTAATTTTTTCTTTTTTTTTTGCTATTTTTAATATTTTTCTCTTTTTTTTTAAATAATTATATTTTAATATTTTAATATTAAATTCCAATTCATATTAAACCTATATCAAATTTAATTATGTTTTAGCAGTTTAATGGTAAAATAATAAACCATATTAATTTTAGTATTTATTAAATTTACCTTTACGTGTATTAAGGACACATTAGGCTAAGCACACAAGGAAATTATTTTTATAATTTACCTACTTATTAAATCATGGAAAAATGATAATTTAAATAGACAACAAAAGTAATCATTATAAAATGCATTTTCTATCATGACTAATTATCATGGTGTGTGCAGGGTTTCACTAGCTCTCTATCGATCTATGATGTCTTCATCTACAACATCCTCTTTGATGATTCTCTCCCTCTAGTATGCTCAAGGAAATAATTATGATGTGTACACCTCACAACACATAGGTAGTTAGATCTTATCACATGATAATCATAAGCAATAATATATAACTGAATCAATACATTAGTATGCTTAAAAATGTAAATGCATACATCATCTAGTTTAATATAATAAATCATGTATTATCATCTAAGTAAAATTTTATTATATTGAAATAAAATAGTATCAAGCTTAGTCATAAATTTAATCAAATATAAATTTTTTTATTGTAGATATCCATGGATCATCTAGTAAGTTTATCTAGTGAGAAATTGGGTTGTAACATCCTTCCCCCCTAAAGCTAGTAATCTCCCCTGATGACTCTTATTCAAAGATAAGTTCTCAATAAAAAAACATTTCATAGTTAAGCAATAACATGATATACAATGTCAAATTAAGAAAATAAATGGAAAATTACCTATATAACTCACCATAGTTCCTTCAAATTGCACTATTCCTTGCATATTAGTCTTATAAGACCCTGCTCAATAACATTTTTTTATGCAAACAAGGTTTTTGAGTATTACTTACTCTAACTAATTTTGTCATGACCACCCCAAGGTCTAAAATCATCAAGAAAATCCTATATACTATAGGACTGATCTCTTTTGTTACCTTGAAGGGTCCTACATATCTTAGTGAAAGTTCACTGACTTATCAAAACACATAAGATCATCATACAAGTAAAAGTAAATAACCAAGGAGAATTTCACAAAAATATTCCATCCCTCAACACATCTCTCTATCTTAGGGAGTGTTTTTCTCATTCTAGAGAAAAATAATTAGGGAATCTAGTAAGAATAATGTGTAGAAGTCAATACTATCACTAGCCCACATAGCTCCAGATAAGTATAACAGTCAATATTGTCACTACTCCATGGAGTTCTTGACAAGTACAATGATGAATAGGAATAGTGATATAAGGTATACAAAAGTAATGGAATACTCATACATATGGAATCTATGTCTACCATATACATGCATATGGCCATATGACTGAATTTGATAAGTTTTGCCTATCAAATCTTGGATTTGATAAGTCTATTTGTTGATCCAACTCAATACCAAAATATGAGTTAATATGAGGGTAAGTAGGATACCATCCTATTGCTTAGAACTCACATTCCCAATTCACCACTCTTCCCTTAAGCCTCCATGACCTAATTATCTTAAAATATTCATAAGAAATTAAAAATAATCACAAGTTTATGCTTATAGATCATTGAAATCAAGGATATATTCTAAAAAATTCTAGATGTGTCCTCATGAATACAAACGAGATCATATAATCAATCCATAATTGCATTAAATTATCACTAATTAAACATACTAGTATCATATTTCATAGCTTAACTTAATCTATTATGCTCGTGATTAAGAGGAAATACTTTTATATTAACATAAAATACATAGGTTGAGAATCACATAATTATTTCAACCTTATAGGGGAATAAACAAAACAATATCTCCTTATTTGCTCAATTAGTATATAATAGGTTAAAAGTTCATTCTAACCTCTAGGTTGACAATATGTTCTTTAAATATTAAACCTTACTCACTTTCGATGATAGGTATAAAAATAACTCTTTTCTAATAACACATTTTAATAAAAATGAGAACAAATGTCAAGCTAATCATGAGTGTAGAACATTAAACGATTTATAATAAAATTATAATTCCTTGTATAAAATTTAATATATAGGTTAAATTTTGCCACCTCACATGGTATTTAAATCAAAAGTTAGATCAGGTAGTGACTCTAAAGAGTCACAAGTAAAAATTAGAGAACTATCATCTCAAAAACTCCTACATACCCTCATAAGGTAAAAAGAAGAAAATGAAAAAAAAAATACCACAACTCAATGTTACCAAAACACTTCCTACTTACCCAATCTTGTAAGTATGGTATCTCAATCTACTTCCATGATTAGGAGAGATATATACCAACATAAATATGTGCTCATCCATCCAATCTTAAAACTTATCTCTCACCAAGATTAGAAATCATTCTCCCACAAATTTCTAGGGAGTACAGTCAAACAACATATAAAAATAATTCTCATTTAAGAGAATACTAAATCAACATAATAATGTCAAAGAGAATAAGATAATAAACAATTCACATATATGCTAAGAGATGACATTCTTCTTAAACCACATATCCTAAGAGGGAAATTTTCATAAACAAACTCTTAACATAAAAGAATTATCAAGCAGTGCAGCAACACTCTACTAAGAAAATTTCACCATCCTAGGTGGTACTAAAAGAAAATTGGTCTTATGAGATTTTCCACTCCTAGGATATATGATTATAGACACAAATATAAAACACATAATTTTAAATTATAATCATCCCAAGATCACAAAACTTTAATGACAATGTGACTTGATAATGAAGAAAAGGTTGAGTCACTCTCAAGGTGTTTGTTTTAAGTGATCAAACTATGGTAGAAAGATTTTGTTCATAACTCATGAATTATGTTATATTCTCATCTACCCAAACCTTGAATACAACCATCACTAACGAGACACTAGATAACCAATCTCCTAAATAAATCAAAGGGATATGAGTGCTATTAAGGGTACATATTAAATGTCCCTCACACATTTTACAAATGTCATGAAACTCCAATCATGGTGTAATATGGTTCCAAACTGAAACACCACAAGTCCAAATTCTAGTGTAATACTTCATGATACTAGGTTCACACTAATGAACAAAAGACAAAAAAATTCTAATGGACTCATTAGATCCTAGAATTTAAGCAACAACTTTGATACCACATGTAACAACCCTATTGAGTTAGACATAGAAATATGTGATAATTTATATTTTATTTAAAACATATAGAAAATATAGATTACACCATGATAATATATAGATAATATATGAAACACACAAGGTGATGATAACAACAAGCACAATATATCACATAATATTGATCTCTAACATCATGAGAGTACATGTCATAATTTGAATATAGAAAGTCATTACATTAACTCAGTTATATTTGAATCAAGTCTATAGCCACCATTGATGATTTAAAATAACAAGTAATTATAACTCTTCATGACAATAATAAATGATAAATACAATACAATACAATGTAAAAATAATATACTTGGCTCCTTGGTGTATGAGTTCCCTAGACTCTCCAATATATGTGGCAATCTCAAGTGTTGTCTCAATAATAGTACTACTATGGGGAGAGAAAACATCATTCAAGTAATTTACCACACTAGCCATAGAAAAATAATCCCCTACATTAATCCCATCAGGGAATGGCCCTCCCTTCATAGATGGATAGATAGTGATGGTGTGGGAATCTAAAGAGACTAACAAGTACCCATGTGTTGTATGATTCTATACTAAACATGCAATGTATCATATAAATCTATTCTATTGCAAGATATCATGCTTACATATGAACCACACTCATGAAATGATAATGTCTTCATAAACATAGTTTGGCCCAAATATTTACAAATAATAAATAATAATGATCTAGATCAATCAATTTCATACACACCACTTGATCAGACTACCTTTATAAAAAATTGCAATGTGAGTAAGCCAATGAAGTTCATCTCATTCCTTACTCCACATTAGCAATGGAGATTGGTCAAATACAATTCAACCACAAGATGCATCAACTTACATCCTACTAGTAAATGCATCATAAAACATTCTATATAAAGGAGTAATAACATCATACATTTAGTTCATCAAACATATGCATGAATCTTTCATTATTTTATATCCCATACTAGAAATAATGAATAAAAATATACCACCTGGGTAAACATACAATTCAACTATACATTACAAATAATATAATTGCTTTCTAGTTATCTACACCATATGGCAACTCATATTACCATAATCTAGTGTTCTAAGATTGACTACCTATTTTTTTCACAATTAAACATATGAAATATTGTTAAATACATATAAACATAAGTTTTATATAAGAAACTATATATAACAAAATAGTTCATTATTCCCATGGAGTACAATTACATATTAATACAACATTTTCTAAATTCTTAGAGTTTGCATGTACATATACACAAATCTATCAATCCTAAAAAAAATGCTATCCACAATAATAGCTAGTATGTATATAATATACAAACAAATATAATTATGAATTAGTTATAATATCTATATTAATTACCACCTAGGTACACCATTATTTTATACTATAGTACCTTGTGATATCCCATACTATCATAGGTTCCTAGCTACATAACAACTCATAAGCTAACTTATGAATTTCAAAACTCAACTGGTCCATGTAGATAACAAGAAGTAAATAGTAAATTAGTATACTACCTAGGTATACTTTACATACAAACATACCAAGGTATTTCAACATAAAACATGAATCATGACACATCATTATGCACTACATAAAACTACGCATATAACGCACTCATAGTATGTAAATTTACACAAGTATCCCATACTGAATATATAAGACAAATAGTTATTCATATTATTAATTATGAGTTAGCTAATTCATAAATCCTATTATGACTTTACACCCTATCAACTCATTTCTTTTAGGAGATTGTTCCAAAGGTTATAAATCATGATTCCTATGTAACTTAATGACTTACAAAAAATCATCTTAGTAACTACAGGTATAATCTCCACATATAAATACTAGCACATCCTAATGTACACCACACATAGATATTTTAATGTTGTGAAATTTTTAAACCACATTTTAGTGTTTTGATTGAAACTACTAAGCATAGAAATCAGCTAATGAAGTAATTATACCTAGAACACACTTATTGCAAACAACTACAAAAACTGAACTTCATTTTCTTGAAACACAAGTAACCCAGTTTTACAAATATTTTATATTTGGGGGTTAATAAGAAATCATTTTCTAAAACAATTTAATCATTACTTTCAATTTCCCTCTAATATTTCACCCAAGAATAATAGCTAAAGGAATCTACCCCAAGTTTTTTAATTATGAAAATAGTCATAACTAAATACATTGTCAAAATCCTTGTAACTATTTTCTATATAATTAAATATCTAAAATCTCCTCAAGATTAAGCTCACAATAGAGAGTAGCTATGTTCCACCATTGAACTCTTATTATTCATCCACTCTATGTTTGACAATAACTATTTAATTAGTCAAGTTTCAGAAATCAAAATATTCCATAATTGTTTTATATCCTAAGTGATATATATATAGTCTAGTTAAATAAATATTTCTAATTTAATATTATAAATATACATATAT